>SOZL01000921.1:0-15632 GCA_009733165.1 Naja naja | reverse complement strand
AATCCCATCTTCGCGCCAGTGTTAAGTTTGCATGAAGAGACAGACGCGAGTGCTTCAAGCTCTTTAGTTTATTAGTGACTACAGCTCAGAACGACCCAACTGGCTTTGCTGCAGCTGCTACTTATAGCCAGCAGCCGAGCTGACAGCCAATCAGAGTGCAGGGTTTTCCCGCACTTTTTAAACCAATCATTTCCAACACTTTATAAGAACAATTCAAACTAACCAATGATTTCAAACCTGCATACATAACAGAAGCAGCAGGGCCAAAAAGACATGGACAGAGAAGCTTTGTAAGACGCGAAAAAGTTGGGTAGTAGCAATGGAGCTACTGGTGGCACAGCAGTTAGAATGCAGTACTGCATTCTGCCCACAATCTGGAGTTCAGTGGAGGTATTTTAGCCCAACACCCTGCCTGAGGCAGGAGTAATGTAGGGATGAGCTTGCTGGGATCAAGGATATACAATATTCTGGCTCTGCTTCAGGTTTAAACTTAGGCTTTCTAGTGGTTTTATTTTCCTGGCTGACATGGCCTTTATTGACATTTTTCCTCTTTCTGGAAAACTAGAATCCAAAATGATCTACAACTGTATAGCCTCTCTTGCCTTCTTTTCTCTTGTTCTGTTAGCCATGGAAACATTAAGAGTTAGAGCTACAATTCATCAGTGGCATTTGATATGGCTCTCCAGATAGATCAGAGTAGCAGGATATATACAAGAAAATCTCTATGACAACAAATTACATATTCAGTAATAGCCGTCCAACACACCATAGAACTCTCTCTCTCTCAGCCTTACTTTAACAATTGCTCTTCATCATACTAGAGGGAGGGTATAACAATACTCCCTTTACAAAGCAAATTTGCCTTTGTGATTTGAAGGAATCTGAGACTAGCCAACACATTTCTTCAACTGTTTTTCTGTAGCAGTTTTTATAACTCTATTGCTAACAAAAAAATCCACCTGTTCAGAGGATAGCTTTATTTGCTTTATATCATCAGACTGGAACCTTAACATCTGTGGAAGAGTCACAAAATTTCTTGCAAGTGCCATTGGTTTACTCAAGAAAATAATGTCTTCATTCTGGATTTTATAACCTTGTTAAAAATTACAGCTAGCTGGTGAAAAAGGGAGAGATGATAGAGAGATATGACATAATGTAGCCTGCTGTAGTCTTTTTGTTTATATGTTTTTTAAAATGTTGTTTAGAAGTCTGTCTTGGAGATATTGAAAATCTGTGTAGAAAGATGACTTTCAACAAATCTTTCCTCATTTAAATTATGAGGAAGATAGAATAATCAATCCCCCCTCTCTGGTGTGTGTGTGTGTGTGTGTGTGTGTGTGTGTGTAACCTTCTAATACAGATTAAAATATACATATGGTTTAATAGTTCTTTTCAATATCATCAGTTACTGGTATTTTTTTCTCTAGGGAATTGATTTTATTATGCCTTTAATCATCATTTACATAGAAACATAATGATTATCATAAAATAAACAACAATGGGTGAATATTGGTTAAGCCATGGCTTCAAAGTTCAAAAATGGATTATAGTGAGTCATTCTGCACATAAATATCACTGCCAAGACACAGAGAGCAGATTTACTTCAGTCATTAACCAGCATGGCAGCAAAAGACACTCAGTTTTCCAGATCTGTTCCAAATGAGATATTGTAAGCCTGATTTATTTATGCATCCTCTGATGTTAGTTATTTACTTCCAGAATATCTAATGGTGAAACTTAACTTGGTATTTTATGTTTTAAGTCCAGGGACACTTCTGTTTTAAAGAAATTGTTTTCTCAAATCAAAAGAATAATATGCAATACTGCAGTTGAGTTCTGAGATTCATTTTTAAACTTCCCAAACTAGCCTATAATCCTGAAATTTGCAAGAGTTATTCAGGTGTAATCCTTCTCAGCTTTTTCAAGATCAGTCAAGGTTGTCTGGGTGGTGCCAACTGCTGTTGATTATTCTGCTTCAGAACCCCTAAAATGCTGAAAATAAAATGAATATAAAACAGGTGCTCTATAATGGACTTGCCCCCTACAAACATAAAAAGAGATCCTTGCCTCAAATGGAAGAGTCATCCTCATAATTTTGCCTCAAACTTTGATAGAGATCCCCATAGTTATAATTGTTTTTCCTTAAAGAAATGGGACCAAACATGAGATGATTTTTAATGAATTGGGGAAAAGTAATATTCTAATACCCCTGACTTCCTAACATATCCTCATATAAAGCTGAAAAAAATATTGGGAAAGAATTGCTATGGTATATTCTCTCCAAGTGGAAGTAATGCCCCTTTAACATCCTGTAAATTTATCTGTGCACTTTTTTTAAAGGAAATTATGTTCATACTTTCAAATAATTGCTCCAGAAATCAAACCTTGCATTCAAAACATATTTATTTGTGAATTTTGCCAAGAAAAAAAGCTCAGCTGTTTCTATAATTTAGAACTAAGAATTTTATTTTATTTTATTTATTTATTTATTTTGTCAATCGCTTACAAGTTAATAAGGATAAACATAGTTACGAATACATGAAATGAATACATATAAGAAAAATAAAAGAAACAATAGGACAGGGACAGTAGGCACGTTGGTGCACTTATGCACGCCCCCTACAGACCTCTTAGGAAAGGGGTGAGGTCAATAGTAGACAGTCTAAAGTTAAAGTTTTGGGGGTTTGGGGAAGAAACCACAGAGTCAGGTAGAATATTCCAGACATTGACCACTCCGTTGCTGAGGTTGTATTTCCTGCAATCAAGTTTGGTGTGGTTTACCTTGAGTTTGGATCTATTGTGTTCTCTTGTATTGTTATGGTTGAAGCTGAAGTATTCATTAGATTTTTATCCTTTATAGATTTTTATATTTTATTTAAGGTGCTGAACATTAATTATTGTTTTTATTGTGTTAAAATGTTTTTAGTATTTTAAGTGTAATGTACATTTTTGAACTGTAAGAGTCTTTGACTGAGATGGGCAGCTATAGAAAGTAAATGGATGGATGAATCTATTTCTCCTCCTATTTTCCCTATAACAACCCTCAGGTTGAGGTGGGTTGGACTGAAAGAGAATTACTGGCCCAAATTCATCAAGCCAGCTTTCATGCCTGAGTAGGGACTAGTTGGCTGAGTTATTTATGTCCTGAATTTTTTTTACTAAGGCAGCTTTCTTAACTTCTATTTAAAGCTTCAGGAAAACAAGCTAAAATAAAATTTCAGTCACCTTCTATTCAACTTTATTCAGCATGACTACATACTCCATGAATTTATCTTGTGACATATTTCTGCTTTTAGCATACTTTTACAAATGAGATTCACAAAATGCAAATGAAAATTACACTCCCTGGTTCCCTGCCTTACAATAATAATGAGGAAATGGTTCAAGGTCTCAGTGTAGGAAATGACTGTTAGATTGCAACTCTTTTTGATTTGGGGAAAACAAGGATCAAAATTTGGAAATCTCATGTTTTCCAGCTGTCCCTTGAGAACATGTTTTTGAGATAAACAAAAAGTTGCAAGAGCTAGCCATTTAAAAAGAAAAAAGCGCTACTGAGAAATCTAAGTGAGTGAATTGTGCAATTCAACCTGTAATTGCCCCTTACCTGCACCTAGCTATCATAAAGCTTCATTTACCATTTTTTTAATTACATTTACATTTTATATTTTAAGCCTGGTCTGACTGAAAGAAAATGTTTCTGCAAGTTCCTAAATATCCTCCTGGGAAGTCTGATGTGCAAATTCACCAGTTCTATTATTGCTTCCTGATCTATGTTTTATTTCTTCTATACAGCACTCATTCAAGGAAACAAGTCCTTTCAAAGTAATTGTTCTTATCTTTGTATTTTGATACAATTAGCCTGTTATGTATGCAGGTTTGAATGTCAATGGTTAAGTTTGAACTGTTCTTGTAAAATGTCAGAAATGATTGGTTTGTGGGAAAACCCTGCACTCTGATTGGCTGGCAACTGCGGCTGCTGGCTATAAGTAGCAGCCACAGATCAGCCAAATCGGGTCTGTTTTGAGCTGTAGTCACTAATAATCTCTTCACTGAAGCATCTCGCCTGACTCTTCATGCAAATGCGGCTGCTGGCTATAAGTAGCAGCCACAGATCAGCCAAATCGGGTCTGTTTTGAGCTGTAGTCACTAATAATCTCTTCACTGAAGCAGGACTCTTCATGCAAATCTAACATACCCAAAGAGGAAAAATATGTTCATCAAGAGGAAATGGATGCAAACTTTTTCATGGCAAAGACAAGATTGTATGACTGTTCCACATATACACACACAAAAAGAGACAGTGTGGTGTAATGGTTGAGGGGCTTGACTAGGCGCCTTTTCAAGCAGAAAAACAGCTGATTTACTTTCACACAGTTGCCTTTAGCCTGAATATCTGTCAGCTGTAGACTGGGAAGTCAAAAACATCTATCTACCAATCTGCATCAAACAGTGCTAAATTACAGTCCATACCCTTCAGAGAAGAGGTTTCTTCCTGCAATGGACTGATTCATGATGATAATGATGATAACAATAATATACACACACACATAAGCATATTTTTTGACTTGCTTTCTACCTCATGCAAACTAATCAGATTCTTGGAGACCTACAAATAAGATAAAGCAATCCCTTGAAAGCAATATATAAAACAATATATAACATAAATATCTAAAGTCAAACAATCTACCATCACAATTCCAATACCCTCCAGAAGAGCTCTATCTTCACCCTCATTCATAAAATAGCCAGGGCAGCATTAGCAACAGTACTTAAACTTATATACCACTTCACAGTGCTTTACAGCCCTCTCTAAGCAGTTTTACAGTCAGCCTATTGCCCCTGTCAATCTGGGTCCTCAGAAGGATGGAAGACTGAGTCAACCTTGAGCTGGTGAGATTTGAAATGCCAAATTGCAGGCAGCTGGTAGCCAGCAGAAGCAGCTTGCAGTACTGCATTCTAACCACTGTGCTATCACAGATCTTGGGTAGGTGGTAATCTGATTTTAGGTAGGAGACCATCCAGAGGATCAGCACTGCCCTTGAAAACAATACATCTGGGCATTGGTCTCATTAATCTTTGAAATAAAAACAATTAGTTGCTGACACAAAAATGTGGTTGGAAGATTCCAGGGGAAAATATGTGGTCCTGTAGGTAACATGGAGCTAAGCCATACAGGATTTTTAGGCAAGTGCTAGCCTTTAAGTTGCACCCAGAAAGGCAACCATTGTAGGGCCTGTAATATAACTATCATATCCTCCCAACATCAGCTTCTTATGAGGATCTGGGCTAGTATGTTTTGTACCAGTTGAAATTGCTAGATATGTCTTACAGTATATACATTTCTTTTAAAGAAACACAAGTGAAAAAGAAAAATATCCCTTACCTTTCCCATTTACCCATCCCTTTCTTTTGAACTGCTGTGCTCCATGCTTCTAAAACTTAGTTGATCCTGAACTTAATAAGGCCAAGGGGTCCATTTCTGTCACAAAGAGAGAGAGTGTGTATCAGCAATAAGTGCCCCAACCCTTATACTGTTCCCAAGAATTCCTACTTTCCTCTACCTAAGTTAAGCCCCAACCTCTTATACTGTTCCAAGAATTCCTACTTTCCTCTACCTAAGTTAAGGTTGGGGTTATTATGATAAGTACTGTATAAGAGTTTCAGTCAGAGTCCTTGAATGGAGAGATGCCCTTATCTGCAATCTGGAGAGGGCAAATCTCCCTTCCCTAGGAATCAGATTTTCAATGAATATTTCATTTTTTTCTTTTTTTTTTTCAGTTTGCCAAGCCTGTGTTCATGATACTCCAAACTGAACACTTGACAAATCAAGAAAAGAAGGATTACTATTTGAATAAATGCAAGTAGGAATTTGAGAGATTAGTTCTACTGCAAGTACATTGTATTTAGAGCTGCATTCCAGAAGCAGTTCTTAGTCATTCTAAGTAATCTGAGGGCTGTTCTGCATGGCAAACTGAAGTGCTACTATTCAGTATAGTTGCTGTGAGAAAACTGAGGTAGCTTAAGACAGTGAAGACTCTTTTTTCAATGCCTAGAAAAGGAATGAGAATAGGGGCTCTTCCATGCCAGAAGTGGAAAACAGTGGGGTGGAATGAAAAATGTTTTATTTGGTGCCAATTAATGGCAACAGCAAACCTGCCAATGTTCTCATATCAGTTATACAATTCTCTGGAATGCACACTCTTGGGAGAAGAGAACCAGCAGTGAAAGCTTAACTTTTGTTAAAAGCACCAGCAATAAAACATCCAAATCTTCAATACTTTATGAAAGGCTGGCAATGCTAAGGGCAATCTAATCTCGGTATGGTGTTTCAGAATTCAGGCATTGACATGGAGTGAATTTCTCTTGGACTTAGTGGGATGGGGAAAAACAATGAGAACAGGCAGTCCCACCAACAACTTTGCCTGATGCCATGAAACCAATACCTTCCATTTTAGCCAGGAGCATACTTGCTCATATTCACCCAGAGCCTATGCAGCTCATATTCTGCAGATTCTGGATTCTAGAGATTCTTCAAGGGTAATGCTATGCAGAGTGTATTATGGTAATCCACTTGAGAGGTGTTTAAGATATGACTCATTAAAACAGTCCAGAAGAGACACAAAACAGTTGTAAAAAGTCCTCTTGCCATGTCTGGAAACTGCTCTTTGAACAGGAGCCATGAGTCCATAAAAAGCCCAAATTGTGTCCTGCTTCCACCTGGAACAGTGCATCTTAATTCAGAACCAAATTTGGAAAAAACTAGATCCAGGGACTCTAAAACTCTCAGTCATTTATTTATTTATTTTTGGGACTTGTATGCCGCCCCACCTCCAGACTGGGGTGGCTCACAGCTAAAAACAACAACAATAAATAATTAAAAGAAGATTAAACCCAAATTCACAAGCCCAAACAGACAAATTTAAAATACTTAAAAATATAAAACCACCCCCCAGGAAGGGTCACAGCCCGGATTGGTCAAACAACCAGGTCTTCAAATCATGGCGGAAGGTGCGGAGGTCAGGGGCCAGGCGGAGCCCCAAGGAGAGTTGGTTCCAGAGGTCAGGGGCCGCGACAGAGTAGGCTCATGGTTGGGGGACTGCCAGCTGGCATTGGCCCACCGACAGGACCCCAAGGAGTCCTTGCCTATGTGCTCGCACAGGGCGGTTGGCATTCGATGTCGGCAGGAGTCGCTCCCTTAAATATTGAAGACCCATGTCATGAAGGACTTTGTATGTTAAAACTAAAACCTTGAATCTCACCCGGAGTGCAACCGGCAGCCAATGCAGGCAGTGCAGGAGGGGGGTAACATGGGAGAATCGGGAGGCTCCCATCACCACCCGCGCCGCCGCATTCTGCACCAGCTGCAATCTTCGGATGGTATGCAGGGGCAGTCCTAAGTAGAGAGCGTTGCAGTAGTCAAGTCTAGAGGTAACAAGGGCATGAGTGACTGTGCGCAGGGTATCTCTTGTGGTCCTGGGGGACTTCAATCTGCCTTCCCTGGGGGGGGCTTCGGTTTGGCCCAGGAGTTCATGGCGTCCATGGAGGCCATGGGCCTGACCCAGTTGATTCAAGGCCCGACTCTCAGGGGGAATACTCTTGACCTAGTTTTGTCTCTGAACGGTGGCGGAGTGACAGAGGCAAGTTACTTTTACAGCCTTGCCCGTTCCATGGTCTGATCACTATCTCCTACGGCTGGTCTTCCAACAGGCGCCCCCCACTGCTGGGAGGAGGAGCCACTTAGGTGGTTCCTGCCCCAGGCTCCTGATGGACCCTGAAAGGTTCCAGGCAGAACTGGGGTTTTTTCCCTCTTCCCTTGCTTACAACTCTGCCGAGGATCTGGCTGTGGCCTGGCAACGGGCTGCATCAGAGGCCCTCGACAGGGTTGTCCCCATGCGTCCCCTTACACGTCGTGGATCCCGGTTTGCTCCCTGGTATACTGAGGAGCTCCGGGAGATGAAAGGTCGTCGTAAGGGTTTAGAGAGCAGGTGGAGGTCTACCCGTTCTCAATCCGATCGTGCCCAGCTAAGAGCCTACATTAGGACTTACCTGGTAGCTATGGGAGAGGCGAAGGTCTTATCTCTCCATTCTCATAGCGTCCGCAGATACCGCCCAGCTGCCCTGTTTCGGGTACCCGTTCCCTCCTTCCTTTAGAGGGAGGGCCGACCCATTGCGGGCAGGGCTGAGGAGTTTGGTCAATATCTGACGATAAGATCGCTCGCATTCGGACGGGTTGTCCTCTAATTTGCAGTGGTCGGAGGAACGAGTTGTGGGTAGTCTGGCCACTGTTATCTGGGATGAGTTTGATCCTGTCTCCGAGGATGAAGTGGACAGGATTATGCGGCTGAGTTCCACCACATGTTTGTTGGACCCGTGTCCCTCCTGGCTGACTTATGCCGCCAGGGAGGCCACCTGCGGTTGGCTCCGGGCAGTTGTCAACGCCTCATTGAGGGAGGGTGTCTTTCCCTCCGCCTTGAAGGAGGCGGTGGTGAGACCCCCTGAAGAAGCCTGCCTTGGACCCGACCGTGTTAGACAACTTTCGTCCCGTCTCCAACCTTCGCTTTTTGGCGAAGGTTGTTGAGAGTGTGGTGGCTCAGCAGGTTCCGCTTTCCTGGATGAAGCGGACTACCTGGATCCATACCAATCGGGCTTCCGACCCGGTTACAGCACGGAGACGGCATTGGTCGCACTGATGGATGATCTCTGGAGGGCCCGGGACAGGGGTTTTTCCTCTGTCCTGGTCCTATTGGACCTCTCAGCGGCTTTCGATACCATCGACCATGGTATCCTTTTGCGTCGCCTCCGGGGGTTGGGAGTGGGGGGCACTGTTCTTCAGTGGTTCTCCTCCTACCTCTCGGGGCGGTCGCAATCGGTGTTAGTGGGAGGGGTTCGGTCGACCCCGAGGGCTCTTTCTTATGGAGTCCCGCAGGGGTCGGTCCTTTCCCCTCTCTTATTTAATATCTACATGAAACCGCTGGGTGAGATCATCCGTGGTTTTGGGGTGAAATTCCATCAGTACGCTGATGATACTCAGCTGTACCTTTCCACCCCTGGCCAGATCAGTGATGCCCTCTCCCTGATGTCCCGGTGTTTGGATGCGGTACGGATCTGGATGAGTAGGAACATGCTCCGACTCAACCCGGCCAAGACTGAGTGGCTTTGCGTGTCGGCGTCTCGGCCCAGCCAGGATTGTTTATCCTTGGCCATAGGGGGTGAGGTGTTACCCCTGTGGATAGGGCACGGAATCTGGGGGTCCTCCTGGATGTACGGCTCCGGTTGGAGGAGCAGGTGGGGGCTCGCCAGGGGGCCTTTGCCCAGCTCCGTCTTGTTCGACAACTTCGCCCTTTTCTGGACCGGAGCCCCTACGCACAGTTACTGCCCCTTGTCACCTCGAGACTCGACTACTGCAACGCTCTCTATCTAGGACTGCCCTTGCATACCATCCGGAGATTGCAGTTGGTACAGAATGCGGCCGCGCGGATGGTGATGGGAGTTACCCGGTTCTCTCATGTTACCCCCCTCCTGCGTGGCCTGCATTGGTTGCCGATTGCGCTCCGGGTGAGATTCAAGGTTTTAGTTTTGACATTCAAAGTCCTACACGACATGGGTCCCCAATATCTGAGGGAGCGTCTTCTTCCAATAGCTAGTGCCGGCCGCCCTGTGCGGGCTCATAGGCAAGGACTCCTCGGGGTTCCATCGGCGAGTCAATGCCGGTTGGTACTTCCCCGACGACGAGCCTTCTCTGTTGCGGCCCCCGACCTCTGGAATCAACTGCCTCTGGAGCTCCGTCTGGCCCCTGATCTCCGCACCTTCCGCCGCGAATTAAAGACCTGGTTGTTTGACCAACCCGGGCTGTGACCCTTCCTTGGGGGGAGGGATGTTTTTTTAATGTATTTTATTGTTGTGTTTCATATTTGGGCTTGTTGGTTTAATGTCTTTTAAAATATTTATTGTTCTATGTTTTTAGTTGTGAGCCGCCCCGAGTCTTCGGAGATGGGGCGGCATACAAGTTCAAATATAAATAAATAAATAAATAATAAATAAATAATAAATAAATAAATTAAATCTCGTCCAGAAATGGGCATAGTTGATGACAAGGCAGAGCTGGCAAAGGCCCCCCTGGCGACGGCCCCACCTGCTCCTCCAACTGAGCCGTACATCCAGGAGGACCCCCAGATTCTGCACCCTATCCACAGGGGGCAACACCGCTCCCCTATGGCCAAAGATGGATATTCCTGACTGGGCGAGATGCGGTATGCACAGCCACTCAGTCTTGGCTGGGTTGAGTCGAAGCATGTTCCGCTCATCCAAATCCGTACGCATCCAAACACTGGGTCATCAGGGAGAGGGCATCACTGATTTGGTTCGGGGTGGAGATGTACAGCTGGGTATCATCTGCGTACTGGTGGAATCTCACCCCGAAACCACGGATGATCTCACCCAGCGGCTTCATATAGATGTTAAATAGCAGGGGGAGATAACCGACCCCTGAGGGACCCCACACGAGAGCACCCTCGGGGTTGACCTCTGCCCCCCCGCCAATAACGATTGTGACTGCCCCGAGAGGTAGGAGGTGAACCACCGAGCAAAGTGCCCCCACTCCCAACCCCTCGGGCTCGCAAAAGGATACCATGGTCGATGGTATCAAAAGCCACTGAGAGGTCTATAGGACCAGGACAGAGGAGAACCCCTGTCCCGGGCCCTCAGGATCATCCATCAGCACGACCAATGCCATCTCCGTGCTGAAGCCAGGACAGAAGCCCGATTGATATGGATCCAGGTAGTCCGCTTCATCCAGGAAGAGTGGAAACTGCCGAGCCACCACACCTCAACAACCTTTGCCAAAAAGCGAAGGTTGGAGACTGGATGAAAGTTGTCTAACACGGTCAGGTCCAGGGCAGGCTTCTTCAGGAGGGGTCTCTCTACCGCCTCCTTCAAGACGGTGGGAAAAACACCCTCCCATAATGAAGCATTGACAACTGCCCGGAGCCAGCCACAGGTGGCCTCCCTGGTGGCATAAGCCAGCCAGGAAGGACACGGGTCCAACAAACATGTGGTGGAACTCAGCCGCCACATAGTCCTGTCCACTTCATCCTCGGAAACAGGATCGAACTCCTCCCAGATCACACTGGCCAGACTGCCTGTATCCCGTTCCTCAGACCACTGCAAATCAGAGGACAACCCGCTCCGAATCCAAGCGATCTTATCCGACAGATATTGACCAAACTCCTCAGCCCTTCCCCTCAATGGGTCCGCCCCCTCCCCTGTATGAAGGAGAGAGCGGGTGGCCCAGAACAGGGTGGCTGGGTGGTTATCTGCAGATGCTATGAGGGCGGAGAGATAGGACTTTCTCGCCACTCTCATAGCTACCAGGTAAGTCCTAATATGGGCTCTTATTGGATTGGGAGCGGGTGGACCTCCACCTGCTCTCTAAACCCCTCCGACGACGCTTCATCTCCCAGAGCTCCTCCGTATACCAAGGAGCCATCCGGGATCCACGGCATGTGAGGGAACACATGGGGACAACCCTGTCGAGGGCATCCGATGCAGCCTGTTGCCAAGCGGCCGCCAGATCCTCGGCAGAGCTGTGGGCAAGGAAGAGGGAAAGAACCCCAGTTCCGCCTGGAACCTCTCAGGGTCCATCAGGCGTCTGGGGCGGAACCATCTAAGTGGCTCCTCATCCCAGCAGTGGGGGGCGGTCTGTTGGAAGACCAGCCATAGGAGATAGTGATCAGACCATGGAACGGGCAGTGCCTTAAAAGTGGCCTGCCCTCTGTCACTACGCCACTGCTCAGAGACAAAAACTAGGTCAAGAGTGTTTCCCCCTTCGTGAGTTGGGCCTTGAATCAGTTGGGTCAGGCCCATGGCTTCCATGGAAGCCATGAATTCCTGGGCCAAACCCGACGTTTCTCCCAGGGAGGGCAAATTGAAATCCCCCAGGACTATAAGGCCCGGGAACTCCAACACCACCCCCAAGAGGACATCGAGAAGCCCAGGCAGGGCTGCTGTCACACAGCTGGGGGACAGGCATGAGAGCAGCAAGCCCACCTGACGTTAGGCCCCACCTCAGGAGGAGGGTCTCACTCCCGCCTATCTCTGGGACTGTGACCTCCCTTGGAAACAAGGTCTCCCAAATAACCACAGCCACCCCCCCACCCCTTCCCTGGGCCGTGGCGGGTAAAACCTGGAAATCTGGAGGGCATAAATCAACCAGAGGGACACCTCCCTCCGGGCCCAACCAGGTTTCGGTGATACAAGCCAGGTCCGCAGCCTCCTCCTCAATGATCTCACGGAGGAGGGGAGACTTATTAGCCACGGACCTGGCATT
Organism: Naja naja; assembly: GCA_009733165.1. Taxonomy (NCBI): domain Eukaryota; kingdom Metazoa; phylum Chordata; class Lepidosauria; order Squamata; family Elapidae; genus Naja; species Naja naja. The sequence continues at coordinate 3,307 of SOZL01000921.1, read as the reverse complement.
AAATACACCAGCTTAAGCCCAGGGGTCCCAGTTTCCGTGCCCCCCTAGGGAGGAGGCCATAGGGTCGGAGCATGCCACCGCACAAAGATGGCGGGTACATGCTCCCGGCACATGATATGGCCCTATGCCTCGACGTCTCCTGCCAACCCCAACCACCCTGGGAATCGCGGTCCCACTCGCACCGGGGCCCGGCAGCCCCCAACCCCACCCCCCCGCCATGCACGGGCTGTGACCCATATCTCCAGGATCACTACCCACCCTCCCCCTAACCTTCTTAAAAATTTAGGAAAATTTAACCAAAGGGGCCCTAGTGACCCTCTTTTTCATAGTAGAGCCCCACCCATATCCCACCCCCCTGCCATGCCATCTCTCTGGGTTCCAAGGCCCATCCTCGAGGTAGGCAGAAGATAGTATAACAGGCCAAGCCGAGAGGGAGGGAGTCCCCTCAGGGCATACAATTCCGCAAACCGAGTAGGATTGCATAATAAAGGAGCATTAAGAACAGGCACAGGGATTGTCAAGAGTGATAATGACAGAGCGGCAATAAAGTCTGGTTTAAAGAACTTGGTAGGACCTAGTTGGTAAGAAACAGTTGGAAAGTCCAGATTCAAAGAAGCCCAAATTTAATCTTGCCTGGCTTAATTTGAAGCCTGTTTTCCCATCCAGACTCAAAAACAGATGTAGAATTAGTATTATCAGCATATTGATGATACCTCAAACCATCCTGTCAGTCTTTTACAGTGGCTTCTAGATATTCAATAGGAGTGGGAAGAACATCAAACCTGGGAGAGGCACATTGTTATAGATGTGGTCTTTTCCCCATCAGCATTAATTGGAGCAACCATTTTGAAGAGATGGACATCCCTGCTGTGCCAAGATAGATCTTAGCAATACATGCCAAATCAGCCCTTTCATCCTTGATTAAATCAGATGAGGGGTTTTATTAGAGGTGAATTGCTGTTCAGCAGTAGCAGTCAAAAGATCTGGTGATTGGTAAATGGAATGGGTGAATGGTCCAGAATACAGTGTTAGGGTATATTCCTGAGTGTTGCCTCCCCCCTCCGCATCTCATCATACATCCTCCTATTTATCATCACAGCAGTGTTCTGCCTCCCTTCAACCCTACCAAACCTTCAGCCTATCAATTCCATGCCAACCTGCTTCCAAACCTAAGGATCCTATCTATATTCAACCTATCATCTCATCTTAAAAGGGGAATGACCCAGCTCACAGGGGCATTTCTAAACCAGGTATTCAAGTTTCCAGGTCAGCAAAATCCTCAGCCAACCCACATATCTCAAAATCCACCCACTCTTACTAGGCTACTGGGTGTGTATGTAATCCCTTAACTGCTTAAAAGGGTTACAAACTACTGCCCCTCCTCCCAGCTCCTATCTAGAGAGCAGGTCAAGTGATATCACAACTGTAATAAATTGTTTCCACAGTGCAAACAAATCCACTTTCCAATGGAAAATCCAAATCCAAAAATATCACTAAGTACAGTCCAGGGAAAGATGTAAGATCAGTGAAAGTAGATCAACAATACAATACTAATAGTTGCTATGTTATCTTCCCTGAATACAACCACAACTAGCAAGATGGCTACCAGATTACTGCAAGCTACCAGGAGGATCAGCTGCAGTTGAAGTCTAGACCAAGTTACCAACACCACCATTGCCAGCATACTGTCAATCCACCACCAACAAATGCTGTCACGTTTAAGTTGGTACGCTCCTGCTATCTATTCCTTGGCAGTCATATCCATCCTGAAAGACATGCTGCCAAGTTCCTTCAAAGTCTTCAGAGTTCACTGCTGCTGCCAACTCAATTTTCACTGCCACACTGACCACCAAACAGCTGATTGGTGTATCAACAGTGGCAATTCAGTTCCATTCTTACCACCAATTTTTCTGAGTTCTCTAATAGCAGTGTCAGACAGGCAGGAATGCAAACACCAAGTACTATTGTTCTCTGCCTAAAAGCCCAAAGGAGCTTTACTAACCAGGTTGGAGTTTGATCTTATGGCCCTGTGGACAATCAGAAGTCTATAGACCCTCTCCAACATACTCAAAAAGGCAATCTGCAGAGTCTAATCACAGGACACAACAGATTTCAAGGCCATGCATTTAATAAATAATATAATTGCCTAGATCATCTATTTAGATATCAACATCCACAATATGGGACACCTGAACAAATTTCAGAATAATTTTCTCCATTTCCAAACTTTCCATGTATATGGGCAGCTTCCTCTTGTTCATCATTTTTCATATGCAGAATTATGCACTCACTCATTCAATTTTTCCATAGAGTATTTAAGATTTATTTCTGGATTTTGTTTACACTTACCTCTGACACAGCTGACCCCAGGAATACAGATTCTTTGAAATGAAGCATGTGCCATACCAAATGCCAGTGCATTTGATATACAACAGGTATATCAAGTTACCCCTCTCCATTTGAATTATCTGTATTCTTTCTGCTTGAGCATTCTGAATGCAAAATGTCAGTGGTGAAAAGAGGGGTCATGAGGTGTACTAATCAAGCATACATTTGACTTTGAAGTACAATGAAGAAGCGGGGGTTGCTTTGTTGATCTACTTCTGCCATAACTATGGTGAATTTGCCCCCCCCTGAACTGAATATTATATACTGAATAAAAAGGCCACTTCATCCATTGATTCTGAATGTTCCAAAATGTCCAATTCAATGAATGCTAGTTTGATTCAGCAAATTTGAGAAATTATTAACTTAATTTGAGTAGGATTAGATTAGACATTTTGTTATCCTTTATCAGCATGATTAATCTGTATGCAGAGAACAATATATTTCCTTGTATTTCCCAAGTGTGTTGGGAATGATTTATTTTATTTTATTTTATTTTATTTGTCAATCGCTACAAGATAATAGGTATAAGTATAAACACGAGTAAAAATACAGGAAATAGGTACAAATAAATGGGGACAATAGAACAGTGATGGGAGGCATGATGGTGCACTTATGTATGCCCCTTATAGACCTCTTAGGAATGGGGTGAGGTCAATAGTGGATAGTTTAAGGTTAAAAGAGTGGGGTTTGAGGGATGTAACAACAGAGTCAGGTAATGCATTCCAGGCATTGACCACTCTGTTGCTGAAGTTGTACTTTCTGCAATCAAGTTTGGAGTGGTTAACATTGAGTTTGTATCTGTTGTGTGCTCTTGTATTGTTGTGGTTGAAACTGAAGTAGTCATTGACATGTAGGACATTGTAGCAAATAATTTTGTGTACTACGCTTAAGTCCAACCATAGGTGGCGTAGTTCAAGAT
>SOZL01000920.1:30535-51365 GCA_009733165.1 Naja naja | reverse complement strand
CCCATTGGCACCCCTTACCAACTAAAACTCATCCCCGGAGCAGTCTCAGTGCCGTCCTCCATCTTGGACATAAGCATCAATCCAATCTAGTATCAATTATACCAGATATCTACAATAAAGAGTTGAAATATTTGATTGTAAATGTTTAACAGCAGCTAGAATTGTATTTGCCAAAATTGGAAGAATGATAACATACCTATGCAGGAGGAAGTGATTAGGAAAATTATGGACTGTGCTGAAATGAGTAAACTGACATTTGAAATTAGAGAACAAGAAGATAAACAATTTTACAAGATATGGGATTTGTTTTATCAATGGTTGGATAAAAGACTTGGTAATGCAATAGACTATATAATTTTGTAATAGAAATATAATAGCTGATATAAAATATAATGTTGATATATATAAACCATTGGATGAAAGTATAACATAAACTTTAGATTAAAAATATATCTCATATATGATGAAATAAATAGTTTAATTGTAACACAAGTAATAATTGATAAATACATAATGTTTTATTGATAATATGAGAAATTTTCTTTTTGATAAATTGTGAGTGATGAATATGAAAGGATGACACAAAGGATTTGTAACCAACTGACACACTGTATGTATATATGGAAGATGGTTTTTATGTTTTGTATGTCCTGTTTGTATGTTTGTATCAAAATAAAAAACTTTTATATATATATAAAAAGAAAGCCGCTGAGAGGTCTAATAGGACCAGGACAGAGGAAAAACCCCTCCGGCTGGCCTGCCAGTATGCCACCCCACATCGCTGGGATGCGGAACCGACTAGGTAGTTCCACCCCAGGCACCTGATGGACCCGGTAGGGTTCCAGATGGCGCTTGGGTCGATTCCTGCCTCCGTTACACACCGCCCGGTCGACGCCCTGGCGGATGCCTGCCAAAGGGCTGCCTCAGAGGTTCTCGACCATGTTGTCGCTTTGCTGCCTCTGACCCGGCGCAGATCCCGGTTGGCTCCTTGGCTCTCCACGGAGCTCCAGAAGATGAAGCGGCGGAGGAGGGGCCTAGAGAGCCAGTTGGAGGTCCAGTTGGTCCGAATCTGACCAGTCATAGTTAAGAACCTTCACCGGGTCTTATCTTGCGGCGATGGGAGTGGCGAAGTATGCTTACTTCTCCGCTCTCATTGCGTCTGCAGATAATCACCCGGCCGCCCTTTTTAGGGTCACCCGTTCCCTCCTTAATCATGGGATGAGGGAGGACCCTCTGGGGTGCCCAGGAGTTTAGTCATCTGTTGGACAAGATTGCTCAGATCCGGGCTGGTCTGGACTCACGGGGTGGAGTCTGATGGGGAAGCGGTCTTGTGGATACCATTTGGGAAGAGTTCGATCCTGTGACTCCTGATGAAGTGGACAGGATCATGAGGAAACTGAGTACCACCATGGGTTTATTGAACCCGTGTCCTTCCTGGCTGGTTTATGCTGCCTGGGAGGTTACACGTGGCTGGCTTCAGGCAGTGGTCAACGCTTCTCTGAGTGAGGAATCCTTTCCCTCCGCTTTGAAGGAGGCTGTGGTGAGGCCCCTCCTCAAGAAGCCTGCCCTGGACCCAGCTATTTTGAACAACTTTCATCCTGTCTCCAACCTTCACTTTGTTGTGAAGGTTGTTGAGAGCATTGTGGCAGTTCCCGGTGTTCCTGGAGGAATCCGATTATCTAGATCCGTATCAATCGGGTTTCAGGCCTGGGTACAGCATGGAGACAGCATTAGTCACACTGGTGGATGATCTCTGGAAGGCTCGGGGCAGGGGTTATTCCTCTTCCCTGGTCCTATTAGACCTCTCAGCGGCTTTCAATACCATCCACCATGGTATCTTAGTGCGAGGCCTTGAGAGGTTGGGAGTGGGAGGCACTGATTTGCAGTGGTTCTCCTCCTACCTCTCGGGTTGTTCACAGTCGGTGTTGACAGGGGGATGGAGGACCCCAGGCCCCTCTTTGTGGGGTTCCCCAGGGTCGTCCTCTCCCTCCTGTTCAACATCTATATGAAACTGCTGGGTGAGATCATCCGTGGTTTTGGGGTGAGGTACCATTAGTATGCTGATGATACCCAGCTTTTATCTCCACCCCAAACTAACTCAGTGATGCCCTCGACGTGATGTCCTGATGCCTGGAAGCGGTGCTGTGGTAGCCACTTAGTTTCCTTGGATGACACTAGAAGCTGGCAGCACACTGCAGCCTGGTGGAGGGGCCTCTTTGCTATCCCATGAGCTCATCTTCTATTCATCCTCTTATCTGTTGGGATGGGGATGGGACGTCTCTGATTTTCCAGGTGTACAGGTGATATCATTTACTAACATTACCACTAACTTCAAGGATTGGTTGAGGGGTTATGCCAATGTGATTGAAGGGTTTCACCCATGTGGATCTATTTTCCAATCCCAATGCTGTATCTATGCTGTATCTATGCTGTTCTTTTCCGCTTGTGAAAATGGTATAAAAGTAATAAACGCCACGTATGTGGTCAGACATCTTTGGATACTGAAATGACTGGTTATTGAATCCCAACAAATGGTGCCCAAACAGGGACAACAACCCTCCGGGGTAGGCAACAGCCAACGTACTTACTGCCATCTGAAATAGACCCCACGGTGCACCGTTGTCCCAAGGGACCCCTTCAGTGGTAAGTATGGGTTGCAATCGGTCTCAGCATCAGCAGAAACATGTTCAGGAACTTAAATTCCTGTTACATAAATCAGGTGCAAAAGTATCTGAGGCTCACATAAATAAGCTGATTGAGGAGATAGGAAATCATTGTCCCTGGTACCCTGGCTGGGACGCTCAGGTTGCAGGATTGGGTAAAGATAGGGCATACCTTACATCTTGAACCCAGGGCTCCTGTTCAAATATTACATAGATGGTTTCAATGCCATCAAGCAGTGGAAACATCTGGCTCTGATATCTCAGCAAAATAATAATTGATTATAAGCCCCACTCCTGATTATGATCAGGTAAAATTGTCACTCAAAAATCTTCTCTAATTGGACTTTCAGCTCCTTCTGAGCATGCTAAATTTTTGATTCTCCAAAGCCATTGTACACCCCATAAGGAAAATATTAAAGGAACAATTAGAAAAAGGGGAGATTCAAGCTAGAAACCCAGGACAGAGACACATAAATTTATTTGTTTAAAATTTTTATGTTTAATCCTTTTTAATTATTTAATGCTTAAGAAGATAGAACAATGGATGTAACTAGAATACAGGCAACTGCTCTCTTCTGATGCATTGGATGGCAGAATTGAAAGTGGAAGGCATGCCCTATTGAGTTCAATAGTCCACAATTAGCTCTGCTGTTCAGAAGCATGGAATGAGACATAGATCTGTTAGGAAGCGCCTCCATACAGTACAATGGGGCTGTTCAAAGGAAATATGGTTAATTTAGACCGTTATATGTTAGGAAGAACCAAGAGAAGAAGAAAATGTTTACTATTCTTTTCATGATGTGATTTTCATTAAAACTTCTTAGATGTGTATGTATAATAATTGCATGCAGAATAGAGCTTAGCTGTGTATGTATAATAATGTAAATAAGTGTATGCAGAATTGAATAGGATTGAATTGAAGAAAATATCCTTTACCTGTGTATAGCCCTAACTGGAATTGCTGAAGTTCAAAATAAATTAATTGTAACATGTTTGGCAACCAGAGAATTAAATTGGCTTTTTTGGATTGTACTTAGAGTTGTGGGGGCAGATAGGCAGTGGTTGGGGCCCCGCTCCTTGAGTTCTCCCAATGCTCTGAGAACAAACTACAGGTTTTCAAAAAGAAAAAATGTAGAAATTTAAAGGGGCAAACCCTTCCCAGATCTGGAAATGTTGTGTGTGAGAATGTGTCTGTATGTAATCATTTCCAGCCCTGGAGGATGAGATCCTCTACAGTGGAGCTTATTGGCTCTCAGAAAAGAATTGTAAATATGCGAGCCGTAAGATTACAGTGTAAATGTGTGAGTATGTTGATAGTAAAAAAGGTGGTATAAATGTTTGTGTGTTGACCCCTATCCCAGATTGAAAGGAGAGTAAGAAAGAGTGTGAGAAAGGTCCGGACTTGAGAAAGATAGGATTATTTTGTGTGTGTATTTGTGTGTGCTTTACTCATGATGAAAATTATTTGTGTGTGATTTATTGGTGAAAAGAATATTGAGTGGAAAAAATAGACAAGATTTATTTTGAACATTCCCCCCCCCCTTCTTGTCTTTGCTGGTTGTTGTAGGGGTGGAGGCGGTGGGGAGAATGGGGCTTTTGATCACTTTAACATTTTTTCCCTGCTTTGAGTTTTGCCTTGAAAAGGCGAGGTTAGAACATAACTTTTTTATAGGTTACATAGCTTCATCTCCTGATTTTTTTAGAGATTTTCACACAAAGGAGCCTCAGATAGATAGGCTGAGATTGGCAAATTGCCTGGAACGTTATTTGTAAAGGTGGCTCGGTTCCCAGGTGGGCAGTTTGCCCGGATCTTTGAAGATGACTCAGTTCCCAGTTTCAGCAAAGGGAATCAAAATTTAAAACTAGCTGCACTTTGTACATGCTCTTAATCCATATTCTGATTAAAGCAGAGAATTGACACTAAAATTTGACTCCATTTGGAAGGTTTACAAGAAGAATGTGAAGAATGCATGGCTATTGCCAGGACAACAGGTAAAATCATGAAAGGTCTACAATGGGCTTTGCAAATAACTTTTCCTTCTAATTTTTGATAAGTACAGTAAGGTATAAATGGTGGAGTTATGTAAAGTCTGATTTTCAATTTTATTTTCAAAATACCTTATCTCTTCAATGTGTTTTAACTGACTATGTAAGCTGCATTGTTTGCCTAAAGAACATTGGCTTGCTTGCTTAATGACTTCTTCCTTTACAAGGATTCTCATAATGCTCCCTGGAAAGTGTCCTGCTATTTTAACTTTCAAAACTTTTTCTCGACAGCCTTTTGATTTAATCTCTGACTCTCATTATATGTGTCAAATTATTTTTAATCTTCCAGGTGCTTATATTATGCCCAGGATTGACCCTAATCATGATCTTATTTTTAATTTTGCAACAGCTACTACAAGACCAAAGATATTTCTTCCATACGTAGTCATTTGACCCTTTCTGGGCCTCTTTCTTAAGGCTATTGCTTTGTTGATTTTTTTTCAATCACTCTTTTTTTCCTCAAAATGCTAGAGGCCTGTCACAAGCTTGCCCTATTCCAATTACTCAAGTCAAGTAGATTGTTTTATCATCAACTTTGGCAAATGGATGTTAGCTACTAGGCAAGCCCTCTTTTTACAACATGATATTTTGCGTTTTTACAATTTTGTACACTTGGAATATAGCCATAATGGAACATGCTCATCGGCCATTTAAGGCCTGTCTCCACAAATAAATAAAAAGGAGGGAAGGGTCTCTAGAAGGGTCTCTAAAACAGTTTTAAAAGTATAATTTCTCTTAAATCAATTGAATGTAATTGCATGCTTCTATTTACCTTAAATTAATTGAATGTTTTAGTTAACTATTTGGGGTAAGGGGTGAGGCTGTGCTGTTATGTTTGCTTCTACAGGACCTTTGTGGATTCCAGCTCATTGTGTCCACCCACAGCTCATTGTGTCCACCCAGGCTCGTTGTGTCCACCCAGCCAAGGATGTCGTGGCATCACATCAGTCCCCAGATCTGGTCCCAGTCCCAGGAATTTGACTTTACAGATGGCACAGCATACAATCCGGGTTCATTTGCTTATGCTTGGCTAACGTCACACAGAATGATGTCTTTTGCTCATCTGAAACTTATGATATGGAACATTTGCTTTCTACATGTTTAGTTCCTGTCTGCACTCCTTCTGCAGTAATTCAAAACTTCACTGGCTTAAGCGGATTTTTTATTACATGGGAACTTTAACTATAAGACTATATCTAATTGGTGATTTGCTGCTTATTATCCACACCTTGATGCAATTGCTTTATACACCCCAATGGTAGCAGTCCCGATAAATATAACTTGTGCAAAAGTAGTTAATTGTACATCATCAAGTAAAAACCTCACTGTCATCGTATTAGCTCACCTACTTTGAACTGCACAGCTTTGGAAGAGATTTCTTTCACTTTTCCTATGTTTGGCTACCACAAGGATAGTTTTTACATGTGGTCAAGAAACTTTTAATTATATTCCTGCTAATATTAGTGAAGCACAATGCTGCCTTGACCGGCTGACTCTGTTTTACTTTCTAAACAGCAACTTCATCACTTGAATCATTACCGTTATTGTCAGAGTCCCGCTTGTATACAATGAGAATGGCTGAGCCTCCTTGTGCACCCCTCCCCAACACAACTCACAGTGAGGACAGAAGCCGGCCCTGCAAGTGTGTCATACTATGTTGAGATGAAGTTATTTTCCGTTCCGGAGTCTGGCAGCACTAGAGCCAGCCAGGCCAGGACCTGGCAGCGGGTCAGGCCAAGGAAGCGCTGCCAGGCGGTGCAGGGGTGCTCAGCTGCCTCCCACATGGACAGCATTTCGGCAGGCTCCACCGTGCAGCTGAGGAGCACCTCCCGGTAGCAGCAGGCATCAGGCGGGTAGTGGGTAGCCCCGGCCATATGGTTCAGGTGGTGCGGGGCAATGCCAGCATGGTGGGTGCACAGCCCCACAAACACATCCTCCACGGGCAGCAGCGGCAGCAGACGGGCAGCTCCCAGGACAGCGGCAGCGGCTGGGGCAGAGAGAACGCTGCCGCTGCAGTAGGGAAGGCGGGTTCGGGTACAGCAAGGTGGGCACATAGTGCCGGCTGTGTGGGTTGTGGATGGGTGCCACGCGTGAGTAGACATAGCCCAGATAGGCAGCGGGTGGGCCAGCCAGCTGCTGCAGGTGTCGCACCAGGGCAGGCAGGTTCAGGAACATGTCATCGTCGGCCTTGAGCAGGAAGCGAGCAGTGGGGCAACGGGTGGTGGCCCAGCCCAGCATCGCCAGCGTCTTCAGGGTTAGGTTTCTGTAGGTGTCGGCAAAAGCGCCTGCAACAGGTCCCCATGCTCGGCCGCCTCGCGCTCCAGTGCTGCCTGCTGTGCCACGTCCCCAGGCAGCCCCACTGTGAAAACCGTGTGCACGCTGTGCCCCCTGCTACCCTCGCACCCCCAGCTGCGCACGCCGGGCATGCCCAGGTGCACTGGGCACTAGCACCAGTAGCCAGGGGTGGTCAGGGCACAGGGCGATGGGGACAGCGGGAAGGCATTGGGGGCGGCTGGAGCAAGGTGTCTATGAATTGCTCCCCACACCGCCCCCATCTGGGAGAGCAGCGAGTCGGGTCCTCAGGGCGGATGCTGGCCAGGAAGCTGAGAACCAAGAGGGTTGCCAGGCTGCACAGCAGCCCAAACAAAAGCTGGGTCAAAGTGCACTGGGAGGCTTCCAGCAGGTGGCATGGCAGTCATGGGCAGCTGCAGGGTTTTGGGAGGATCTGCAAGAGAGGAGAAGTCAGCCCTGCCAGAGAAGAAAGGGCCTCTGAGCCCATTTTGCCTCCTGCACCTGAAGGAGGCTGTGTCCCACGGCAGGCCAAGGATGGGATGAACCAGCCTCCCCAGCAGCCTCTGCACCCTTCCTAGAGAGCAGCACCTGGCAAGACCTGCTGAGGGAGCGGTGTGCCACTTTGGCAATAGCATGGCTGCGGCCTCCACCACACCTCCCTCCTTTCCTTCCTTCCGCTGAAGGCAGGGACATGGTGGCACCACGCAGGGCTAACTGATCTTGCTGCACAAGGAAGCGATGCTGACTCAGTTGTGCTGAGTCAGGCTCAGCTGTGGGTGGGCTGCATGCCCACTAGGGAGCTCCTGCTGTGAGTGCCCGCCTCGCTCTCACCTCAGTGTGCCACCAGGCAGGCACCATCCACCTCTCCAGCTAAGAGAGCTGCCCCCCTACCCACCAGACCCTGATTCCCCCCCAGGGGCCATTGGAGTCCCCCAGGATTGTCCCCTTGGAGGACCCCACACCCTGCCATGTTAGAACTAGGATGGCATCTGGTTCTCGTGCTCCTCATATGACGGATGGGGGTCCTGGGCAACGATGGGAGAGGGCTGGTCAGGGAAAGGGGCCAAGGGCCACAGTGGATCTGGGCTAAGAAGCAGAAATCCAACTCCCCAGGGAGGTGGCTCTTGTAAGAGGCACCGGGAGGCAGGGAGTTTCTCTCCTGGGAGCCTCCGAGGCCCCTGGAGAAAGAGGGCGGGCCAGTGTGGGGCTGCAGCAGCTGAATTCCAGGGGAAAGGAAGCTCCTGCAGCTCCTTGGGAGGGTCCCCAGCAGGAGAAGGAGGCAGGGGTCTCTTCCGCTCCATGTCCCGCCTTTAGCTCCGGCTGCTGCTGCCTCTGGCCAAACCCCCATGGAACCCAGCCAGGGTGGGCCCATCATCACTTCCCAGGATAAAACATGTGGGGAGGTTCAAACAGGAAGCCTTGACTGGAGGCAACCAGAGCAGCCAAGACGTTAGGGATGGGGAGGCTGGCCCTGTTTCTCCCTGGCAATGCCCTGTGGCACCTGCGGGCCACCAGATGCCCTGAACGCCCAATCTCCACTGGAAGTGTGGGGAGGAAGAGGAGGAGAGGGCCAGGTATCCTAGGCCACAGCAATACCTTTGTGGGCTCCAGGAGAGGATCCAATCTGTGTCGGTTGCTTCCTGGCACCTCTGCTACCCAAAACCTTCCCACGGAGGTAACACCCAGGAAGGTGGGGAGGGAGGCCCGGCCCTGTGGAGGGAGGGGCAAGAATCAAAAGAGCCCCTTTCCCCATTGGCAACCATGAGCCAATTCGTTTGCTTCTCTCTCTGGCTGAGCAGCTGGGCTTTGGCCAGGGCAGGTCCTGACCGCTGGAGGGTCGAAGACGAGGGGAATCCTTCCAATGGGAATGGTGGCCCTTTAAGTCTTCCAGGGAGCAGCAGCAGCAAAGGAACCCTCTGCAGGAGCTGCATTGTAGACTGGAGATAGGTGATGTTGTATCTCTCCCCCTCTGTTCAAGCTTGACACGGATGGTCTCTTTCCCACCCCCAAAAAACTAGTGGAATTTTATTCACCTCAGGCCTTATGAATTGCAACTTATATCTGCGCATGTCTTGGAAGATGGCGGTCCGAGCTTAGGCTCCGTGGGGTGTGAGTCATTTGTAGTCTGATAAGGGAGTTGGGTGTGGCTGGCGTCCCCCCAGTGGTTGTTTTCATTGGTGGAAGACCTCTGGCGTCAGCTGGTTTCTTCACAGCCAATGCCCGTCAATGCTCCCCCCTGTGGCTCCCCTTTGATGCCTCCAGGCGCTCGACTCCCTGTTTGGCGGCGTTTCTGCATTGTCGGCATGGGCCCAGTCAGCTGCCTGACTCCGGGCTTGGCTCTGAAGATGTGCTGCGCCCAGAAGAACGGCGCGCAGCAGTGGCAGTGGCGGAAGGAACGCGACGGGCTGATTAGTCAGCTGATTCGGGACTTAGCCCTGAAGCCTCGTTACACCCCAAAGAACGGCGCAGCGGTGGCGGCGGCACCCCGAGGAATGGTGCGGCAGGCCGATCAGCTGGCTGACTTTCGGCTCAGCCTTGGAGACCCCCCGCGCCTTGAAGATCGGCACGGTGGTTCGGCGCCAAGCATAGCGGGGAGCATTGAGCTGTGGGGCAGTGAATTATGGGGTGTGGAGATCTGCGGAGCCCCCACCCAGGCCTTGGAAGTGGCGCGCTGCACCCAGAAGGACGGCGTGTTGGGGGTGACGAGGCAAGGAGTGCGGGGACCGGCGGAGGGTGCTGGTCTTCACTCGGCGCCTGGCCCTAGCTGGGATCTCTGGAGCAGAGCCGTTGGTGCCAGCAACGGCGATGGCGAGAGAGCGGTCTGAGGCTGGTTGCTGTGGGCGTGACCACGGCCGGGCAGCGTGCTGCCATGGATGCCACCAATTGGTGGTGTTAGTGGCAGAGGCAGCGATGGTGGAGGCGGCGGACTGGCCAGCGACGACTCTGGGCCACAAGGTGGAGATGGTGTGGCCTCAGGGCTGCAGCCAGGCCTGGCCTCCTTGTCATCTGCTCTGCTCCCGGCTGGACTTTCTAGATCTGCGTTTGCCGCCCTCCCCCCCCTTCTTGCCTCCCTTCTGCCCTGCCTTTTGGGGCCATTTCACCCCCTCCCTTTTTTTACACCTGATGGAGGTTGGTGAGAGGGGTGTGGATGCATCCTGCCCGCCACTGTGTAAGGGTGCAGATCGGGTTTGCTTGCCCCCCCGTAACCAACCTCTGTTATCATCTCGCCACCCGGACATGCTCGCCTGATAACCCTGTGGTGAGAGCACGGTGGCTGGCCCGGATGAGGGCCTTTACCATCAGCCCACCGGATTGCGGTGAGAGAGCAATCCTGACTTATTCCCTGGGACCATTTGGCGGTAGCATGGACGTTGGGATTGGACCGGATGTTTTAACATCCTTATATATGGACTTGTTCCATCGCTTGACTCCTCCCTTTATATGTGCAATACAACATCATGTGGGTCTACTCGTCAATGGACCTCCAGGCCTTACGGGAGGCTCCTCTCTCCCGGGCTTGGCCTGCCGGACTTTCCACAATGCACCTCGAGGACGAGTCATGGAACCCAGAGAGTTGGCATTGCGCGGGTAGGGGTTGGGGTGGGGGTCCTGGGAAGGATGGAAGCGGGGGTTCCAGGCCTTCATTAGTTAAATTTCTGATTCGATTCTTAAGTGGGTTAGGGAAGGGGGGGTCTTATAGGTGTTCATTGCAGCCCCAGTCAGGATCGTGGTCGGGGTGTGTTTGGGGGGGGGGCGGCGGGGCCTCGGATGGAATAGTGGGGGGTTTAATTCCCAGGGTGGTTGGAATGGGTAGGAGCCGATGAGGATGGGGGCCATATCATGTTAGGGGAGCGTGTCCCCACTGCATCCAAGCCGTGGTGCGCTCCGACCCCTTGGCCTCTTCTCAACCTCTGGGGGTTTTGGGATCTAGGGCCCCTGGGCTCCGGCTGGTGTATTTTAATGCCAGGTCCGTGGGGAATAAGGCACCTCTCCCATCTCCCTTTCTCCTCTTAGTTTCCCCCAACAGCCCTGTGAGGTTGCTTGGGCTGAGAGGGAGAGAGAGACTTTCCCAAGGTCAGCTTTTGTGCCTAAGGCAGAACTAGAACTCGCGTCTCCTGGTGAGTCCCCCAAAGTCACCCAGCTGGCTTTCATGCCTACGCAGGGACTCGAACTCTCAACTCTGGAGGGGAGGGAAATACACCAGTTCTCAATGCAAATAGGAATTCTGCAGGTAGTCCTGGAGTTATGGCTGTCGTGGAGCCTGCCCACTCCAGTCGTAACCCGAGGAGTCGTCGTGGGAGGGAGTCTCGTACCTCAAATGGGATCCTCCCTCCTTTCGCCCACAATGGAAGGCGAGGCTCCTTAAGGGCACGCGAGGCATTTCGGGGGTGGGAAGGCCATGGGGGGGGTCCAGTGATGGGACAGGCCACCTGCCCAAGACCCCCGAGGCCTCCCGACCCACTGAAATGCCTCGTGCTCCCCACAATTGCTTCCCCCCCTCTCCAACCTGCTGCTCTGGGTCACTTACACGCAAAGATCCAGCAAGCAGTTCCTTCTCCCGCCTTCTCAGCCCCAGGCGCCCCTTTGCCCTTCTGTTCAGGCCTCCGGAGGCCTCGCCCGGCATGTTGCAGGCTGAAATCCGCCCCTCAGGAGCTCCGTTTCGGCTTGCAATGGGCCAGAAGCCCGAACGGAGCTTCTTTGGGGTGGATCCTGTCAGAGTTTGCAGCACATCCAACCAGCACACAAGTAAGTAATTGTGCAGGATTCATCCACGTGAGGAAAACAACCCCCTACAGCAGAAGTCAGCGTGCAAAATCAGGAACACAGAATATTCACAGAAGCCAAGTGTTACAGAGGAGAGCGAGAGAGAGGCCTGGGTGGCAGAGGAAAAACCAACTCTTCTACACTGCCCAGCAAGCTCCAAACTGTCTTATGGCCCCCTACAAACCGATACTAGGTTTCAGTTTCCAAACAGCCCCCATTGGCTGACCTGTTGCCATCTCTATTCCAGCCCATAATTGCTGACAGATCCGCCCCTCGGAAGCTCCATTTTGGCCAGCAACGTGCAGGACAAATGCAGCAGAGCCGCTGCGGTTGTCCGGAAGGGCGAAAACCTGCCGTGGCGCCACAAGACCCAGACTTTTGGGCCTTTTCGGGTTCATTTGCTTATGCTTGGCTAACGTCACACAGAATGATGTCTTTTGCTCATCTGAAACTTATGATATGGAACATTTGGTTTCTACATGTTTAGTTCCTGTCTGCACTCCTTCTGCAGTAATTCAAAACTTCACTGGCTTAAGCGGATTTTTTATTACATGGGAACTTTAACTATAAGACTATATCTAATTGGTGATTTGCTGCTTATTATCCACACCTTGATGCAATTGCTTTATACACCCCAATGGTAGCAGTCCCGATAAATATAACTTGTGCAAAAGTAGTTAATTGTACATCATCAAGTAAAAAACCTCACTGTCATCGTATTAGCTCACCTACTTTGAACTGCACAGCTTTGGAAGAGATTTCTTTCACTTTTCCTATGTTTGGCTACCACAAGGATAGTTTTTACATGTGGTCAAGAAACTTTTAATTATATTCCTGCTAATATTAGTGAAGCGCAATGCTGCCTTGGCCGGCTGACTCTGTTTTACTTTCTAAACAGCAACTTCATCACTTGAATCATTACCGTTATTGTCAGAGTCCCGCTTGTATACAATGAGAATGGCTGAGCCTCCCTTCGTGCACCCCTCCCCCCAACACAACTCACAGTGAGGACAGAAGCCGGCCCTGCAAGTGTGTCATACTATGTTGAGATGAAGTTATTTTCCGTTCCGGAGTCTGGCAGCACTAGAGCCAGCCAGGCCAGGACCTGGCAGCGGGTCAGGCCAAGGAAGCGCTGCCAGGCGGTGCAGGGGTGCTCAGCTGCCTCCCACATGGACAGCATTTCGGCAGGCTCCACCGTGCAGCTGAGGAGCACCTCCCGGTAGCAGCAGGCATCAGGCGGGTAGTGGGTAGCCCCGGCCATATGGTTCAGGTGGTGCGGGGCAATGCCAGCATGGTGGGTGCACAGCCCCACAAACACATCCTCCACGGGCAGCAGCGGCAGCAGACGGGCAGCTCCCAGGACAGCGGCAGCGGCTGGGGCAGAGAGAACGTAGGCGCTGCCGCTGCAGTAGGGCGGGAAGGCGGGTTCCGGGTACAGCAAGGTGGGCACATAGTGCCGGCTGTGTGGGTTGTGGATGGGTGCCACGTGTGAGTAGACATAGCCCAGATAGGCAGCGGGTGGGCCAGCCAGCTGCTGCAGGTGTCGCACCAGGGCAGGCAGGTTCAGGAACATGTCATCGTCGGCCTTGAGCAGGAAGCGAGCAGTGGGGCAACGGGTGGTGGCCCAGCCCAGCATCGCCAGCGTCTTCAGGGTTAGGTTTCTGTAGGTGTCGGCAAAACGCGCCTGCAACAGGTCCCCATGCTCGGCCGCCTCGCGCTCCAGTGCTGCCTGCTGTGCCACGTCCCCAGGCAGCCCCACTGTGAAAACCGTGTGCACGCTGTGCCCCCCTGCTACCCTCGCACCCCCCCAGCTGCGCCGCACTGCCGCACGCCGGGCCGCATGCCCAGGTGCACTGGGCACTAGCACCAGTAGCCAGGGGGTGGTCAGGGCACAGGGCGATGGGGACAGCGGGAAGGCATTGGGGGACGGCTGGAGCAAGGTGTCTATGAATTGCTCCCCCACACCGCTCCCCATCTGGGAGAGCAGCGAGTGCGGGTCCTCAGGGCGGATGCTGGCCAGGAAGCTGAGAACCAAGAGGGTTGCCAGGCTGCACAGCAGCCCAAACAAAAGCTGGGTCAAAGTGCACTGGGAGCGCTTCCAGCGAGGTGGCATGGCAGTCATGGGCAGCTGCAGGGGTTTGGGGAGGATCTGCAAGAGAGGAGGAGAAGTCAGCCCTGCCAGAGAAGAAAGGGCCTCTGAGCCCATTTTGCCTCCTGCACCGCGAAGGAGGCGCTGTGTCCCACGGCAGGCCAAGGATGGGATGAACCAGCCTCCCCAGCAGCCTCTGCACCCTTCCTAGAGAGCAGCACCTGGCAAGACCTGCTGAGGGAGCGGTGTGCCACTTTGGCAATAGCATGGCTGCGGCCTCCACCACACCTCCCTCCTTTCCTTCCTTCCGCTGAAGGCAGGGACATGGTGGCACCACGCAGGGCTAACTGATCTTGCTGCACAAGGAAGCGATGCTGACTCAGTTGTGCTGAGTCAGGCTCAGCTGTGGGTGGGCTGCATGCCCACTAGGGAGCTCCTGCTGTGAGTGCCCGCCTCGCTCTCACCTCAGTGTGCCACCAGGCAGGCACCATCCACCTCTCCAGCTAAGAGAGCTGCCCCCCTACCCACCAGACCCTGATTCCCCCCCAGGGGCCATTGGAGTCCCCCAGGATTGTCCCCTTGGAGGACCCCACACCCTGCCATGTTAGAACTAGGATGGCATCTGGTTCTCGTGCTCCTCATATGACGGATGGGGGTCCTGGGCAACGATGGGAGAGGGCTGGTCAGGGAAAGGGGCCAAGGGCCACAGTGGATCTGGGCTAAGAAGCAGAAATCCAACTCCCCAGGGGAGGTGGCTCTTGTAAGAGGCACCGGGGAGGCAGGGAGTTTCTCTCCTGGGAGCCTCCGAGGCCCCTGGAGAAAGAGGGCCGGGCCAGTGTGGGGCTGCAGCAGCTGAATTCCAGGGGAAAGGAAGCTCCTGCAGCTCCTTGGGGAGGGTCCCCCAGCAGGAGAAGGAGGCAGGGGTCTCTTCCGCTCCATGTCCCGGCCTTTAGCTCCGGCTGCTGCTGCCTCTGGCCAAACCCCCCATGGAACCCAGCCAGGGTGGGCCCATCATCACTTCCCAGGATAAAACATGTGGGGGGAGGTTCAAACAGGAAGCCTTGACTGGAGGCAACCAGAGCAGCCAAGACGTTAGGGGTGGGGAGGCTGGCCCTGTTTCTCCCTGGCAATGCCCTGTGGCACCTGCGGGCCACCAGATGCCCTGAACGTACCCAATCTCCACTGGAAGTGTGGGGAGGAAGAGGAGGAGAGGGCCAGGTATCCTAGGCCACAGCAATACCTTTGTGGGCTCCAGGGAGGATCCAATCTGTGTCGGTTGCTTCCTGGCACCTCTGCTACCCAAAACCTTCCCACGGAGGTAACACCCAGGAAGGTGGGGAGGGGAGGGCCCGGCCCTGTGGAGGGAGGGGCAAGAATCAAAAGAGCCCCCTTTCCCCATTGGCAACCATGAGCCAATTCGTTTGCTTCTCTCTCTGGCTGAGCAGCTGGGCTTTGGCCAGGGCAGGTCCTGACCGCTGGAGGGTCGAAGACGAGGGGAATCCTTCCAATGGGAATGGTGGCCCTTTAAGTCTTCCAGGGAGCAGCAGCAGCAAAAGGAACCCTCTCTGCAGGAGCTGCATTGTAGACTGGAGATAGGTGATGTTGTATCTCTCCCCCTCTGTTCAAGCTTGACACGGATGGTCTCTTTCCCACCCCCCCCAAAAAAAACTAGTGGAATTTTATTCACCTCAGGCCTTATGAATTGCAACTTATATCTGCGCATGTCTTGGAAGATGGCGGTCCGAGCTTAGGCTCCGTGGGGTGTGAGTCATTTGTAGTCTGATAAGGGAGTTGGGTGTGGCTGGCGGTCCCCCCCCCAGTGGTTGTTTTCATTGGTGGAAGACCTCTGGCGTCAGCTGGTTTCTTCACAGCCAATGCCCGTCAATGCTCCCCCCTGTGGCTCCCCTTTGATGCCTCCAGGCGCTCGACTCCCTGTTTGGCGGCGTTTCTGCATTGTCGGCATGGGCCCAGTCAGCTGCCTGACTCCGGGCTTGGCTCTGAAGATGTGCTGCGCCCAGAAGAACGGCGCGGCAGCAGTGGCGGCGCCCCAAGGAACGGCGCGACGGGCTGATTAGTCAGCTGATTCGGGACTTAGCCCTGAAGCCTCGTTACACCCCAAAGAACGGCGCAGCGGTGGCGGCGGCGGCACCCCGAGGAATGGTGCGGCAGGCCGATCAGCTGGCTGACTTTCGGCTCAGCCTTGGAGACCCCCCGCGCCTTGAAGATCGGCACGGTGGTTGCGGCGCCCCGAAGCATAGCGCGGCGGGGAGCATTGAGCTGTGGGGCAGTGAATTATGGGGTGTGGAGATCTGCGGAGCCCCCACCCAGGCCTTGGAAGTGGCGCGCTGCACCCAGAAGGACGGCGTGTTGGGGGTGACGAGGCAAGGAGTGCGGGGACCGGCGGAGGGTGCTGGTCTTCACTCCGGCGCCTGGCCCTAGCTGGGATCTCTGGAGCAGAGCCGTTGGTGCCAGCAACGGCGATGGCGAGGAGAGAGCGGTCTGAGGCTGGTTGCTGTGGGCGTGACCACGGCCGGGGCAGCGGTGCTGCCATGGATGCCACCAATTGGTGGTGTTAGTGGCAGAGGCAGCGATGGTGGAGGCGGCGGACTGGCCAGCGACGACTCTGGGCCACAAGGTGGAGATGGTGTGGCCTCAGGGCTGCAGCCAGGCCTGGCCTCCTTGTCATCTGCTCTGCTCCGGCTGGACTTTCTAGATCTGCGTTTGCCGCCCTCCCCCCCCTTCTTGCCTCCCTTCTGCCCTGCCTTTTGGGGCCATTTCACCCCCTCCCTTTTTTTACACCTGATGGAGGTTGGTGAGAGGGGTGTGGATGCATCCTGCCCGCCACTGTGTAAGGGTGCAGATCGGGTTTGCTTGCCCCCCCGTAACCAACCTCTGTTATCATCTCGCCACCCGGACATGCTCGCCTGATAACCCTGTGGTGAGAGCACGGTGGCTGGCCCGGATGAGGGCCTTTACCATCAGCCCACCGGATTGCGGTGAGAGAGCAATCCTGACTTATTCCCTGGGACCATTTGGCGGTAGCATGGACGTTGGGATTGGACCGGATGTTTTAACATCCTTATATATGGACTTGTTCCATCGCTTGACTCCTCCCTTTATATGTGCAATACAACATCATGTGGGTCTACTCGTCAATGGACCTCCAGGCCTTACGGGAGGCTCCTCTCTCCCGGGCTTGGCCTGCCGGACTTTCCACAATGCACCTCGAGGACGAGTCATGGAACCCAGAGAGTTGGCATTGCGCGGGTAGGGGTTGGGGTGGGGGTCCTGGGAAGGATGGAAGCGGGGGTTCCAGGCCTTCATTAGTTAAATTTCTGATTCGATTCTTAAGTGGGTTAGGGAAGGGGGGGTCTTATAGGTGTTCATTGCAGCCCCAGTCAGGATCGTGGTCGGGGTGTGTTTGGGGGGGGGGCGGGGGGGCCTCGG
Organism: Naja naja; assembly: GCA_009733165.1. Lineage (NCBI taxonomy): Eukaryota > Metazoa > Chordata > Lepidosauria > Squamata > Elapidae > Naja > Naja naja. The sequence goes on along the minus strand of SOZL01000920.1, from coordinate 34,064 downwards.
ATGGAATAGTGGGGGGTTTAATTCCCAGGGTGGTTGGAATGGGTAGGAGCCGATGAGGATGGGGGCCATATCATGTTAGGGGAGCGTGTCCCCACTGCATCCAAGCCGTGGTGCGCTCCGACCCCTTGGCCTCTTCTCAACCTCTGGGGGTTTTGGGATCTAGGGCCCCTGGGCTCCGGCTGGTGTATTTTAATGCCAGGTCCGTGGGGAATAAGGCACCTCTCCCATCTCCCTTTCTCCTCTTAGTTTCCCCCAACAGCCCTGTGAGGTTGCTTGGGCTGAGAGGGAGAGAGAGACTTTCCCAAGGTCAGCTTTTGTGCCTAAGGCAGAACTAGAACTCGCGTCTCCTGGTGAGTCCCCCAAAGTCACCCAGCTGGCTTTCATGCCTACGCAGGGACTCGAACTCTCAACTCTGGAGGGGAGGGAAATACACCAGTTCTCAATGCAAATAGGAATTCTGCAGGTAGTCCTGGAGTTATGGCTGTCGTGGAGCCTGCCCACTCCAGTCGTAACCCGAGGAGTCGTCGTGGGAGGGAGTCTCGTACCTCAAATGGGATCCTCCCTCCTTTCGCCCACAATGGAAGGCGAGGCTCCTTAAGGGCACGCGAGGCATTTCGGGGGTGGGAAGGCCATGGGGGGGGTCCAGTGATGGGACAGGCCACCTGCCCAAGACCCCCGAGGCCTCCCGACCCACTGAAATGCCTCGTGCTCCCCACAATTGCTTCCCCCCCTCTCCAACCTGCTGCTCTGGGTCACTTACACGCAAAGATCCAGCAAGCAGTTCCTTCTCCCGCCTTCTCAGCCCCAGGCGCCCCTTTGCCCTTCTGTTCAGGCCTCCGGAGGCCTCGCCCGGCATGTTGCAGGCTGAAATCCGCCCCTCAGGAGCTCCGTTTCGGCTTGCAATGGGCCAGAAGCCCGAACAGAGCTTCTTTGGGGTGGATCCTGTCAGAGTTTGCAGCACATCCAACCAGCACACAAGTAAGTAATTGTGCAGGATTCATCCACGTGAGGAAAACAACCCCCTACAGCAGAAGTCAGCGTGCAAAATCAGGAACACAGAATATTCACAGAAGCCAAGTGTTACAGAGGAGAGCGAGAGAGAGGCCTGGGTGGCAGAGGAAAAACCAACTCTTCTACACTGCCCAGCAAGCTCCAAACTGTCTTATGGCCCCCTACAAACCGATACTAGGTTTCAGTTTCCAAACAGCCCCATTGGCTGACCTGTTGCCATCTCTATTCCAGCCCATAATTGCTGACAGATCCGCCCCTCGGAAGCTCCATTTTGGCCAGCAACGTGCAGGACAAATGCAGCAGAGCCGCTGCGGTTGTCCGGAAGGGCGAAAACCTGCTGTGGCGCCACAAGACCCAGACTTTTGGGCCTAGTTCGTAAATGCTAAGAGGGCAGCTTAAACGTAACCCGAACGTTCACTAAGGGAACGCTCGAAAACCCGGGGATCGCCGGTACTCCTAAAACGGAGCGCTCCAACCTTGGCCACTGTCGGCCTGGAGGACTTCAACTGCCAGAATTCAAAGCTGGCTGGGGACTTCTGGGAGTTGAAGTCCTCCAGGCGAAAGTGTTGGAGCACCCTGTCCTAAAATTCAGAATTTGATATATTTAGGCAGAACTTTGACTTCATCGAGCCTGTAACTTGGCAAAGACAATTATTACAAAGAAGGAAACTTTATTCTCCCCATGGTCACCCATGGAGTCAAGATGTCCCGATGTTTGAAACCTCTCTGTTGCCTAAGATGAACCCAAAATGGACCAGTATGTTTTTTATTTATTTATATTATATATATTTATACATACACACACACTCACACATTTTATTGAATTTCCACCTTTAAAGACGGATTCAATATGCATTTTTGCAGCTGTTTGCAGCACCAGTGACTCCATTCTCCTGTACATACATACACATATTACTGAGTTTCACCCTTTTCCTTGTGTGTTCTTGTTCCTGTTGCCCAACCAGACAGACCACTTTCCCCAGCCCAGAGACAGAAGGCCTTTCCTTCCCTCGCCTGCAATTTCCGTGGAAGTTGTTCACCGCAGCGCCGCAATCCTTTCCTTCCTTTCTAAGCACATCCTCTGCGGGGCAGGACCAGGACGTTTCGAGCGGGTGAGACGATGGCAAGAATGGGAATTTCACACGGATACCGATCGATCCACAGGGTCGGAAATCACGGGGTTTGGCGTTTTGTTCCAACGAATAAATACTGTTCAAAGTCAGCGAGATTCTTCAGCGGCGAGACGGGGATTTGGCCCCATGTTTGCCCTGTCGCTGCTGCTGCAGAGCAAAGCCCCTAGAAGGCCTGGGGAGGGGGCTGCACCCTCCGGGGTGTCTCCGAGCCAGGGGGGTTTTTCTTCCTTTGCAGATGCTTCATTCCCAACCCAGCCAACTTCCTCCACGCCCCAGGGGTCCCATCCTCCTCTGGGAAGGGTCTCTCCAACGGGACCTCAGGCGCCTTTCTCCTCCGGAGGCGACACACACAGAAAGGAAGGGAAGGCACTTGAGGGGGGGCAGCCCCTCCCGACCTTCTCCGGGGACCGTCCCAGCTGAGCGGAAGGGGCTGGCTCGGGGGTCTCAACCCGCAGCTGCTCCGGGAGGGGAAGGCAGGAACCGGCCGGGCTCTTCTCGGGTGGCGGTGGCTGGAGCCCCCTCGCAGCAAAGAGCGGAGGAGCCCGTCGGGGAGGCGCCCCCTGCTGGCCCAGGACGCCCCGCAGCCTCAGCCTCAGGAGGAGGGAAGGGCGCTGGCTGCTGCCCCCACTGCAGCCCCTCCCGCCACCCCGGGCCTCCCTCGGATGGAGCCCTTGCTCCCTGGGTTCCCTCCCGGGCCAGTCCCGGCCAGAGAGCTCCTCGTCCCGAACGGGCCCGCCCACCCTGGGGAGAAGCAGCAGCGCTCCGGCGAAGCAGCCTTCGCCCCGGGTACCCTGGCCGCCACCCGGACTGCCTGGAGCCCCGTGGGAGTGTCGGCGGCCATGGAGGGAATCCCGGGAGGCTCCCCACGGGGGGCACTGCTTTCCGTCGGGAGGGCGGGCGGGCGGCAACTCCGTCGCATGGAGGGGCCGCCGCAGCCCCGAGAACCCGCAGAGGGAGGCAGGGGGGCAGGAGGGTGGCTGCCCCAGGGGGCTCTGCTGGCGGAGTGGGCGGGCGGGAAGCCGCATCGCGGAGGGGCTGCTGGAGCCCGCAGCCTGAAGTGAGCGGGGGTTGGGAGCTAGGAGGGGCGGAGCCTCCCAGGCAGGGCGGCGAAAGAGCCGAAGTGCCGGCGACCCTTCGCCTCCGCTGCGCTGATGCCCAGGGTCGCTCTTAACCTCCTGGACGGCGGCCGGTCTACGGAGGCAGCTTTGGGGCTGCTCTTGACTGCCCCCAGGTGCAGAAGCCGTTTCAATGGGGAGAAAGTTCACCTGCAAAGCTACGTCCGCCCAGCGCAGCCCTCCCCCTGCGAGGGGCCTCCGGTCTGTCGGGCAACGGGCGGGGAGACAGTTCTGCAAAGCTTCTCGGGTCCGGCCGAAGCTGCCTGTCTC
>SOZL01000920.1:0-29535 GCA_009733165.1 Naja naja | reverse complement strand
GAGTGGGCAGGCTCCACGACAGCCATAACTCCAGGACTACCTGCAGAATTCCTATTTGCATTGAGAACTGGTGTATTTCCCTCCCCTCCAGAGTTGAGAGTTCGAGTCCCTCTGCAGGGCATGAAAGCCAGCTGGGTGACTTGGGGACTCACCAGGAGACGCGAAGTTCTAGTTCTGCCTTAGGCACAAAAGCTGACCTTGGGAAAGTCTCTCTCTCCCTCTCAGCCCAAGCAACCTCACAGGGCTGTTGGGGGAAACTAAGAGGAGAAAGGGAGATGGGATATGTGCCTTATTCCCCACGGACCTGGCATTAAAATACACCAGCCGGAGCCCAGGGGCCCTAGATCCCGAAACCCCCAGAGGTTGAGAAGAGGCCAAGGGGTCGGAGGCACCACTGCTTGGATGCAGTGGGGACACGCCCCCAACATGATATGGCCCCCATCCTCATCGGCTCCTACCCATTCCAACCACCCTGGGAATTAAACCCCCCACTATTCCATCCGAGGCCCCGCCGCCCCCCCCCAAACACACCCCGACCACGATCCTGACTGGGGCTGCAATGAACACCTATAAGACCCCCCCCTTCCCTAACCCACTTAAGAATCGAATCAGAAATTTAACTAATGAAGGCCTGGAACCCCCGCTTCCATCCTTCCCAGGACCCCCACCCCAACCCTACCCACAAGAATGCCAACTCTCTGGGTTCCATGACTCGTCCTCGAGGTGCATTGTGGAAAGTCCGCAGGCCAAGCCCGGAGAGAGGAGCCTCCCGAAGGCCTGGAGGTCCATTCCAGTAGACCCACATGATGTTGTATTGCACATATAAAGGGAGGAGTCAGCTGATGGAACAAGTCCATATATAAGGATGTTAAAACATCCGTCCAATCCCAACGCCCATGCTACCGCCAAATGGTCCCAGGGAATAAGTCAGGATTGCTCTCTCACCGCAATCCGTGGGCTGATGGTAAAGGCCCTCATCCGGGCCAGCACACGTTCTCACCACAGGGTTATCAGGCGAGCATGTCCGGGTGGCGATGATAACAGAGGTTGGTTACGGGGCAAGCAACCCGATCTGCACCCTACACAGTGGCGGGCAGGATGCATCCACACCCTCTCACCAACCTCCATCAGGTGTAAAAAGGGGGGGTGAAATGGCCCCAAAAGGCAGGGCAGAAGGGAGGCAAGAAGGGGGGGAGGGCGGCAAACGAGATCTAGAAAGTCCAGCCGAGCAGAGCAGATGACAAGGAGGCCAGGCCTGGCTGCCCTGAGGCCACACCATCTCCACCTTGTGGCCCAGAGTCGCCGCTGGCCAGTCCGCCGCTCCACCATCGCTGCTCTCTGCCACTAACACCACCAATTGGTGGCATCCATGGCAGCACTGCCCCGCCGCGGGTCACGCCCACAGCAACCAGCCTCAGACCGCTTTCTTCGCCATCGCCGTTGCTGGCACCAACGGCTCTGCTCCAGAGATCCCAGCTAGGGCCAGGCCGGAGTGAAGACCAGCACCTCCGCCGGCCTCGCGACTCCTTGCCTCGTCACCCCCAACACGCCGCCCTTCTGGGTGCAGCGCGCCACTTCCAGGCCTGGGTGGGGCTCCGCAGATCTCCACACCCCATAATTCACTGCCCCACAGCTCAATGCTCCCTCGCCGCGCTATGCTTGGCGCCGCAACCACCGCGGCCGATCTTCAAGGCGCTGGGGTTCTCAGGCTGAGCCGAAGTCAGCCAGCTGATCGCCTGCCGCACCATTCTCGGGTGCCGCCATCGCTATGCGCCGTTCTTTGGGTGTAACGAGGCTTCAGGGCTAAGTCCCGAATCAGCTGACTAATCAGCCCGTCGCCGCTGCCTTGGGCGCCGCCACTGCTGCCGCTGCCGTTCTGGGCGCAGCACATCTTCAGAGCTGCCGAGTCAGGCAGCTGACTGGGCCCATGCCGACAATGCAGAAGCCGCCAAACAGGGAGTCGAGCCTGGAGGCATCAAAGGAGCCACAGGGGAGCATTGACGGGCATTGGCTGTGAAGAAACCAGCTGACGCCAGAGGTCTTCCACCAATGAAAACAACCACTGGGGGGGGGACCGCCAGCCACACCCAACTCCCTTATCAGACTACAAATGACTCACACCCACGGAGCTAAGCGGACCGCCATCTTCCAAGACATGCGCAGATATAAGTTGCAATTCATAAGGCCTGAGGTGAATAAAATTCCACTAGTTTTTTTGGGGGGGTGGGAAGAGACCATCCGTGTCAAGCTTGAACAGAGGGGAGAGATACAACATCACCTATCTCCAGTCTACAATGCAGCTCCTGCAGAGGGTTCCTTTGCTGCTGCTGCTCCTGGAAGACTTAAAGGCCACCATTCCCATTGGAAGGATTCCCCTGTCTTCGACCCTCCAGCTGTCAGGACCTGCCCTGGCCAAAGCCCAGCTGCTCAGCCAGAGAGAGAAAAACAATTGGCTCATGGTTGCCAATGGGGAAAGGGGCTTTTGATTTTGCCCCTCCTCCACAGGGCCGGGTCCTCCCTCCCCACCTTCCTGGGTGTTACCTGGGAAGGTTTTGGGTAGCAGAGGTGCCAGGAAGCAACCCACAGATTGGATCCTCTCCTGCGGAGCCCACAAAGGTATTGCTGTGGCCTAGGATACCTGGCCCTCTCCTCCTCTTCCTCCCCACACTTCCAGTGGAGATTGGGCATGTTCAGGGCATCTGGTGGCCGCAGAGGTGCCACAGGGCATTGCCAGGGAGAAACAGGGCCAGCCTCCCCACCCCTAACGTCTTGGCTGCTCTGGTTGCCTCCAGTCAAGGCTTCCTGTTTGAACCTCCCCCCACATGTTTTATCCTGGGAAGTGATGATGGGCCCACCCTGGCTGGGTTCCATGGGGTTTGGCCAGGCAGCAGCAGCGGAGCTAAAGGCCGGGACATGGAGCCGAAGAGACCCTGCCTCCTTCTCCTGCTGGGGGACCCTCCCCAAGGAGCTGCAGGAGCTTCCTTTCCCCTGGAATTCAGCTGCTGCAGCCCCACACTGGCCCGGCCTCTTTCTCCAGGGGCCTCGGAGGCTCCCAGGAGAGAAACTCCCTGCCTCCCCCCGTGCCTCTTACAAGAGCCACCTCCCTGGGGAGTTGGATTTCTGCTTCTAGCCCAGATCCACTGTGGCCTTGGCCCCTTTCCCTGACCAGCCCTCTCCCATCGTTGCCCAGGACCCCCATCCGTCATATGAGGAGCACGAGAACCAGATGCCATCCTAGTTCTAACATGGCAGGGTGTGGGGTCCTCCAAGGGACAATCCTGGGGACTCCAATGGCCCCTGGGGAATCAGGGTCTGGTGGGTAGGGGCAGCTCTCTTAGCTGGAGAGGTGGATGGTGCCTGCCTGGTGGCACACTGAGGTGAGAGCGAGGCGGGCACTCACAGCAGGAGCTCCCAGTGGGCATGCAGCCCACCACAGCTGAGCCTGACTCAGCACAACTGAGTCAGCATCGCTTCCTTGCAGCAAGATCAGTTAGCCCTGCTGGTGCCACCATGTCCCTGCCTTCAGGAAGGAAGGAAAGGAGGGAGGTGTGGTGGAGGCCGCAGCCATGCTATTGCCAAAGTGGCACACCGCCCCTCAGCAGGTCTTGCCAGGTGCTGCTCTCAGGAAGGGTGCAGAGGCTGCTGGGGAGGCTGGTTCATCCCATCCTTGGCCTGCCGTGGGACACAGCGCCTCCTTCACGGTGCAGGAGGCAAAATGGGCTCAGAGGCCCTTTCTTCTCTGGCAGGGCTGACTTCTCCTCCTCTTGCAGATCCTCCCAAAACCCTGCAGCTGCCCATGACTGCCATGCCACCTCGCTGGAAGCGCTCCCAGTGCACTTTGACCCAGCTTTTGTTTGCTGCTGTGCAGCCTGGCAACCCTCTTGGTTCTCAGCTTCCTGGCCAGCATCCGCCCTGAGGACCCACTCGCTGCTCTCCCAGATGGGGAGCGTGTGTGGGGAGCATTCATAGACACCTTGCTCCAGCCGCCCCCAATGCCTTCCCCTGTCCCCATCGCCTGTGCCCTGACCACCCCTGGCTACTGGTGCTAGTGCCCAGTGCACCTGGGTGCGGCCCGGCGCATGCAGCAGCGCACAGCTGGGGGGTGCGAGGGTAGCAGGGGGGCACAGCTGCACACGGTTTTCACAGTGGGGCTGCTGGGGGGCGGGCACAGCAGGCAGCACTGAGCGCCGAGGCGGCCGAGCATGGGGACCTGTTGCAGGCGCTGCTTTGCCGACACCTACAGAAACCTAACCCTGAAGACGCTGGCGATGCTGGGCTGGGCCACCACCCGTTGCCCCACTGCTCGCTTCCTGCTCAAGGCCGATGACATGTTCCTGAACCTGCCTGCCCTGGTGCGACACCTGCAGCAGCTGGCTGGCCCACCCGCTGCCTATCTGGGCTATGTCTACTCACACGCGGCACCCATCCACAACCCACACAGCCGGCACTATGTGCCCACCTTGCTGTACCCGAACCCGCCTTCCCGCCCTACTGCATCGGCAGCTTCACGCTCTTTCTCTGCCCCAGCTGCCGCTGTCCTGAGCTGCCCGCCTGCTGCGCTGCTGCGTGTGGAGGATGTGTTTGTGGGGCTGTGCACCCACCATGCTGGCATTGCCCCGCACCACCTGAACCATATGGCCGGGCTAACCACCCCGCCTGATGCCTGCTGCTACCGGGAGGTGCTCCTCAGCTGCACGGTGGAGCCTGCCAAATGCTGTCCATGTGGGAGGCAGCTGAGCACCCCTGCACCGCCTGGCAGCGCCTTGGCCTGACCCGCTGCCAGGTCCTGGCCTGGCTGGCTCTAGTGCTGCCAGACTGAACGAAAATAACTTCATCTCAACATAGTATGACACACTTGCAGGGCGGCTTCTGTCCTCACTGTGAGTTGTGTGGGGGGGAGGGTGCACAAAGGAGGCTCAGCCATTCTCATTGTACACAAGCGGGACTCTGACAACGGTAATGATTCAAGGATGAAGTTGCTGTTTAGAAAGTAAAACAGAGTCAGCGGCCAAGGCAGCATTGTGCTTCACTAATATTAGCAGGAATATAATTAAAAGTTTCTTGACCACATGTAAAAACTATCCTTGTGGTAGCCAAACATAGGAAAAGTGAAAGAAATCTCTTCCAAAGCTGTGCAGTTCAAAGTAGGTGAGCTAATCATGACAGTGAGGTTTTTTACTTGATGATGTACAATTAACTACTTTTGCACAAGTTATATTTAGGGACTGCTACCATTGGGGTGTATAAAGCAATTGCATCAAGGTGTGGATAATAAGCAGCAAATCACCAATTAGATATAGTCTTATAGTTAAAGTTCCCATGTAATAAAAAATCCGCTTAAGCCAGTGAAGTTTTGAATTACTGCAGAAGGAGTGCAGACAGGAACTAAACATGTAGAAAGCAAATGTTCCATATCATAAGTTTCAGATGAGCAAAAGACATCATTCTGTGTGACGTTAGCCAAGCATAAGCAAATGAACCCGGATTGTACGCTGTGCCATCTGTAAAGTCAAATTCCTGGGACTGGGACCAGATCTGGGGACTGATGTGATGCCACGACATCCTTGGCTGGGTGGACACAACGAGCCTGGGTGGACACAATGAGCTGTGGGTGGACACAATGAGCTGGAATCCACAAAGGTCCTGTAGAAGCAAACATAACAGCACAGCCTCACCCCCTTACCCCCAAATAGTTAACTAAAACATTCAATTAATTTAAGGTAAATAGAAACATGCAATTACATTCAATTGATTTAAGAGAAATTATACTTTTAAAAACTGTTTTAGAGACCCTTCTAGAGACCCTTCCCCTCCTTTTTTATTTATTTGTGGAGACAGGCCTTAAATGGCCGATGAGCATGTTCCATTATGGCTATATTCCAGGTGTACAAAATTGCAAAAAAGCAAAATATCATGTTGTAAAAAAGAGGGCTTGCCTAGTAGGTAACATCCATTTGCCAAAGTTGATGATAAAACAATCTACTTGACTTGAGTAATTGGAATAGGGCAAGCTTGTGACAGGCCTCTAGCATTTTGAGGAAAAAAAGAGTGATTGAAAAAAAATCAACAAAGCAATAGCCTTAAGAAAGAGGCCCAGAAAGGGTCAAATGACTACGTATGGAAGAAATATCTTTGGTCTTGTAGTAGCTGTTGCAAAATTAAAAATAAGATCATGATTAGGGTCAATCCTGGGCATAATATAAGCACCTGGAAGATTAAAATAATTTGACACATATAATGAGAGTCAGAGATTAAATCAAAAGGCTGCTTGAGAAAAAGTTTTGAAAGTTAAAATAGCAGGACACTTTCCAGGAGCATTATGAGAATCCTTGTAAAGGAAGAAGTCATTAACAAGCAAGCCAAAGTTCTTTAGGCAAACAATACAGCTTACATAGTCAGTTAAAACACATTGAAGAGATAAGGTATTTTGAAAATAAAATTGAAAATCAGACTTTACATAACTCCACCATTTATACCTTACTGTACTTATCAAAAATTAGAAGGAAAAGTTATTTGCAAAGCCCATTGTAGACCTTTCATGATTTTACCTGTTGTGCTGGCAATAGCCATGCATTCTTCACATTCTTTTGTAAACCTCCAGATGGAGTCAAATTTTAGTGTCAATTCTCTGCTTTAATCAGAATATGGATTAAGAGCATGTACAAAGTGCAGCTAGTTTTAAATTTTGATTCCCTTTGCTGAAACTGGGAACTGAGTCATCTTCAAAGATCCGGGCAAATTGCCCACCTGGGAACCGAGCCACCTTTACAGATAACGTTCCAGGCAATTTGCCAATCTCAGCCTATCTATCTGAGGCTCCTTTGTGTGAAAATCTCTAAAAATCAGGAGATGAAGCTATGTAACCTATAAAAAGTTATTTTCTAACCGCCTTTTTCAAGGCAAAACTCAAAGCAGGAAAAATGTTAAAGTGATCAAAGCCCCATTCTCCCCCACCGCCTCCACCCCTACAACAACCAGCAAAGACAAGAAGGGGGGAATGTTAAAATAAATCTCATCCATTTTTTCCACTCAATATTCTTTTCACCAATAAATCACACACAAATAATTTTCATCATGAGTAAAGCACACACAAATACACACACAAAATAATCCTATCTTTCTCAGGTCCGACCTTTCTCACACTCTTTTCTTACTCTCCTTTCAATCTGGGATAGGGTCAACACACAAACATTTATACCACTTTTTACTATCAACATACTCACACATTTACACTGTAATCTTACGGTTGCATATTTACAATTCTTTTCTGAGAGCCAATAAGCTCCATTGTAGAGGATCTCATCCTCCAGGGCTGGAAATGATTACATATAGATATATTCTCACACACAACATTTCAGACCTGGGAAGGGTTTGTCCCTTTAAATTTTACATTTTTTTTTTGAAAAACCTGTAGTTTGTTCTCAGAGCATTGGGAGAACTCAAGGAGCAGTTCCAATCACGAAGGTGATTGTGGGCCCAAACAACTGCCTATCTGCCTCCCACAACTCTAAGTCCAGTCCAAAAAGTAAATTTAATTCTCTGATTGCCAAACATGTTACAATTAATTTATTTTGAACTTCAGCAATTCCAATTAGGGCTATACACAGGTAAAGGATATTTTCTTCAATTCAATCCTATTCAATTCTGCATACACTTATTTACATTATTATACATACACAGCTAAGCTCTATTCTGCATGCAATTATTATACATACACATCTAAGAAGTTTTAATGAAAATCACATCATGAAAAGAATAGTAAACATTTTCTTCTTCTCTTAGTTCTTCCTAACATATAACAGTCTAAATTAACCATATTTCCTTTGAACAGCCCCATTGTACTGTATGGAGGGCTTCCTAACAGATCTATGTCTCATTCCATGCTTCTGAACAGCAGAGCTAATTGTGGACTATTGAACTCAATAGGGCATGCCTTCCACTTTCAATTCTGCCATCCAGTGCATCAGAAGAGAGTTGCCTGTATTCTAGTTACATCCATTGTTCTATCTTCTTAAGCATTAAATAATTAAAAGGATTAAACATAAAAATTTTAAACAAATAAATTTATGTGTCTCTGTCTGGGTTTCTAGCTTGAATCTCCCTTTTTCTAATTGTTCCTTTAATATTTTCCTTATGGGGGTGTACAATGGCTTTGGAGAATCAAAAATTTAGCATGCTCAGAAGGAGCTGAAAGTCCAATTAGAAGATTTTTGAGTGACAATTTTTACCTGATCATAATCAGGAGTGGGGCTTATAATCAATTATTATTTTGCTGAGACATCAGAGCCAGATGTTTCCACTGCTTGATGGCATTGAAACCATCTATGTAATATTTGAACAGGAGCCCTGGGTTCAAGATGTAAGGTATGCCCTATCTTTACCCAATCCTGCAACCTGAGCGCCCCAGCCAGGGTACCAGGGACAATGATTTCCTATCTCCTCAATCAGCTTATTTATGTGAGCCTCAGATACTTTTGCACCTGATTTATGTAACAGGAATTTAAGTTCCTGAACATGTTTCTGCTGATGCTGAGACAGATTGCAACCCATACTTACCACTGAAGGGGTCCCTTGGGACGACGTGCACCGTGGGGTCTATTTCAGATGGCAGTAAGTACGTTGGCTGTTGCCTACCCCGAGGGTTGTTGTCCCTGTTGGGTGCCATTTGTTGGGATTCAATAACCAGTCATTTCAGTGTCCAAAGATGTCTGACCACATACGTGGCGTTTATTACTTTATACCATTTTCACAAGCAAAGAACAGCATAGATACAGCATAGATACAGCATTGGGATTGGAGAATAGATCCACATGGGTGAAACCCTTCAATCACATTGGCATAACCCCTCAACCAATCCTTGAAGTTAGTGGTGATGTTAGTAAATGATATCACCTGTACACCTGGAAAATCAGAGACTCCCATCCCCATCCCAACAGATAAGAGGATGAATAGAAGATGAGCTCATGGGATAGCAAAAGAGGCCCCCTCCACCAGGCTGCAGTGTGCTGCCAGCTTCTAGTGTCATCCAAGGAAACTCAGTGGCTACCACAGCACCGCCCAGGCATCAGACATCACGCCGAGGGCATCACTGAGTTAGTTTGGGGTGGAGATAAAAAGCTGGGTATCATCAGCATACTAATGGTACCTCACCCCAAAACCACGGATGATCTCACCCAGCAGTTTCATATAGATGTTGAACAGGAGGGGAGAGGACTGACCCCTGGGGAACCCCACAAAAGAGGGGCCGGGGTCGCACCTCCATCCCCCTGTCACACTGACCTGAACAACCCGAGAGGTAGGAGGAGAACCACTGCAAATCAGTGCCTCCCACTCCCAACCTCTCAAGGCTCGACTAAGATACCATGGTGGATGGTATTGAAAGCAGCTGAGAGGTTCAATAGACCAGGAAGAGTGAGCCTTTCCAGCAGAGATCATCCACCAGTGTGACTAATGCTGTCTCCATGCTGTACCCAGGCCTGAAACCCGATTGATACGGATTCAGATAATCAGATTCCTCCAGGAACACCGAACTGCCACATGCTTTCAACAACCTTCACAAAGTGAAGGTTGGAGACAGATGAAAGTTGTTCAAAATAGCTGGGTCCAGGGCAGGCTTCTTGAGGAGGGCCTCACCACAGCCTCCTTCAAAGTGAGGGAAAGGATTCCTCACTCAGAGAAGCGCTGACCACTGCCTGAAGCCAGCCACGTGTAACCTCCCAGGCAGCATAAACCAGCCAGGAAGGACACGGGTTCAATAAACCCATGGTGGTACTCAGCCTCATGATCCTGTCCACTTCATCAGGAGTCACAGGATCGAACTCTTCCCAAATGGTATCCACAAGACCCGCTGCCCCATCAGACTCCACCCCGCCGAGTCCAGACCAGCCCGGATCTGAGCAATCTTGTCCAACAGATGACTAAACTCCCACCACACCCGCAGAGGGTCCTCCCTCATCCCATGATTAAGGAGGGAACGGGTGACCCTAAAAAGGGCGGCGGGTGATTATCTGCAGACGAATGAGAGCGAGAAGTAAGCATACGCCACTCCCATCGCCGCAAGATAAGACCCGTGAAGGTTCTTAACTATGACTGGTCAGATTCGGACCAACTGGACCTCCAACTGGCTCTCTAGGCCCCTCCTCGCGCTTCATCTTCTGGAGCTCCGTGGAGAGCCAAGGAGCCAACCGATTCGCGCCGGTCAGAGGCAGCAAAGCGACAACATGGTCGAACCTCTGAGGCAGCCCTTTTGGCAGGCATCCGCCAGGGCGCCGACCGGCGGTGTGTAACGGAGGCAGGAATCGACCAAGCCGCCATCTGAACCCTACGGGTCCATCAGGTGCCTGGGGTGGAACTACCTAGTCGGTTCCGCATCCCAGCTGGTGGTGGCATACTGGCAGGCCAGCCGAGGGGTTTTTCCTCTGTCCTGGTCCTATTAGACCTCTCAGCGGTTTCTTTTATATATATATAAAAGTTTTTATTTTGATACAAACATACAAACAGGACATACAAAACATAAAACCATCTTCCATATATACATACAGTGTGTCAGTTGGTTACAAATCCTTTGTGTCATCCTTTCATATTCATCACTCACAATTTATCAAAAGAAAATTTCTCATATTATCAATAAAACATTATGTATTTATCAATTATTACTTGTGTACAATTAAACTATTTATTTCATCATATATGAGATATATTTTTAATCTAAAGTTTATGTTATACTTTCATCCAATGGTTATATATATATCAACATTATATTTTATATCAGCCTATTATATTTCTATTACAAAATTATATAGTCTATTGCATTACCAAGTCTTTTATCCAACCATTGATAAAACAAATCCCATATCTTGTAAAATTGTTTATCTTCTTGTTCTCTAATTTCAAATGTCAGTTTACTCATTTCAGCACAGTCCATAATTTTCCTAATCACTTCCTCCTGCATAGGTATGTTATCATTCTTCCAATTTTTGGCAAATACAATTCTAGCTGCTGTTAAAACATTTACAATCAAATATTTCAACTCTTTATTGTAGATATCTGGTATAATTGATACCAGATTGGATTGATTGCGCATGTCCAAGATGGAGGACGGGCACTGAGACGGCTCCGGGGGATGAGTTTTTAGTTGGTAAGGGGTGCCAATGGGGATTTCCTGATGCCCTTTTCCCCACCTGGATTTTATGGGAGAGTCCGGGTGCGGGTTCGGGCTGTTTGTGAGCCAGCTGGACGGTCGGTGAGGCGTTTTTTGGACTTTCTGCCTCCGACGCCATCCTTGGCCTATTGGAGATGGCCGCTGCCGTGGGTTTTGGAATGGAGGCTTGGCGGTTTCGCACCCCACGGCTTTTCCGCGGTTCGCCGCTTTTCCTGGGCGGGCGCGGCGTGGCTGTGATGGCCCTGCGGATGACGGCGGCCGCGGGACCTGCCTCTGGTGGTTGCCGCTTGAGGGGTAGACCGAAAGGGCGGAGCTGTGGACCCTGGCCTCCTTGTGGCACGGCAGCTGAGGGCGGCGAGGCAGCGATGCTAGCTGCCTTGGCGAGGCTCCGCTGTGGATTCGCTGGTTGGGATGGCTGCTGCGATGGCGAGAGGCTGTTGGATGGAGAGGCAGCGCCTGAGGTGTGGTTTCCGCCGGGATGAGAGTCCTGTGGCCTGGTGGCCTGCTTGTTCTGGGACCACGGAGGCTGCACCGTCGGAACCATGATAGAACCAGGACAGAGGTGGTGGTTACCACTGTGGACTCTGGCCAGCCGGTGAGCCCCTGGACTGTTTGGGGGTTTCGTGGGCCAGATCCAGGCCCTTGAACGCCTCCTCTTCAATGGCTGGATTGATCTTGGTCGGGTCGGGTGGGCTGTGACTTGCCTAGCGGGGATGGAATATACATTCCCCGGTTGGCAAATTTCTGTGGCCCTGGACCCTGCCTTCAAGGAGCCCGTTGTTGTTCCTTTGGGATTCCTGCCTATCGAATTGATCGAACTGATGGTGCTACGCTGAATCATCCTGCCGATTTAATATGTACTTGACCACCTGGCTTTTTCTCTGTCTCCACGGAAGTGGAGATATCCATCACCCTTATCCAATGACCACGGTTTTAAATACCATCTGACCTCTCCTTTACCAGGACTTTGATTGGACAGGTCCCATTGTTGTGAGAGGACGATGGGAGGATTATCTCTACTGTGGGAGAGTGGAGAGATTTTACATCTAACCCTACAGTTTTCAAGATTTCTTTTCGTTGGTTTTCCGCAGTGAGAGAGCGGCTGCCATTTATTATCATCTTTGGTCTCGAACGGTGTGAGAGACCGCTTTTGAGACTGAAATTCTTGACCGCTGTAGCCTGTATTCTTTTTTCTCCATTTGGATTTTTTAACAACTTCACCCTGCTATGTATTGCCATACTATACTCTGACCCCTTAACTATCTTATGGGTTTTTACTGCCGAATTGTGGGCACTTAGGACTGCCTTTGTCCTTGAGTTGGCCCAGGGACTATCAACAGCTTACTTTAATGACGGATCTTGGGATCCCGAGAGGTGGCATGCTGCAATCAATGGGCTAAATTTTAAATTAAGATCTAAGGGTCGAATTTTAAAATTTTAATTCGCTGTTTTAAAGGGTTAGGAGGAGGAGGGGGTGCAGGGGTCATTTGCAGCCCGGGGTGTGGGAGTGTGTGGGGGTTGGGGCCGCGGGGCTCTGGGCCCTGGGTGGGGCAGCGATTCCCAGGGTGATCGGGATTGGAAGAGGACGACGAGGCATAGGGCCATCAGGAACGCGACCCCACATTTAAGGCGGGTTGCGCGCTCCGACCCTATGGCCTCCTCCCAAGGGGCAATGGAACCAGGATCCCTGGGCTTAGGTTGGTGTATTTTAATGCCAGGTCTGTGGCTAACAAATCGTCCTCCTCCGGGAGATCATTGAGGAGGAGGCTGCGGACCTGGCTTGCATCACTGAGACCTGGTTGGGCCCAGAGGGGTGTCCCTCTGGCTGAGTTATGCCCACCAGGTTTTCGGTCTTGCACCGCCACGAGCTCAGGGTAGGGGTGGTGGGGTGGCCGTGGTTATTCGGGAGACCTTGTTTCCGAGGGAGGTCTCTGTTGCAGAGATAGGCGGAGTGAGATCCTCCTCCTGAGATGGGGCCAAATGGGTGGGTGGGCTTGCTGCTAGCATACCTTTCCCCAGCTGTGTGGCAGCTGCCCTGCCTGGGCTCCTCGATCTCCTCTCCGGGTGGCGGTGGAGCTCCCGGACCTTATGGTCTTGGGGACTTCAACTTGCCTTCCTTGGGGTCGGTGGCCCGGCCTGACCCAGTTGATTCAAGGTCCTACTCATGGAGGGGAAATACTCTGACCTAGTTTTTATCTCTGAGCAGTGGCGGAGTGACAGAGGGCAGGTCACTATTACGACTTTGCCTGTTCCATGGTCTGATCACTATCTCCTACGGCTGGTCTTCCAACAGGCCGCCCCCACTGCTGGGATGAGGAGCCACCTAGATGGTTCCGCCCCAGACGCCTAATGGACCCTGAGAGGTTCCAGGCAGAACTGGGGTTCTTTCCTTCTTCCCTTGCTCACAGCTCTGCCGAGGATCTGGCAATAGCCTGGCAACGGGCTGCCGAGGCCCTCACAGGGTTGTCCCCATGCGCCCCTTGTGCCGTGGATCTCGGTTAGCTCCTTGGTATACTGAGGAGCTCCGGAGATGAAGCCATCAAGGGGTTTAGAGAGCAGGTGGAGGTCTACCCGCTCCCAATCCCACCGAGCCCAGCTGAGAGCCTTTATTAGGACTTACCTGGTAGCTATGAGAGAGGAGAAGATCTTATCTCTCCACTCTCATAGGCCCCCCAGCCGCCTGTTTCGGTTACTCGCTCCTCCTTCGCTAGAGGGGCCGGACCCGCTATGGGTAAGGCCGAGGAATTTGTTCAATATCTGTCGGATAAGATTGCTCAGATTCGGGACGGTTATCCTCCGATTTGCAGTGGTCTGAGGAAGGGGTGCAGGGAGTCTGGTTATCTGGGATGAGTTCGATCCGTTTCCGAGGATGAAGTGGACAGGATTATGCGCATGAGTTCCACCACATGTTTGTTGGACCAGGTCCCTCCTGGCTGGCTTATGCCGCCAGGGAGGCCACTCTGCGTTGGCTCGGCAGTTATCAACGCTTTTAAGGGAGGGTGTCTTCCGCCTTGAAAGAGGCGTGGTGAGGCCCCTCCTGAAGAAGCCTGCCCTGGACCCGACTGTGTTAGACAACTTTCGCCCAGTCTCCAACCTTCGCTTTTGGCTAAGGTTGTTGAGAGTGTGGTGGCTCAACAGGTTCCGCTTTTCCTGGATGAAGCGGACTACCTAGATCCGATCAATCGGGCTTCCACCTGGGTATAGCACGGAGACGGCATTGGTCGCCTGATGGATGATCTCTGGAGGGCTGGGATAGGGTTTTTCCTCTGTCCTGGTCCTATTAGACCTCTCAGCGCGATACCATCGACCATGGTATCCTTTGCGCGCCTTGGGGGTTGGGGGCACCGCTCTTCGGTGGTTTCCTCCTACCTCTCGGGCGGTCGCAATCGGTGCTGACAGGGGGTCAGGTCGCCCCTGGGCTCTTGTGGGGTCCCCAGGGTCGGTCCTTTCCCTTTATTTAACATCTACATGAAGCCGCTGGGTGAGATCATCCGTGGTTTTGGGGTGAAATTCCATCAGTACGCTGATGATACTCAGCTGTACATTTCCACCCCAGGCCAGATCAGTGATGCCTCTCCTGATGACCCGTGTTTGGATGCGTACGGAACTGGATGAGCGGAAACATGCTTCGACTCAACCCGCCAAGACTGAGTGGCTGTGCATACCGGCGTCCCACCCAGTCAAGATTATCCATCTTTGGCCATAGGGGAGAGGTGCTGCCCCTGTGGATAGGGCGCGGAATCTGGGGGTCCTCCTGGATGTACGGCCCGTTGGAGGAGCAGGTGGGGGCCGCTGCCAGGGGCCTTTGCCCAGCTCCGCCTTGTTCACTTCCCTTTTCTGGATCGCCCGCGACGATCACTCATGCCCTTGTTACCTCTAGGCTTGACTACTGCAACGCCTCTATTTGGGACTGCCCTTGCATACCATCCGAGATTGCAGCTGGTGCAAAATGCGGCGGCGCTGGTGGTGATGGGAGTTACCCGTTCTCCCATGTGACCCTCCCGCGCTGCCTGCATTGGTTGCCGGTTGCGCCCGGTGAGATTCAAGGTTTTAGTGTTAACATACAAAGTCCTTCACGACATGGGTCCTCAATATTTAAGGGAGCCTTCTTCCGATGTCAAACACCGACGCCTGTTCGAGCTCATAGGCAGGGACTCCTCGGGTTCCGCGGCGGGCCGGCTGGCGGTTCCCGACGACGAGCCTTTTCTGTAGCTGCCCTGACCTCTGGAATCAACTGCCTTTGGAGCTCCGCCTGGCCCCTGACCTCCGCACCTTCCGCCGGAGTTGAAGACCTGGTTATTTGACCAACCCGGCTGTGACCCTTTGGGGAGGGTTATTTTTAAATTTTAATTCATTTTATAAATATTTGGGCTTATAATTTGATTTAATCGTTTTTAATGTATTTATTGTTCTTTGCTTTTAGTTGTAAGTCACTCGAGTCTTCGGAGATGGGGCGGCATATAAGTTCAAATAATAAATAAATAAATAAATAAATAAATAATTCCCAATAAAAATATTTCTGGTTTCAAGTCTATGTGTTGTTGTATCATTTTTTCCAACCATATGTGGATTTTAGTCCAATATCTTTTTGCATCCGGACAAGTCCACCACATATGGTAATATGATCCAGGTATCTGATGACATTTCCAACATTTATCTGATTTATTCTTAAACATTCTTGCAATTCTCGTCGGCTGTAAGTGCCACCTGTAAAACATCTTATACAAATTTTCTTTATAAGCAGTTGACATTGTCATTTTATAATTCTGGGACCATAATTTTTCCCATTTCTCTAGATCAATCCCATATCCAAAATTTTTCTCCCAAGCAATCATTGTTTCTTTAACTTGTTCCTCTTCCATTTTAATTTCTAGAAAATATCCATAAAGTTTTTAATCACCTTTTCATCAGTACCCATCAATATTTTGTCTAGCCCAATCTGCTTGTTATAAATACCTTCTACTTTAATATCCTTATCAAATCTAGATTGTACTTGCAAATATGAAAACCAATTCATTTTTATACTTTGTTCTTCCAACGCTTGCATAGATTTAAGTTCACCCCTTTCATTCAATATCTCACCATATCTAACTGTTTGTTCCTTTTTATATATTACTGGATATGAAAAGGCTTCAATAGTAGATATCCATATTGGAATTTTCAAGTAATGTTGTTTTTAATCTTCTCCCAGTTTAAAACAAAGCTTCTCGAATATAATGTCTTCTAAAATACCCTTGTGTTTTAGTTCCTTATACCAAAGGAATGCATGCCACCCCAATAGCAAGTCATGTCCTTCTAGAGTCAATAATTAGTATTCCTTAGTGTTATCCAATCTTTTACCCACATCAAATTTGCCTGATAGTATAGTTCCCAATTGAGCAAAGCAAGCCCTCCTCTTAATCTTGCATCCTGCAATAACTTAAGTTTTATTCTTGCTTTTTTTGGCTTGCCATATATATTTCAACATCATTCGATTTAGGTCTTGAAAAACTCTTTCCCTAATCTGATTGGAATTGTCTGGAATAAGTATAGAATTCTAGGCAATACATTCATCTTGATTGTTGATATTCTCCCAATCAACGATAGTTGTAAGTTTTTCCATTTTTCCAAGTCTGTCGCTATCTGCTGTTTAAGTTTAATGTAATTATCCTCCTTCAGTGTACTACATCTTGCTGTGATATATCCCTAGATACTTAACCTTACTTGTGACCTGTATTTCTAAAGCTTCTTCCAATTCTTTCTTCCATCTCGCTAACATATTCTTTGTTGATATCTTTGTTTTGTCTTTATTAATTTTCAATCCTGCTACTTCTCCACACTCTTCTATTCTTTCAATTAGCTTAAGCTGATTCCAGTGGATCCTCTAATATAAATACCAGGTCATCTGCAAAGGCTTGTAACTTATACTCTTCTTTTAATTTTCATTCCTTTTATTTGTTTATTTCTCTAATACACCTATTTAACACTTCTAAGGTTAACACAAACAGCAGGGCGACAGTGGGCAGCCTTGTCTAGTCCCTTTTCTTATATTTATAGGCTCTGTCAATTCTCCATTTATCAAAACCCTTGCGGTTTGTTCAGAATATATAGTCTCAATAGCACGTATAAAATTTTTGCCAAAGCCCATTTGTGTCAATTGTAGTAGCATGAAAGCCAACTCACGTTATCAAAGGCTTTTTGAGCATCCAGAAACATCAAAGCCATTTGCTTTTCAGGATGTGCCTCATAGTACTCCAGAGTGTCCAGGATTATTCTCATATTATGTTTAATTTGTCTTTTTGGCAGAAACCCATTTTGGTCAACATGTATAAAGTTGCTTAAGTATCTTTTCAGTCTTTCTGCCAAAATTGAAGCAAAAATTTTATAGTCTGAATTTAATAGGGAAATAGGCCTATAGTTTTTAACTTGTTGTAAGTCTGTCTCTTCCTTCGGTATAAGTGTGATATAAGCTTCTGACCAAGTCTTTGGTATTCTCTTCTCTTGCATGACTTCATTCATAACTTCTAATAATTGGAGGTTTAACACCTCCTGAAAAGTCTTATAAAATTCCACTGGTAAACCATCCGGGCCTGGTGCTTTCCCTGTATTTTGTTTCTTTAAGGCTTCTGTTAACTCCATCATTGTTATATTCTCTTCTAACATTATTTCGATATCTTTAGGTATCTGTGGTAACTTTGCCTTTTGTATATATTGTTTAATTTTTTCTTCTTGAATACTCTCTTGATAGTACAATTTTCCATAATAGTCTTGTATAATTCTTTTTTTCCCTTCATTTCCGTAACAAGGATGTCCTTCTTCATCTATTAAATGGCTAATTTTCCTTGATTCTCTTTCCTTTCTTAATTTATAGGCTAACCATCTTCCTGGTTTGTTTGCGTCCTCAAAATAATTCTGTTTAGCATTTTTAAGCCGCTCCTAACGGCCGATCATGGCGGAGCACAGAGAGCTCCCTACCCCCAAGCACCTTTGCTGCAGACCCGGGTATGGTGCTGGCTGTAGGCTGGGTCAGTGGGTGGCAGCAGCAGGGATGGGGGCCTCGGTGGCAGCAAAGCACTTTGCATTGCAGGACCTTCGTCGGCCGCCGCTGTCGCTTCCTCTGCAGCCATCGCTTTCCCTTGTGCCCTTGCTGAGGCTTATGCCACATTCGGAGTGCTGCCATTGGGCATGACACAGAGGCCAGAGGCCAGAGTCTCTGCTGGACATCGTGGTGCGGCGGTAGCAGAGAAGTGGCCCTTCCAGCAGGTGGAGGAATGGTTCGAGCGCATTCCTCCACCGGCAGCGTTTCAGCCAGTTCTCAGGCAGGGGAGCCACCTCTGTAGCTTCCACGGTTCCCGTCAGCGGTGGTGCCTGTCTCACCAGTGCAATCTCAACAGCAGCAGCAGTGGCGGGACAGACCCCACTGCTGATGAGAACCACCTGCCCACCCACAGGGGCATCGCTTTGCTTGAGGGCGGCTGCATCGACAACGTCCTGCAAGTCGGTGAGTCATTTGGGCTTCGGTGGGTGGAAGCGGAGGCGGGAGGGTAATGCCATCGTTTCTCCCCTTCCCACGCCTTGCAAAGTGAAAGGGAATCATCCTACAGACCGTTAGCACCCCCTTAGAAGTATAAGTGAATGAATGAATCAGCAGTAGAATCCTCTGGGAAGCTTGGCAGGGAAAGGAGGAGGGAGGGAGGGAAGAGTGTCTTTGAGATTTACCAGGAGAAATCCAGGAGGTGGATTTCCATCCTATTTCTGTCCTTCAAGGAGATGAAGGTGGGGAGTGCATTTAAGGGGGTGCTAAGGGTCTGTAGGATGATTCCCTTTCTCTTATGTTTGGATTGGAAGGTTTGCCTCTCCTCGAAGGGCAAAATGGATAGATGGTTCCTGTTTGAAAACAACCGGGGGTGGGGGAGGAAGCTGCCCAGCCACTCTCCATTCCTAGGGATCTGACAGAGGGAATGAGAATAAAGAAAACTTAAAAGAGGGGGGGAAGGTCCACGGGGGGTTTCGGGCACCCAACTGTACAGGGGATGAGACCGTGACCCGAAGCTCTGGGGCAGGAAGCAAAGAGAGGCAGTGGGGGGGGGAGAGAAATGATGGCATCACCCTCCCGCCTCCACTTCCACTTACCGAAGCCCAAATGACTCACCGACTTGCAGGACGTTGTCGATGCAGCCGCCGTCAAGCAAAGCGATGCCCCTGCGGGCGGTTGTCGTTGGCAGCAGGGTCTGTCCTGCTGCTGCTGCTGTTGGAGACGGCACTGGTGAGAGAGCCGCCACCGCCGGCAAGAACCATGGAAGCTACGGAGGCGGCTCGCCCGTCCAAGAAGCAGCTGAAACGCTGCCGGTGGAAGAATGCGCTCAAACCATTCCTCCACCCACTGGAAGGGCCATTTCTCTGCTACTGCCATGCTGCAATGTCCAGCAGGGACTCCAGCCTCTGCTTCTTGCCCAATGGCAGCAGTCCGAACATGGCATAAGCCGCGGCAAGGGCACAAGGGAAAGTGACAGCGGCGGAGGAAGCGGCAGCGGTGGCCGACGAAGGTCCTATGATGAAAAGTGCCCCGCCGCCACCAAGGCCGACATCCCCGCTGCTGCCTGCTGACCCGGCCTGCAGCCAGCACCATACCCGGGTCTGCAGCTTGGTGGGGGTAGGGAGCTCTCTGTGCTCCGCCATGATTGGCCGTTATGGGTGCAGGGGATGCATTTGTAGTTTTTACTTTTGCAAGGAAGCCTGAAACTTCCAGATTCAGGATTCCACAGATGTGCCAGTTACTATCCAAATAAAAGGAACTTTTGAAAGATGTCTGTCTCAGAGTTATTGGGCAGAGGGGAGGGTTGTTGGAACGCTGACACCCATTCCCTCCCAGCACTGATGGAGTTGACTAGTCGGGTAATGAAAGGTCTGCAGGAAGTCAGTTGAGCTCTGAGAGCACCAAAGGCCCCACAACCGGCATTTCTTGGCCACAAAATCCGAAAGGATGCGGCTGCACCAGAAATTCCGAGCACAAACCGGCCCACAGAGACAGGGGTGGGGAAGGACAAGATGGCGCCTACCTGTCTACGGTGTCCTGGATGTCCTGAAAGAGGAGAAGAGAGAAATGGGTGCTGCCCTCGCAAGGGTGGCCGGTCTCCCCTCCCTGCCCGGAAGCCTCTGCTTCCCCCCTTGAGGCCAATGAGGGCCCCCCCCACCTGCAAGAATTCCGCATCCGGCTGGCGGCACTTCCTCTCCATCTGGGCCATCAGCTGCTGCAGGCGGGAGGCCTCCCCGGAGAGCTGGGCCACAGCCACCCCCCGCTCAGCCTCCATCTTCTCCTCCTGCTCCGCCAGCCAGCCCAGCCAGACCGGCTGCCTCTCCCGGAGCAGCTCCTGCAGGGACTCCAGCGCCAGCCCCACCTCCTGCCTCTCGGCAGCAAGGAGCTCCTGGGGGGCAGAAGAGGGGGGGCTCAGAGGGAGGGGGGAGATTTCCCAGCCACAGAACCAGCCTCCCTGGGGGGGGCTGCCTCCTGCCCCCTCCCCAAGAGACCCACCTGGAACTGCTGCTGGCTCTGCTCCTCGGCCTGCCTCTGCTCCAGCAGCTTCTGCTCCTCCTTCCTCAGGGGCTCCAAGAGGCCAACTAGCAGGTCCTGTGCACGGAGGAGAGGATGCCATTCCTGGGTCCCAAATGGCAGCGCTCCCACCCAGAGGGGGCCACAGGGACCCCCTTGCCACACTCAAGGAGAGGCCCTGCTGGGGGCCCTCAGGGGCAGGCAGGGGCCCATGAGGAGGAGAGCCACTGAGAGTTGGTCTCCCTCACCTTCTCCTCGCTCACTGCCGAAAAAGAGCCTGGTTCTCCTCCGCCATTTCTGAACTTGGTAGCCTTTGTGGGCCTCTCACTGCTGCCAGGCAGCTCTTCCCATCTTTCAGGGGACTTCGGGGGACCCCTGTGCCTGATGGAGAACCCCAGGGAGTTGGTGCCTACCTTGTACTGCTGGGCAGCCTCGGGCAGAGAGAGGAGGGGGTGGCCCTGGTGCCCCTCCAGGCAGCCTGGGCAGAGGAGGCTCGTCTCCCGGGAGCAGAAGCTCTGCAGGGGCTTCTTGTGTTCCTGGCACAGCCATTGGCCGCTGCTCTCCTCCTGGGCTCCCTCCGACAGCCGAAGCCTCTTCACCAGGCGAACCATGTTGGCCAAGGCCCGGTTGGGGCAGGCGCTGCCGGTCTCCACCTTGGCTCTGCACTGGGGGCAGGAAGCCTCAGGGCCCAGCTGGGCCAGGCAGTGGCGGCAGAAGTTGTGCCCGCAGGAGAGGACCATGGGCTGCTCGAAGAAGTCCAGGCAGAGCGGGCAGGTGGCCTCCTGGCCCAGCTGCCCCTCCTGCGTCTCCTCCTCTGAGGCCGCCATGGGGCACTTTGTGTGGTGACCCAAAGGGGCGTGGCACAAAAGCAACAAAGTCCTGAAAGTAGGGAAAGTCCCTTTAATGCCTCCAACTTGGCCAGTGATCCTCAGCTGGAGGAAAAACTCTTCCCAAGAATATTTCACTTCGGTTTCCCCCTTTGCTGAGCCTGGAAAGGAAAACTGCTCATTGGCTCCTTCTTGGCAGCTGGGGGGGGGCTCTTGGGGGGCCTCATTTCTCAGCCCCTCCCCCTCCTGCAGGGAACAGGTTCTGAACTCTCCTCCGCTTAAAGCGCCCTCCACCCCCCCTTTCCTCTCTTTCTTGCAAATGGGGGGGGGGGAAGGGAGGCCCCCTAGTGGCTGGAGAAGAGGGCAAGGGAAGCCCCCTCCGGATCCCTCAAGCTCAGCCCGGCCAGCCCAGGGAGGGTCTCGGAGGGTCCCGGCCTTTCTTGGTTCGCCCGGGGAAGAAAGAAGCCTGGAGCCCCATAACTCCCCCCCCCCACGCCGCCCCTTTGCACTCCTCAGCCCCGCCCTTCCCTGCCAGGCCTTCCCCCTCCGCAACCCCTTGGGAAGAGCAGGAGCCCCCCTCTGCTTGGAGCCCCCCCACCCCCGTGGGCCCTTCGGGGGGAGTCGGGGCGCCGTTTCAATGGGGAGAAAGTTCACCTGCAAAGCTACGTCCGCCCACCGCAGTCCCCCCTGCGAGGGGCCTCCGGTCTGTCGGGCAACGGGCGGGGAGACAGGCAGCTTCGGCCGGACCCGAGAAGCTTTGCAGGTGAACTGTCTCCCCGCCCGTTGCCCGACAGACCGGAGGCCCCTCGCAGGGGGGGGCTGCGCTGGGCGGACGTAGCTTTGCAGGTGAACTTTCTCCCCATTGAAACGGCTTCTGCACCTGGGGGGGGGCAGTCAAGAGCAGCCCCAAAGCTGCCTCCGTAGACCGGCCGCCGTCCAGGAGGTTAAGAGCGACCTAGGCATCAGCGCAGCGGAGGCGAAGGGTCGCCGGCACTTTCGGTTTCGTTTCGCCGCCCTGCCATGGGAGGCTCCGCCCCTCCTAGCTCCCAACCCCCCGCTCACTTCCGCGGGGTTGCGGGGCTCCAGCAGCCCCTCCATGCGATGCGGCTTCCCGCCCGCCCACCTGCCGGAAAGCAGAGCCCCCGTGGGGCAGCCACCCCTCCTGCCCCCCCCCGCTCCCCTCTGCGGGTTCTCGGGGCTGCGGCGGCCCCTCCATGCGACGAGGTTGCCCGCCCGCCCGCCCTCCCGACGGAAAGCAGTGCCCCCCCCGTGGGGGGAGCCTCCCGGGATTCCCTCCATGGCCGCCGACACTCCCACGGGGCTCCAGGCAGTCCGGGTGGCGGCCAGGGTACCCGTGGGGCGAAGGCTGCTTCGCCGGAGCGCTACTGCTTCTCCCCAGGGTGGGCGGGCCCGTTCGGGACGAGGAGCCTCTCTGGCCGGGACTGGCCCGGAGGGGACCCCAAGGGAGCAAGGGCTCCATCCGAGGGAGGCCCGGGGTGGCGGGAGGGGCTGCGGTAGGGGCAGCAGCCAGCGCCCTTCCCTCCTCCTGAGGCTGAGGCTGCGGGGCGTCCTGGGCCAGCAGGGGGCGCCTCCCCCGACGGGGCTCCTCCGCTCTTTGCTGCGAGGGGGGCTCCGGCCACCGCCACCCGAGAAGAGCCCGGCCGGTTCCTGCCTCCCCCTCCCGGAGCAGCTGCGGGTTGAGACCCCCGAGCCAGCCCCTCCCGCTCAGCTGGGACGGTCCCCGGAGAAGGTCGGGAGGGGCTGCCCCCCCTCAAGTGCCTTCCCTTCCTTTCTGTGTGTGTCGCCTCCGGAGGAGAAAGGCGCCTGAGGTCCCCGTTGGAGGGACCCTTCCCAGAGGAGGATGGGACCCCTGGGGCGTGGAGGAAGTTGGCTGGGTTGGGAATGAAGCATCTGCAAAGGAAGAAAAACCCCACCCGGCTCGGAGACACCCCCCCGGAGGGTGACAGCCCCCCCTCCCCCAGGCCTTCTAGGGGCTTTTGCTCTGCAGCAGCAGCGACAGGGCAAACATGGGGGCCAAATCCCCGTCTTCGCCGCTGAAGAATCTCGCTGACTTTGAACAGTATTTATTCGTTGGAACAAAACGCCAAAACCCCCGTGATTTCCGACCCTGTGGATCGATCGGTATCCGTGTGAAATTCCCATTCTTGCCATCGTCTCACCCACTCGAAACGTCCTGGTCCTGCCCCGCAGAGGATGTGCTTAGAAAGGAAGGAAAGGATTGCGGCGCTGCGGTGAACAACTTCCACGGAAATTGCAGGCGAGGGAAGGAAAGGCCTTCTGTCTCCGGGCTGGGGAAAGTGGTCTGTCTGGTTGGGCAACAGGAACAAGAACACACAAGGAAAAGGGTGAAACTCAGTAATATGTGTATGTATGTACAGGAGAATGGAGTCACTGGTGCTGCAAACAGCTGCAAAAAATGCATATTGAATCCGTCTTTAAAGGTGGAAATTCAATAAAATGTGTGAGTGTGTGTGTATGTATAAATATATATAATATAAATAAATAAAAAAACATACTGGTCCATTTTTGGGTTCATCTTAGGCAACAGAGAGGTTTCAAACATCGGGACATCTTGACTCCATGGGTGACCATGGGGAGAATAATGTTTCCCCCTTCTTTGTAATAATTGTCTTTGCCAAGTTACAGGCTCGATGAAGTCAAAGTTCTGCCTAAATATATCAAATTCTGAATTTTAGGACAGGGCGCTCCAACCTTGGCCACTTTCGGCCTGGAGGACTTCAACTCCCAGAAGTCCCCAGCCAGCTTTGAATTCTGGCAGTTGAAGTCCTCCAGGCCGACAGTGGCCAAGGTTGGAGCGCTCCGTTTAGAGTGGGCGATCCCGGGTTTTGGCGTTCCCTTAGTGAACGTTCGGGGTTACGCCGTAAGCTGCCCTCTTAGCATTTACGAACTAGGCCCAAAAGTCTGGGTCTTGTGGCGCCACGGCAGGTTTTCGCCCTTCCGGACAACCGCAGCGGCTCTGCTGCATTTGTCCTGCACGTTGCTGGCCAAAATGGAGCTTCCGAGGGGCGGATCTGTCAGCAATTATGGGCTGGAATAGAGATGGCAACAGGTCAGCCAATGGGGGCTGTTTGGAAACTGAAACCTAGTATCGGTTTGTAGGGGGCCATAAGACAGTTTGGAGCTTGCTGGGCAGTGTAGAAGAGTTGGTTTTTCCTCTGCCACCCAGGCCTCTCTCTCGCTCTCCTCTGTAACACTTGGCTTCTGTGAATATTCTGTGTTCCTGATTTTGCACGCTGACTTCTGCTGTAGGGGTTGTTTTCCTCACGTGGATGAATCCTGCACAATTACTTACTTGTGTGCTGGTTGGATGTGCTGCAAACTCTGACAGGATCCACCCCAAAGAAGCTCCGTTCGGGCTTCCGGCCCATTGCAAGCCGAAACGGAGCTCCTGAGGGGCGGATTTCAGCCTGCAACTGCGGGCGAGGCCTCCGGAGGCCCGAACAGAAGGGCAAAGGGGCGCCTGGGGCTGAGAAGGCAGGAGAAGGAACTGCTTGCTGGATCTTTGCGTGTAAGTGACCCAGAGCAGCAGGTTGGAGAGGGGGGGAAGCAATTGTGGGGAGCACGAGGCATTTCAGTGGGTCGGGAGGCCTCGGGGGTCTTGGGCAGGTGGCCTGTCCCATCACTGGACCCCCCCCAAGGCCTTCCCACCCCCGAAATGCCTCGTGTGCCCTTAAGGAGCCTCGCCTTCCATTGTGGGCAAAAGAAGGGAGGATCCCATTTGAGGTACGAGACTCCCTCCCACGACGACTCCTCGGGTTACGACTGGAGTGGGCAGGCTCCACGACAGCCATAACTCCAGGACTACCTGCAGAATTCCTATTTGCATTGAGAACTGGTGTATTTCCCTCCCCTCCAGAGTTGAGAGTTCGAGTCCCTGCGTAGGCATGAAAGCCAGCTGGGTGACTTTGGGGACTCACCAGGAGGCGAGTTCTAGTTCTGCCTTAGGCACAAAAGCTGACCTTGGGAAAGTCTCTCTCTCCCTCTCAGCCCAAGCAACCTCACAGGGCTGTTGGGGGAAACTAAGAGGAGAAAGGGAGATGGGAGAGGTGCCTTATTCCCCACGGACCTGGCATTAAAATACACCAGCCGGAGCCCAGGGCCCTAGATCCCAAAACCCCAGAGGTTGAGAAGAGGCCAAGGGGTCGGAGCGCACCACGGCTTGGATGCAGTGGGGACACGCTCCCCTAACATGATATGGCCCCCATCCTCATCGGCTCCTACCCATTCCAACCACCCTGGGAATTAAACCCCCACTATTCCATCCGAGGCCCGCCGCCCCCCCAAACACACCCCGACCACGATCCTGACTGGGGCTGCAATGAACACCTATAAGACCCCCCCTTCCCTAACCCACTTAAGAATCGAATCAGAAATTTAACTAATGAAGGCCTGGAACCCCCGCTTCCATCCTTCCCAGGACCCCCACCCCAACCCCTACCCGCGCAATGCCAACTCTCTGGGTTCCATGACCGTCCTCGAGGTGCATTGTGGAAAGTCCGCAGGCCAAGCCCGGGAGAGAGGAGCCTCCCGTAAGGCCTGGAGGTCCATTGACGAGTAGACCCACATGATGTTGTATTGCACATATAAAGGGAGGAGTCAAGCGATGGAACAAGTCCATATATAAGGATGTTAAAACATCGGTCCAATCCCAACGTCCATGCTACCGCCAAATGGTCCCAGGGAATAAGTCAGGATTGCTCTCTCACCGCAATCCGGTGGGCTGATGGTAAAGGCCCTCATCCGGGCCAGCCACCGTGCTCTCACCACAGGGTTATCAGGCGAGCATGTCGGGTGGCGAGATGATAACAGAGGTTGGTTACGGGGGGGCAAGCAAACCCGATCCGCACCCTTACACAGTGGCGGGCAGGATGCATCCACACCCCTCTCACCAACCTCCATCAGGTGTAAAAAAGGGAGGGGTGAAATGGTCCCAAAAGGCAGGGCAGAAGGGAGGCAAGAAGGGGGAGGCGGCAAACGCAGATCTAGAAAGTCCAGCCGGAGCAGAGCAGATGACAAGGAGGCCAGGCCTGGCTGCAGCCCTGAGGCCACACCATCTCCACCTTGTGGCCCAGAGTCGTCGCTGGCCAGTCCGCCGCCTCCACCATCGCTGCCTCTGCCACTAACACCACCAATTGGTGGCATCCATGGCAGCACCGCTGCCCCGGCCGTGGTCACGCCCACAGCAACCAGCCTCAGACCGCTCTCTCCTCGCCATCGCCGTTGCTGGCACCAACGGCTCTGCTCCAGAGATCCCAGCTAGGGCCAGGCGCCAGAGTGAAGACCAGCACCCTCCGCCGGTCCCTGCACTCCTTGCCTCATCACCCCCAACACGCCGTCCTTCTGGGTGCAGCGCGCCACTTCCAAGGCCGGGGTGGGGGCTCCGCAGATCTCCACACCCCATAATTCACTGCCCCACAGCTCAATGCTCCCCGCCGCGCTATGCTTTGGGGCGCCGCAACCACCGCGCCGATCTTCAAGGCGCGGGGGGTCTCCAAGGCTGAGCCGAAAGTCAGCCAGCTGATCGGCCTGCCGCACCATTCCTCGGGTGCCCCGCCGCCACTGCTGCGCCGTTCTTTGGGGTGTAACGAGGCTTCAGGGCTAAGTCCCGAATCAGCTGACTAATCAGCCCGTCGCGCCGTTCCTTGGGGCGCCGCCACTGCTGCCGCGCCGTTCTTCTGGGCGCACATCTTCAGAGCCAAGCCCGGAGTCAGGCAGCTGACTGGGCCCATGCCGACAATGCAGAAACGCCGCCAAACAGGGAGTCGAGCGCCTGGAGGCATCAAAGGGGAGCCACAGGGGGAGCATTGGACGGGCATTGGCTGTGAAGAAACCAGCTGACGCCAGAGGTCTTCCACCAATGAAAACAACCACTGGGGGGACGCCAGCCACACCCAACTCCCTTATCAGACTACAAATGACTCACACCCCACGGAGCCTAAGCTCGGACCGCCATCTTCCAAGACATGCGCAGATATAAGTTGCAATTCATAAGGCCTGAGGTGAATAAAATTCCACTAGTTTTTTTTTTGGGGGGGGGGGGAAGAGACCATCCGTGTCAAGCTTGAACAGAGGGGGAGAGATACAACATCACCTATCTCCAGTCTACAATGCAGCTCCTGCAGAGAGGGTTCCTTTTGCTGCTGCTGCTCCCTGGAAGACTTAAAGGGCCACCATTCCCATTGGAAGGATTCCCCTCGTCTTCGACCCTCCAGCGGTCAGGACCTGCCCTGGCCAAAGCCCAGCTGCTCAGCCAGAGAGAGAAGCAAACGAATTGGCTCATGGTTGCCAATGGGGAAAGGGGGCTCTTTTGATTCTTGCCCCTCCCTCCACAGGGCCGGGCCCTCCCCTCCCCACCTTCCTGGGTGTTACCTCCGTGGGAAGGTTTTGGGTAGCAGAGGTGCCAGGAAGCAACCGACACAGATTGGATCCTCTCCTGCGGAGCCCACAAAGGTATTGCTGTGGCCTAGGATACCTGGCCCTCTCCTCCTCTTCCTCCCCACACTTCCAGTGGAGATTGGGTACGTTCAGGGCATCTGGTGGCCCGCAGGTGCCACAGGGCATTGCCAGGGAGAAACAGGGCCAGCCTCCCCACCCCTAACGTCTTGGCTGCTCTGGTTGCCTCCAGTCAAGGCTTCCTGTTTGAACCTCCCCCCACATGTTTTATCCTGGGAAGTGATGATGGGCCCACCCTGGCTGGGTTCCATGGGGGGTTTGGCCAGAGGCAGCAGCAGGAGCTAAAGGCGGGACATGGGCGGAAGAGACCCTGCCTCCTTCTCCTGCTGGGGACCCTCCCAAGGAGCTCCAGGAGCTTCCTTTCCCCTGGAATTCAGCTGCTGTAGCCCCACACTGGCCCGGCCCTCTTTCTCCAGGGGCCTCGGAGGCTCCCAGGAGAGAAACTCCCTGCCTCCCCGGTGCCTCTTACAAGAGCCACCTCCCTGGGGAGTTGGATTTCTGCTTCTTAGCCCAGATCCACTGTGGCCCTTGGCCCCTTTCCCTGACCAGCCCTCTCCCATCGTTGCCCAGGACCCCCATCCGTCATATGAGGAGCACGAGAACCAGATGCCATCCTAGTTCTAACATGGCAGGGTGTGGGGTCCTCCAAGGGGACAATCCTGGGGGACTCCAATGGCCCCTGGGGGGGAATCAGGGTCTGGTGGGTAGGGGGGCAGCTCTCTTAGCTGGAGAGGTGGATGGTGCCTGCCTGGTGGCACACTGAGGTGAGAGCGAGGCGGGCACTCACAGCAGGAGCTCCCTAGTGGGCATGCAGCCCACCCACAGCTGAGCCTGACTCAGCACAACTGAGT
Source organism: Naja naja (assembly GCA_009733165.1). Classification (NCBI taxonomy): domain Eukaryota; kingdom Metazoa; phylum Chordata; class Lepidosauria; order Squamata; family Elapidae; genus Naja; species Naja naja. Next base: position 672 of record SOZL01000920.1, on the reverse strand, counting down.
CAGCATCGCTTCCTTGTGCAGCAAGATCAGTTAGCCCTGTGTGGTGCCACCATGTCCCTGCCTTCAGCGGAAGGAGGAAAGGGGGAGGTGTGGTGGAGGCCGCAGCCATGCTATTGCCAAAGTGGCGCACCGCTCCCTCAGCAGGTCTTGCCAGGTGCTGCTCTCTAGGAAGGGCGCAGAGGCTGCTGGGGAGGCTGGTTCATCCCATCCTTGGCCTGCCGTGGGACACAGCGCCTCCTTCGCGGTGCAGGAGGCAAAATGGGCTCAGAGGCCCTTTCTTCTCTGGCAGGGCTGACGTTTCCTTCTCTCTTGCAGATCCTCCCAAACCCTGCAGCTGCCCATGCCACCTGCTGCCCACTTTGCCACCTGCCTGGAAGCGCTCCCAGATGCAGCTTCTCCCAGCAATTTGTTTGGGCTGCTGTGCAGCCTGGCAACCCTCTTGGTTCTCAGCTTCCTGGCCAGCATCCGCCCTGAGGACCCGCACTCGCTGCTCTCCCAGATGGGGAGCGGTGTGGGGGAGCAATTCATAGACACCTTGCTCCAGCCGCCCCCCAATGCCTTCCGGCTGTCCCCATCGCCCTGTGCCCTGACCACCCCCTGGCTACTGGTGCTAGTGCCCAGTGCACCTGGGCATGCGGCCCGGCGTGCGGCAGTGCGGCGCAGCTGGGGGGG
>SOZL01000919.1:19952-33901 GCA_009733165.1 Naja naja | reverse complement strand
ACCTGCAGGTCCTCACAGGTAATCGCGTGGGCAGGTTGTCTCCTCACCTGAGCCGGCAGCCACCAGACGGAACAAGCTGCAGCCCCCCCACTTCTCAACCATTGTTCTTCAGCCCCTTAGAGACAGACCCCCAGCCTGGGGAAGGCCTACTGGGGGAGGTAGGGGAGAAACTATCCACGAAGGGGTCACAGAGGAGTAGCTACATCTTGGCTTAAGCCCCAAGCCCCGAGAGGGAGGAGAAGTACACAGCAAAGTGATGGAGGGGGCACTCACAAAATGTCGGAGGCTGGGAGCTGCTTCCAATACCTGGGCAGGTGGCCAGGGAAGAAGGCCTTGCCCTCCCATCTCTCCCTGGCTCACCCCCTTCTCTGGAGCTTCCCGGGGCCCAGGTGGGGCTGGTGTGGATGCCCCCAATTCTACAGTAGCCAAGTCCGGGCAGTCTCTGACTGACGACCACAATCGTGCCCCGGTTTTTGTGTTGCACTAAGCGAGACAGTTGTTCGAATGCATTTTGCCCCAGTTTGCAACCTTCCTCCCCACCGTTGTTAAGCGAATCACTCCGTCGTTAAGTGAGCAACACGGTTGTTAAAACGAGTCTGGTTTCCCTATTAACTTTGCTGGTCACAAGGTCGTAAAAGGAGATCACATGACCCCAGGAACCGTCATAAATACGAGTTGGCTGCCAAGCAGCTGAATTTTGATCCCGCGACCGCAGGAACCACAGTCGTAAGTGTGGAAAATGGATTGAAGTCCCTTTTCCCGGGGCCGTTGCAACTTTTTTTAAAAAGAATTTTTTAAAAGATGGAATTATTATAACTATTAAAAAAAATTTAAATTTTTTTTGGAAAAGATGGAATTTTTAATAGTTGCAATAATTCCATCTTTCACTCATACAGTGTCGACTGGGTACATATATCTTATGCTAACAATCATAATTAATATTTTTTAACCCATATAACTTCAATCACATTCAATCTGTAAGCCGTAAGTCATTTCCTCTTACATTTGTTGCCTTTATAACCATCTTAACTACTTTCTTTATATATTTATCTATACAATTTTAATTCGTTTTATTTTCTAACCATGGATAAAATAAATCCCATATCATATAATATTCAGTTTCTTCTTTTTCTTTGATAGCCAGTGTTAATCTAGTCATCTCTGCACAGTTGAATATTTTCTCAATCACTTTTCCCTCTTCTGGTATTTTATCATTTTTCTTTTTTCTTTAAAAATACTTTATTAAAGTTCAAGATATTAAAAGTTTACAAAAAGCGAAATATTAAAAATATTTACAAAAGTTTCTGTAATAGAAATTTTATTGACATCTTTCAATATCATTTTCTTGGCAGTACACTAAATACCATATATACGCATAGAATTTGACAGTTTTTTTAACATATTAAGTGTTTTAATTCACAGTTCTTAATTCATTTCCTTTGCTGGTATTTTATAGTTTTTCCAATTCTGCACAAATACAATCCTCACTGCTGTTAACGTGTGTATAATTAGATACGTTTCTTCTTTGCTGTAACCTTCAGATACCATCCCTAATAGGAATATTTCCGGTTTCAAATCTATATGTTTCTTTATCATTTCTCCCAACCACGTATGTATTTCTCTCCAATCTCTTTTAGCTTCTATACATGTCCACCACATGTGGTAGTATGTTCCAGGTTCGGGATGACACTTCCAGCATTTAGCTGGTTTATCTTTAAACATCTTTGCTAATGTTGCTGGTGCAAAAGTGCCATCTATAAAACCACCTTGTACACATTTTCTTTATATGCTGTTGATATTGTTAATTTATAATTTCTTTCCCATTGTTTTTGCCATTTGTCTGGTTCTATGGTGCCCCCAAAGTTTTGTGCCCATGCTATCATCGTTTCCTCTACTTCTTCTTCTAATTTAACTTCAAACGGTCGTTACAATGGGAGAAGTCATAAATCAAGGACTAACCTCCCTCCGTAGTGGCCATGCTAACCAGGGTGCCCAGAGTTAGCCCCACCAGGAGGGCCAAGGGCAGTTGTCCCACATTTCCCTCCCCCGCCATAAATGACCCCTCCCCCCAGGTGCAGAATTCCCTGTTTACCTTCTTTCCTTTCTTCCCTTCGTACTCCATGCCTTTACTCCGCTTTCGGCTCCGTCCCGGGGAAGAAACAGCCGCCTCTTCCTCTACGCCATCCAGCCTTTGTTCTCCCATCCTGTCTGGGAAATGCTGCTCCTGAGGTCACCCAGGCCCGTCCGGATGGAGCTGCAGAGGGCAGGCCTGCTTGGAAAGATCTGGGATCCGGTGGGAGCTGTGCCCAGCACCGGAGGCCTCTGGGTGCATTCGGCCGGGAGGGCGGAGGAGGGCGCCTGGTTGGGGATGAGGGCAGGAATGGGGGAGGCTTTTAAATTGCCTTTAAAATTGGATAATGATTTTCACTTCGGAAAGAGATCTTGCTTCCACTTTTCTTTTCCTTCCTTCCTTCCTTCCTTCCTTCCTTCCTTCCTTCTCTCCACCCATCCACTCACTCACTCAACCATCCATCCAATCTTCCTTCCTGCCTCCCTCCCTCTCCCTCTTTCCCTTCCTCCCTCCCTCCTTCCTTCCTTCCTTTCTTCCTTCCTTCCTCCCCATTCAGCTAGACAGCCAATCATTCTTTCCTGCCTTCCTCCCTCCCTCCTTCCCTCCCTCCTTCCTTCTGTCCCCTCATCCATCCAATCATCTAATCATCCTTCCTTCTTTCCATCCATCCATCTATCCACCTGTCCCTCTATCCCTCCATTAGATCTTCCTTCCTTCCTGGCTCCCTCCCTCCCTCCCTCTCCTTCCTTCCTTCCTTCCTTCCTTCCTTCCTTCCTTCCTTGTGTCCACCCACTCACTCACCCATCCACCCACCCACCTACCTACATCCATCTATCCATCCATCCATCCATCCATCCATCCATCCATCCATCCAATCTTCCTCCCTCCCTCCTTCCTCCCTTCCTTCCTCCCATTCAGCTAACCAGCCAATCATTCTTTCCTGACTCCCTCCCTCCCTTCCTTCTGTCCCCTCATCCATCCAATCATCTAATCATCCTTCCTTCTTTCCCTCCATCCATCCACCTGTCCCTTCATCCAATCTTCCTTCCTTGCCTCCCTCCCTCCCTCTCAGCCACCTTAAGACGGATGGGCTTCAACTCCCAGAATCCCCCCAGCCAGTTCTGGGGTCCAGTTCCATCTCTTCTAGACAAGTGTGACCAGGGGAGGGTCTCTGCAGGGGGGGAATCCAAAAAGTCAATCAAAGCCCAGACCCTTGAATACCCACCAGATGGAGCTAATGCCATTTTATTTTTGACTTCCATGCACATATACCGGTAGTTCTGGTCAGTTCCTGCTGCCTTAAGAAAGTTCAAAACATCCTCAAAGATCCATCTCATCCTAGGCACCCTGTTTTTGAACTATTATTGCCTGGCAGATGGTACAGGACAGTAAAAACAAGGTCAAATAGGCTGAAAAACAGCTTCTATCCCAGGGAAGTAACTCTATTGAATTCTACTGCATAGTGCAATATTAATGCAATATCAGGGGGGTTTCAATTCAATGCATAGAATGTGAAGGATGTGTGTTTGTGTTTATTTTGATAGTCATACTGTACACTGAAGATGGTATTTAATTTTGTTGTACGAGGTGCAACGAACAATAAACTAAACTAAACTAAAGTTGTATCTTTGTATCTTGAATTGTACATTTTAGTTCCTAGTCAGCTGCCCAGAGTCTTGTTTGTATGTTTGTCTCAAAATAAAAAACTTTTTTATAAAAAAAAGAATTGGGTGATGTATACAGTGATAATTATGATGTACAATACTATGTACTTAAAAAAGACTACAAAGTATGACTATGAGAATGATGGTTATAACCAGGGTGTATAATATGATGTATATCTAAAAACAATAGGATAGGATAGGATAGGATAGGATAGGATAGGATAGGATAGGACAGAATTAAGAATGAAAGAATAGAATGGAATGGAATAGAATAGAATAGATAATAAGAATAGAATAGAATAGAATGGAATGGAATAGCAATAGTAATATAGAAAATAGAAAGAGATAATAGAATAAGAATAGAATAGAATGGAATGGAATGGAATAGAATAGAATAGAATAGAATAGATAATAAGAATAGAATAGAATAGAATAGAATAGAATAGAATAGAATAAGAATTCTTTATTGGCCAAGTGTGATTGGACACACAAGGAATTTCTCTTGGTGCAAATGCTCTCAGTGTACATAAAAGAAAAGATACATTTGTCAAGAGTGAAGAATTATCAGGTGCAACACTTAATAATAGTCATAGGGTACAAATAGAATAGAATAGAATAGAATAGAATAGAATAGAATAGAATAAGAAAGAACAGACTAAGGAATAGAGTAGAATAGAATAGAATAGATATAAGTATAGAATAAAAAATAGAATAGAGTAGAAAATAGAATAGAATAGAATAGATAATAAGAATAGAATAGAATAGAATAGAATAGAATAGAATAGAATAGAATAGAATAGAATAGAATAGAATTCTTTATTGGCCAAGTGTGGTTGGACACACAAGGAATTTGTCTTTGGTGCAAATGCTCTCAATGTACATAAAAGAAAAGATACATTTGTCAAGAATCATCAGTTACAACATCAATGATAGTCAGAGGGTACAATAAGCAATCAAATCAAGGACTTGATATAACCAGTACACTGACGTTGCAAAACTGGAAATGTGATGTATATAATAAAGGAAAATGTACAATAAAAATATATATTTTTAAAAGAATTGGGTGATGGAATGGGAGATAGGAATAACCTCGAGGACCAAGAAATCTCAGTGCAAAGCAGGGATCTAATTTGAGAAAATCTCTTAGGAAAATATCCACCCCCACCCCATTCTCCTGGACGTAAAGGGAGCGAGGGGCTATTCCACCTTGTAAGATTTGGTAACCCTAACTTTACAAATGCGATTATTGATTCATTGTGGATTTATTTCTTAAATTTATTTGCCATCTACAGCCGGTCCTCGACTTATGACCCACAATGGAGTTCACCCTTTATGTGACCAGGTGAAACATTTCTTAGGTGAGTTTTGCCCCATTTTACGACTTCTCTTGCCTCTGTTGTTAAGTGAATCACTGCAGTTGGCAAGTGAGTCACCTGGTTGTTAAGTGAATCTGGCTTCCCGCATCGACTTGGCTGGTCAGATGGTCACAAAAGGGGATCATGTGACACCCCCCCCGGGGACGCTGCATCGTAAAAACGAGTCAGTTGCCGAGCGTCCGAATTTCGGCTGCCACGGTCTGCAGAGTGAAAAATGGTCTCAGTGCCGTGGGAAATTTGAACGGTCCCTAAAGGAACTGTTGTAAGTTGAGGACTTCCTGTGGTTTTTGAACCAGGAGGGCTGTGGCAGAAATGCCCACATCCTGCATGGAGTTTATGTGCTTGTCCCCAAAGCAGGGATTTTAATGCTCCTCCTGGTTTTTATTCCCTAATCAGCTCGGTGATAGCTTTGTTCACACCTCGTTTTGTGTGTGTGTGTGTGTGTGTGTAAAAAGACAAGTGCTCAGATTTTACCCAGGTGGTCCCGCCCACATCCTGGCGCATGAATGCGCCACAGGGGAGGAGAACATTGAAAATACGATCGAATCTGCTGAAGGGTTTTTACAGATAATCAGAGTTGGAAGGGACCTTGTAGGTCATCTCGTCCAGGGGTCCCCAACCTTTTGGACCTCAGGGACCACCAAACTCCTCATTTTAAATCCGGCGGACCAGAGAACCCCACAAAAAGTCTGCAGGAAAATTCCCCACCCCGTTTTCCTACTGATCGAACGTTCTTTATTTGGGATTGCAGGATACCGTCTCCAGCTCCGTTTTCAGGGGGAGAGAGAGAGAGAGAGAGACTTTTGGCTTCATGCAAGGAAAGCAGCAGAAGCTGCAGAAGTCTTTCTTTCTCTCCCCCAAACTCTGCCAGAAATGAGTCTTTGCCGGCACAGCCTCTTGGAGCAGGAGGCCTTGCAGGGTCCCAAAGACTCATTTCTGGTGGAGTATGTGGAGGAGAAAGAAAGACTTTTGCTGCTTTCTTTGCGTGCAGCCAAAAGCAGAAGAAGAAAGAAGCGGAAAGAAGCAGCCCGGTGGCCAGGTGAGGCGCATGGGGCGAGTGGGGCAAGTTCCCCCCCTCCTCCCTTTCCCCTTCCCCTCACTACCTCGTGTTGTTCGCAATGCAAGCGACGCAAACCTTGTGTTCCTGTGGGCCATGTGGGCGGTGCAGCCTTGTGTTCCTGAGCAGCCTGGATTAATTGCTTTGGGGTGGACATTTCTCTGCGGACCACCTAAATTTTCTCATGGACCACCAGTGGTCCCCGGCCCACTGGTTGGCGACCACTGATACAGTCCACCCCCCGGCCAAGCAGGAGGTGTGGGGATCCTTTCTCTCTCTTTCCCAAGGGACCCTCAAGATGCCTTGATCTCAAATATTGCCCTCGCTCTCTGCATCTGGGGAAAAGGTAGCATTTTTCGCCTGCAAAAATTGGCAGCCTGTAACGACAAGAGAGGGCAGCCAAAACTCAGCCAGACGCCGGTTGTCATTGTGGGTAGGAGACGGTAGAAGGGCTCTCTCTCCCCATATGGGCCACTGATCCATCAATCCATCGATCGGTCAATCAATCAATCAATACAGAGTTGGAAGATGCTCAAAACAAATACACAACAGAAACTAGAAATGCTTCTTCTGGAACTGTGGGATAGACAGGGGTGGGATTCAAAATTTTAACAACCGGTTCTGTGGGCGTGGCTTAGTTGGTGGGTGTGGCTTGGTGGTCATGTGACTAGTGGACATGGCTTGGTGGGCATGTTATTGGCTGGGCGTGGCCAACTCAATATCACTCACATCGAGGCACGCATCTCCTCGCCTGGCCTCTCATGACTGTGGGGATGCTGCAACAGTCATAAGTGTGAAAAATGGTCATAAGTCACTTTTTCCGGTGCCATTGTAACTTTGAATGGTCACTCCACACAAGCAAAGTGCCAGCAAAGGAGGGGGAAAAAACTCCAGAGACGTTCCTGAGACAGGAAGTCTAGTCCTGCCAAGAATGTAATAAGGGTTAACAGAGAGGCAGTTTCTGTAAGCAACACCAGAATGTTTCCTTCCTGCCTTCCTTACAGGATTAGCCCAGTGATTTCTTCTAACAACCGGTTCTCCCAACTGCTTAGAAGGTTAACAACCGGTTCTAGCAAAGAGGTGCGAACTGGTAGAATCCCAGCCCTGGATAAAGATATTGTGGTGGGGGAGAAATGGGGGGGGGGGAATTGTTATTATATATCTGCCGACCGCAGGCAGAATTTCATCTGCACAAAAATGGAAAGGTGTGTCAACTCCCACAAAGGAGGAACGGACTGAAAAGAGCCGGCAGGAGACAGCAAAATTGACTGTTCTAATTAAGAGAGAAAAAATGTTCCTAGCGTCGCTTCCACTTGGAAACTCCTGGCGTTCTTTCTGCTGAAAAGAGAGGGAGGGTGGGGGGAACGAAAATTTGACTTTGAGTTTTGAGGATTAAAATAGGTGGTTGTTATAGAAATGGCTAGGAGCCACTATTCTTAAAAAAGTTGAGATTGTAACTTCATTATGTAATTTGCTGCACTGAAAAAAAAAATGGGACGTCACTGTTCTCTTTTTTTCCCTTTCCCCTTTCCCTGTTTTCCTCATTGTCTTTACTTTCACCTGTGCTTCATGTTAAGAGTTTTTTAAATTAAAAACTATTAATAATAATTCCTATTCATCTCCCACTCCTAACGTCTAGGCAACTCCTAACCCAGCCGGTTTGCAGAAAGGACGAGAGATCAAGAGAAGAGAATCTCTGTAGCTCAGGATTGAGAACAATTAACCAGTGGAACTGCTTGCCACCAGAAGCTGTGGGCATTCCATCACTGGAGGTTTTTAAGAAGAGATTGGACAGCCACCGAGCAGGGGGGGGCTGGACTAGAAGACCTCCAAGGTCCCTTCCAATTCTACTGTTCTATGTTGTTGTATGAACTGTGGGGGCCCTGGGTGCTCTCTGAGCTTGGATGTTTTCTTGCAGGCATTTCCTGAGCCAAGTAGGGAATATCATCAGTGCTAGAAGGGGGGGGCTTGTGGAGAGGAGGAGGATGGTGTGATAGGAGGAGGAGGAAGAGAAGGGGGGAAGAAGACAGAAAAGAAGGAGAAGGATGGTTGGGGAGGGGGAGGAGGAGGAGGAGGAAGAGGAGGAGGAGAATTATGAAGTCCTTGCTGCTGTCTGAGCTTGCTTGTTTTCTTGCAGACATTTCATGACCCAGCTTGATAACACCATCAGTGCTAGGAGCATTTGGGGTTGCTCTCTATTTATATACAAGTGGCTTACTCTCTCTGTGTTGATGGGACAATTAAGGAACTACCAACATAGACAAACAATCAAACATTCAATAATAGCTTAATCAAGGAACTAAGAACATTAGGCCAACGCTGGCAGGGCAGGTTACTGTGTATAAACAGAGAGCAAACCCCACTCCCTTATAGCACTGATGATATTATCTAGTTCGGTAATGAAATGTCTATAAGAGAACAACCAAGCTCAGAGCACCAAGGACCACACAGTTCCCCCTCCACCTCCTCCTCCAAGCCCACTTCCCTTCTAGCACTGATGATGTTACCTAGTTGGGTCCTGAAACGTTTGCAAGAAATCAACCAAGCTCAGAGAGCACCAAGCACCCCTTAGTTCTCCTCCTCCTCCTCCTCCTCCTCCTCCTCCTCCTCCTCCTCCTCCTCCTCCTCCTCCCTCCTCCTCCTCCTCCCTCCTCCTCCAAACCCCTTCCTTCTAACTGATGATGTTACCTAGTTGGGTCCTGAAACGTTTGCAAGAAATCAACCAAGCTCAGAGAGCACCAAGCACCCCTTAGTTCTCCTCCTCCTCCTCCTCCTCCTCCTCCTCCTCCTCCTCCTCCTCCTCCTCTTCCTCCTCCTCCTCCTCCTTAAACCCCCTTCCCTTCTAACTGATGATGTTACCTAGTTGGGTCCTGAAAGAATCAACCAAGCTCAGAGCACCAAGCTTAGTCGTCCTCCTCCTCCTCCTCCTCCTCCTCCTCCTCCTCCTCCTCAAACCCCTTCCCTTCTAACTGATGATGTTACCTAGTTGGGTCCTGAAACGTTTGCAAGAAATCAACCAAGCTCAGAGAGCACCAAGCACCCCTTAAGTTCTCCTCCTCCTCTTCTTCCTCCCCTCTTGCTCACCCACTCCCCAAACCTCCCTCCCGTGAAGCACTGATGATGTTACCCAGTTGGGTCCTGAAACGTTTGCGAGGGAACGACCCATCGCAGAAAAGGCAGCGGGGGGACACCCCCCCCTAGAAAGCGTGCTCTTGTTGCTTAGTGGAAATCAGCAGGAGGAGGTGGGGGAAATAAAAGACTCAGGCCAGCAAGACACTTTTTATTGAAATGAATTTATTATCATGTTGCAGCAGAATTAAAAATATACAAAACGTTTGTGGTATACAAAAGAGTCTCGATACGGAACTTGGTTTTGCGCCTCGCCTCTCGCACGGCTGCCTGGAGAGTGCGCAGAAGGTGTGGTCAGATCTATGTGCAGTACAGGGAGGGGCCAGATCCCAGACCCTGGAGGGGGAGGGGTCCTGAGGGGAGGGGGGCAGGATTTGGGGGTCTGGGGGAAATCACAGAGAGATGCCCGGCTGCCCATCACCCAATCCAGCGTAGCTCAAAGCAGCCAGCCAAGTCAAGCAGGATTCTTGGACATTTTTTTGCTGGGGGGGAGGTCAGGTTTCCACTTCTCTAGACCACCCTTCCCCATCTCGACTACAACCTCCATGATCCCCACCCAGCTTTGGGTAGGCTTGATATACAGTAATCCTCGGCTGACAACCATAATCACAGTCCTTGCGGTCGTAAGCCGAATCATTCCGTGTTCAGATTGGAAGCTACGATTGCTTCTCACGACGGTCGTTATGTGAATAGATTCTCTCCCCCCCCCACCCCCGATGGGCAGGGGGCGGGGGTTTGGGGCCAGAAGTGGAAATAAAACTCCAAAAATAAAATAAAATAAAAGGTAAAATAAAATAAAAAATATAATAAAAAATAAAAGGTCCAAAAAAGTCATAAATTGCTGTCATGTGACTGCAGGACCCAAAATGTGATCACGTGATCCTGACATATGTGTGTGTGTGTGTGTGCAGCCATCATCATCCCCCAAAATGGGTTGTAAGTAGTTCTGGGAGAGCTCCATCAATGTACATTCATTAAGCAACCGGTCATAAGTGGAGAACTACTTGTATGTTGCTGCTGGGAGCAGCTGCAGTTGTGTTTTGTAATTCCGCAATCTTTAAGGGGTGTGGACTTCAACTCCCAGAATTCAGAGCTGGCTGGGGGAATTCTGTGTCAACTAAAAAGACACTCCTTTGGTCTTTTTAGTTGCCAGCAGAAAGGGAGTGAGGGAAAGCAGGGCATTCCTTAAATGCCTCAGATAATTGCCTTGGCAGCCCAAAGCTGTCGGCGCACAAGAGTATTACTGGAGAGCATGATTGAAAAGTGCAGAGAAGAGCAACCAGGATGATTAGGGGACTGGATACTAAAACATACGAAGAACGGTTGCAGGAACTGGGCCTGGCTAGTCTAGGGAAGAGAAGGACCAGGGGAGACAGGAGAGCATCTTCCAATATTTGAGGAGGGGCTGCCACAGAGAGGAGAAGGAGGTCAAGCTATTTTCTAAACCACCTGAAGGCCAGAGAAGGAACAATGGATGGAAACTGACCAAGGAGAGATTCAACCTGGAAATAAGGAGGAATTTTCTGACAGTGAGAACAATCAATCCATGGAACAGAAGTTGCCTTCAGAAGTTGTGGGAGCTTCATCCCTGGAGGCTTTCAATAAGAGATTGGACTGCCATTTGTCAGAAATGATGTAGGGTCTCCCACTTGGGCGGGGGGGGGTTGTACTAGATGACCTACAAGATCTCTTCCAACTCTGATTCTCTGTAATCTGTTATTTGATGACTCTTGGCTATGGATGTGTCCCATTGGAGAATATACATCCAGGGGGTGTTGGGAAGACCAGGGTCAAGGGTGAAATAAATGATGTGATCAGAGTCAGCTGGACCCAGGTAACGCTGGCATGGTCACTCCTAATAAATCCTTTTTTTTTTTAACTCGGAGAGATGCGGCTAGAGACTTATGATTTGAATGGGGGTGGATTTGTCGGAGCCCTGACATTCTGGGAGTTGAAGTCTCCACGCCTCTTAAAGCAGCTGAGATTTTAAAAAAATGTTGAATTACCGGCTGAATTCAGCCAGTTGCGATCCTGTGTACCCCCGTCTGTTTTTCTTTTAAACCAGGGGTTCCCTGCCTTTTCTATACCCCGCGCCCGTAGAATGCTTCTGATATATTCTCGCACCACTTGCAAAAGAAAATAGGGACAGGCATATCGTTATGCACATACACTTATCATTTTGAAACTTCTCAATCCAAGTTTTCACACACACACACACACCTCCCCCCGGAATATCGTCTCACAGCCAGGAGTGGGCTGCAACCGGTTCACACCGGTTCAAATGAACCAGTAGCTAATTTTATCATTTTTTAATAACCGGTTTGGTGAACCGGTAAATCCCAGAGGGCCTCCAGAGCCCGAGGGAGGCCATTTTCACCCCCCTGGAGGCTCGGGGAGGGCAAAAAGAGCCTTGGTGGCTCAGGCTGTTAAATGCCTGCTCTTAAGATCCAGCTGTCTACAATTACTGTAGGCTCGAATCCCACCAGGCTCAAGGTTGACTCAGCCTTCCATCCTCTCAGGGTAGGTAAATTGAGGACCCAAGATTGTTGGGGGCAATAAGCTGACTTTGTAAAAATGCCGCTTAGTAATAAGCAGGCATATACAATGGAATGAAGGCTATTGCTGAGCACACTGGGTTGTATCCCAAAAAATTGTAAGCTGCCTGAGTCTCCGGAGAAGGGCGGCATATAAATGTAATTAAAAAAAAAACCCTATGGTGCAGGAGGTCAACTACGCCATGCCCGCCATGGCCCCGCCCACCCCACAACCGAGCAGAGAACCGGTTGCTGAAATTTTTGAAGCCCACCCCTGCTCGTACACCCAGTTGAGACCCCCTGCTTCAAACCAATAGCCATGCCACCCTATTCCCAGTTGATACCAGTACACCACACCCCCCAGGATGCCAACTGTTGTAGCTATGGTGTGTATATATATACAGAGGCCTTAAGTCACCCAGACACTTTCAACAAGACTTGAGGAAAGAAATGCAGCTTCTTATTCAGGGTAGCAGGAGGGGAGTTGTGTTCCTTGGCTTTTCCATGGCATGGCATGGGTGGGTGGGGGCTTGGAAGAGGCCCTCATCTTGGCCGGAGGGGGTTTCAGCCAGCATCTTGCCCTCTTTCCCATTGAACCGGACCACAACGCACAACCACAATGCCCCCTTCACAAATGCCCTTGCCAGCTTTCCTGTCCCAAGGAATAAGAGCAAACAGGTGGAGGTGGAAATAACGGAACTGTCAACTCATAAAATATTTCTAGGGTCTTTTTAGAATTGCCAACAGAAAGGGAGGGGGAAGCAGTGCGGCAGCTTGCAAACCGAAAGTGCATTCCATAAATGTTTTCAAAGATAGCAACTAGGTGACGGAAGTTTCTGCCGCTCAAAATTCTAACTGGAGGGTATGATTGATGACTCTTAGCTATGGAGGTGTCCCATTGGAGAATATAAATTATGATACACCCAGGGGGTGGGGGAAACCAGGGTCAAGGGTGACAATGAATGATGTGTCTCAGAGTCGGCTACACCCAGGCAGTGCCGGCATGTTTACTCCTAATAAATCTTCTTTAAGTTTTGAAAGTTTGGCTCGAGACTCATGATTTAAATGGGGGTAACTGCCGGAATCCTGACACTATAAAGGCGCTATAAATTGAGATGCCTTTCTACAGCTTCCATAATCCCCTGACCTTCAGACTACAACACCCATGGTGCCCATCCAAGCCAGCCAAAATGGCGCCAGGTGAGAGGAGACAGTTGTGAGCCTTCGGTACACATCTCTATCATCCCCCAAAACCTGGGTCCCTATAGGTCGTCCTCACCTTACAACCACAATTGAGCCCGACATTTCTGTCGCTAAGCGAGACACACTTGTGAGTCCACCCCCCATTGGATGACCTTTCTGGCCACCGTTATTAAGCGAGTCACACAGTCATTAAGCGAATCCAGCTTCCCCATTGAGTTTGCTGGTCGCAAAGGGGGATCCACCCTGACCCCCCCGGATGCTGCGACCATCGTAAATACGAGTCAGTGGACGAGCATCCGTATTTTGATCAGGTGACCCTGGGGAATGTTGCAACAGTCGTTAAGTGTGAAAAACAGCCATACGTCCCTTTTTTTCCCCCCAGCGCTGTGGTCACTTGGAACGGTCACTAAATGAAGGGTTGTAAGTCAAGGACCACCTGTATAGGGGGAGATGGGCAGCTGGGTGGGGGAGACAGGGAAGCCCACCCTGCCGTTGTTCTGTGGGTCTTGCAAAAGGTTGTGAGAACTCGCAAGCCCAAAGTCTACAACAGGGGTCTCCAACCTTGGCAACTTCAAGACTTGTGGACTTCAACTCCCAGAATTCCCCAGCCGGCACGGGCTGCCATTATCTGCGTATTTTATGAACTGATTTATTTACTGATTACTAAACTTCTATGCCACCCAATTCGCCATGGCGACTTTGACTCCTTTTGTTTGTATGTAGCTCTTCCTTTCCTCTCTTCCTTTCCTTTCCTGTCTTCCTTTTCCTTCCTTCTTTCCTTCCGCTTCTTCCTTCCCTTCCTTCCTTTCTTCCTTCTCCTGTCGTTCCTTTTCCTTCCTTCTTTCCTTCCGCTTCTTCCTTCCCATTTTCCTTCCTTTCTCCCTTCTTTCCTTCCCCTTCCTTTCCTTTCTTTTC
>SOZL01000919.1:0-18952 GCA_009733165.1 Naja naja | reverse complement strand
TTTACTTCCTGTTTTCTCTGTTCTTTCCATCTTTTGTTTCTCCTTCCTTCCTTCCTTCCTTCCTTCCTTCCTTCCTTCCTTCCTTCCTTCCCTCCTCTCCCTCCTCCCTCCCTCTCCCTCCCTCCTTCCTTCTTTAAAATGTTATGCCAATGCCTGAAAACGTGGAGGTCAGCTTAAAAAAAAAATTATCCAGTGCTTTTCCCCTACTGTTTGAAGAAAAATGCAACCACCCCCATCATACCATCATTATCAAAATGGGGCGTTCAGATCAAAACTTCTGCTGGCAGCTTTCCATCATTTTTCCCTCCTTCATTTTTGCATGGCTGAATTTCACAGCCAGTTCTCCGCACCGTCTTGTCCGGGGCTGGAAAACACGATGAAGAGAAGGCTCTGATGGAGCATCAGATGTTCAAGCAAGATGGTTGAAACCCAACCCACTCACCCCTCCTTCCCCCTGGGATTCTGGCAGAATCTAGGGACAGCTGCCATCCACCGTGGCTGTCAGCTCAGAGGCAGATGGCAGGGCCCCCAAACCACCAACTCTCGGCTTCCTTCGAGAGGCTCACGGATGGTGGCTTATTGTCTCCCTGGCTGTTTGAGACAAAGAAGGGGCAGGCTTGGTCCTGAGGAGGCAGACAGGTGGCTGAGATGGTGGCCCGGTCCCTCCATCTGCTGACCTTCAGGTCCAGTTCGGTGGCTCCTTGAAATATGAGCCAGCTGGACTTCCGGTTATGCCCTCGTCGACGGACCGGGGACCATGACTGTGCGTGGCCTCGGTTCATGCTCTCTCATCAGAGAGCCCCGATCCGTCGGATTAGGGGCTGAAGCTGCCTCGGAGGCGATGAGAAACCACAAGCCAGGTTGGGGAGAGCCGCATCTCTCCTCCCTGGGCTTGGCATTTCCCCCCCCGAAGGCGACCGAAATATGAACCAGCTGTGGGCTGCAGCTGCCCAAAAAGCCAACACAGTTCTAGGCTGCATCAACAGAGGGATGGAATCAAGATCATGTGAAGTGTTAATCCCGCTTTATAAGGCCTTGTTAAGGCCACACTTGGGATAGTTGCATCCAGTTTTGGCCTCCACAATGTCAAAAAAGATATTAAGACACTGGAAAGAGTGCAGAGAAGAGCAACAAAGAGGTTTAGGGGACTGGAGGCTACAACGTATGAAGAATGGTTGAAGGAATTGGGTAGGTAGGTCTATTCTAATGAAAAGAAGACATGATAAGTGTCCAAGGTCCTTTCCAACTCTTGTTACTCTGTAATTCTCCTGCTTGACTAGGGGGCTGCACTAGAAGACAACTTAAGGTCCCTTCCAACTCTTGTTATTCTGTAATTCTGTCAGGGTCTCCTGCTCGGACAGGGGGTTAGACTAGAAGACCTTCAGGGTCCCTTCCAACTCTTGTTATTCTGTTCTGTTGTCCTCCTTGGCTCATGGCAGCTGCCTAGCTGTCATTGTTGTGAATTGTGGCCCCATCGATAAAACGCAGGATATTATCGGGGACTGTGCAAGGCCGAAGACGGGGCAGCTTTGCCATTGTTGAGGTAGATGGTTTCACCCTTGAATAAAATCTGGCTGCATTGGATAGATTTTTCTCAGCCCTGCTGGTGATGGGACAGGCAAATAAAAGGTCACAATTATTGATTTTTCGTCTTCAGGCGCGAGGGAAATTTTTTTTTTTTAATTTTCTCACCCAGCAATATCCTTGC
Source organism: Naja naja (assembly GCA_009733165.1). Classification (NCBI taxonomy): domain Eukaryota; kingdom Metazoa; phylum Chordata; class Lepidosauria; order Squamata; family Elapidae; genus Naja; species Naja naja. The sequence goes on along the minus strand of SOZL01000919.1, from coordinate 17,244 downwards.
GTTTCCATTTGTTTCCGATCTGGGACACAAATGGGCTTTGTGCAAAGCATTAAGACTCGTGGACTTCAATTCCCAGAATTCCTGAGCCAGCTGTGCTGGCTCAGGAATTCTGGGAGTTGAAGTCCACGAGTCTTAAAGGGACCATGTTCCCCAGCCCTAATTTTACCCTTTTGGCCAATCTTATATTTTCCCCAGGAGAATGTCCTAGGGAGAAGCAGCTGGCATAATGCTCATGACTTTTATTTCTTTTATTGATTCCCTTTATTATTTGTACAAATGACTCAAGGCGGTGAGCCTACTTTATGCAGCACACTTCCTCCTCCTATTTTTGCCACAACAAGCCTACGAGGTGAGTTGGACTGAGAGAGAGGGACTGGCACACGGTTTGAACAGGCGGGTTTTATGCCTAAGGTGGGACTAGAAATCACGGTCTCCTGGTGATTGGTCCAAAGTCACCCAGCCGGCTTTCCTGCCTAAGGCAGGAGTAGAACTCACCATCTCCTGGTGGCTGGCCCAAATTTACCCAACTGGCTTTCCTGCCCAAGACGGGATTAGAACTCCCAGTCACCTGGCGATTGGCCCAAAGTCTCCTAGTTGGTTTTCATGCCTAAGGCAGAACTACAGCTCCCAGTCTCCTGGCGTTTGGCTCAAAGTTACCCAACTGGCTTTCCTGCCTAAATCAGTACTAGAACTCCTGGTCTCCTGGTCATTGGCTCAAAGTCACCTAGTTGGCTTTCATGCTGAAGGCAGAACTAGAACTCCCGGTCTCCTGGTGATCGGCCCAAAGTCATCCAGCTGGTTTTCGTACTGTAGAAAGTTAGCACCCGCCCCTCTCCTAGAAGAATGAAATACTCGAGGAAATATTAAAAAGGCAGAATATTATATTTCCCTGGATGAGAAAAGGAGAAACGTGCTCTTGGAAAGCAGCACCCCCTTGTTATTAACCCCAGAAAGACTGGGCCATCCCATCTACAAGACAAAAGGACAAAAGGCTCCAGGGTGATGGGATTAGCCCTCACTCAAGATCCAAACCAGGACAAAGCCATTAAACCATAATAGGAATTGCCCAACACCCTTTGAGAACACCCGCCTTCTTCATTGCATCGTCACCCAGCACAGTTCAACCAAACGTATCTCAGACAAACTGCTGGGATTTGCAGATGACCCCCTACAGCAGCCAATAGGATATATTTCTTGCACAGGAATAGGATTCTTCTACCCAGAATCACACATGATTGGTGGTTCTGCTGCACCATTAAACCATCCTTCCAAGCAGCCTCCATGCTTCCAGTGTCTTCCTTCCCACTTGGAACTGAACCCAGATGGACATTTCTTCCAACAATACCTAAAGCATAACTAGAACTCACAGTCTCCTTCTTTGTAGCCTGGTACCTTAACTACTAACTAGACCAAACTGTCTCCTTGTTTCCTTCTCCCATGCTTTCCCCTAAGGCTGTGATGGCGAATCTATGACATGCATGCCACAGGTGGCACACAGAGCCATTTGTGCCGGCATGCGAGCTGCAGGCAAACTTACCTCACTGCGCATGAGCGCGCCTCACAGCTGATTTTCGGCTGGTTTGAGGCATTTTTTCGGCCTCCCAGAGGCTTGAGGAAGGCTTCTGCAGGCTTTGCAGGCTGAAAACTAGGCCCGTTTCATCACTTCCTGTTTTTCCGGAAATACCGGAAGTGATGAAATGGGCCTAGTTTTCAGCCTGCAGCCTGCCTCCCTCCTCAAGCCTCTGGAAGGCAAACAAACAGCCAAATCAGCTGTGAGGCAGTCTGTAAGGGGGTGGTGGGGATTGCATGCGCATGCATGGGGGGGCGTGCATTGTCTTCTGGGTGCTGGCACAGGAGCACAAGTGTGCAAGCGCACACACAATTTTTGGCACAGGAGCCCAAAAAGGTTAGCCACCACTGCCCTAAGGAGATATATATATATATATTTCTAGTGACTTTTGCAGCTTGTAACCTCTAAAAACTCACAGACACAACACTGAGGATAGGACCTTCCCAGGAGTGTGTAACTGCACCATCTTGGTACCCCACGGTTCAAGAATAGGCCAACTTTGCTATTCAGCTGTCCAGTTACCTGAAACTAGAAATTATAGTTTCTAGTCCTTACTGAGGCATAATGGAAGGGTTCGCACTTTGCACATGAGGTCTTCAACCCCATCAGAACACCAACTTTTTACTTTGCAACAATTCTAATTTCACCCTTGGAGTCTTGGTGCCAACATAAGGTAAATCTCGGAGAACAGAGCATGTACAGAGTGTTTGGTGGGGGTTATGGGTTATGGAGTCTTCTGTCTGGTGTGATCCCAGAAGCTGTCAAGCTAGCTAGGTGGTTTACCATTAAAGATTTCAAAACAATGCTTTCCCAACATGGCGACTTGAAGATGGGAAGACTTCAACTCCCAGAGTTCCCCAGCCATTCCACATGGCTGGCTGGGGAACTCTGGAGTTGAATCAAGTCCAATGGGAAAAGGACTGCTTTAAAAGCAGAGATGCGCATAGTGCAAAAGTTACAACACATTCAGTTCTTGTTCGCTTGAGGTAAAGGCAAGGAAAAGGGTGGAATTTGGATTAGGAAACTTGAGTTTATTCAAGAACTTGTTTCATAAACTGATGGAATCAACTGAAATCCAATCAGTTTAGTTCCTTAGATATCGGAAAGGGCAGAGCTGATGTCACAGCGGTATGACAGGAATCTCTAGGGGCTCTTAGGGAGGACATGGATATCCTAAAAGCTGGTAGTCAAACTCAATTTCATTGAGGGCCGCATCAGGGCTGTGGTTGACCCTGGAGGGCCAGGCGGGTGTGGCTGGGTGGGTGTGGCACATTTCCTCTTCGTATTGGGTAGACTGAGCCAAAGCAACACGGACCAGCACCTTACATTTTCCAGGACAGCCCTGCTGGCCAAATCCAACTACATCATGGGCCTAATCCGGCCCGCGGGCCTTGAGTTTGACACCCCTGAATTAAGCCTTGGTCATATCATCTCCATTTGTTTCCTTTCCCTTCCTCCCATTTTAAACACACCTACACTTAAACATAATTAAATCAAATAATTTTAAAAAGAGCCACTGTCTACATCCGGGGGTCTCAAGCTTGGCAACTTTTAAGACCTGTGAACTTCAAGTCCCAGAATTCCCCAGCCAGCCTATCCTAGCAATTCTCCCATGCCACCTGAGATCCCCAATGGGTTAAACAGAGAAAATGCGAGTGTTTCTTCTGTTATATATTGATTCCACAGGTAGTCCTTGACTTACGACCACTATCACTGGCCAGAAGTTCCCATGCTAAGCGTGGCGGTGGTTAAGTCAGTCGTGCCCAAATTTAAGCACCTTGATTTGCTATGGTTCTTAGGTAAATCACCACAACTGTTAAGTGAATCACATTGTTAAGTGAATCACATGGTTGTTAAGCGAATCCACTTTTCCTCATCGATTTTGCTGGTCAGAAGCTGGCTTGGAAGATAGCAAACGACAATCACATCATCATTTCGGGAGGCTGCAACCGTCATAAATGCGTGCTAAATAGGATCACGTGATTGTTGCGACGGCCGTAAGTGCAAGGACCAATCCTAAGTCACTTTTTTTTCAAGGCTGTGGTAACTTCGAACACTTGATCAAGTGTAAGTCGAGGACTAGCTGTGATAGGCTAATCAAGGGGAGGCGTTGAAAATGTTATTCCAGTTTATATAACTACAGTTGATTTGGGCTGAGAATTATTGGGATTGAAGTCTGACATGCCAGCTTTGGAGATATCTCGGACTACAGTTCCAATGACTCCCAGCCAATAGAATCCTTGGCCTTGTGGGCTGCAGGGAAGGGAACTGTAGTCTAGTAATCCAGAAGGCTGTGATCTTGAGTAGGCCTGAATAGAGAACAACCAATAATTTGGCACCATTGAGCTAATTCCCAGAATTCCTTGGGTGGAGTTGGAACTCCATTCATTAGTGTTCCTCCCCCTGGTGGCTTCTCTTGGGATGGCGGCTCTTAGAAGGCCCATAAATCCCTTTGGACAGGGGAATTCTGGGAGTTGGGTTGGGTCACGGTATGTGAGAAAGACCTAGAAACACAGAGGAGGGAAGAAATGCTGCTTAGGGAACAGTTAGATAAGAGGTGGCTTAGCCCTGAGTTCCCCAACCTTTCTGCCTTTGGGGAAGGCACAAGCGACAGGCGCGCATGTATGCGCTCGCCTGCTGCTTGCACAAATGGGGATGCGCGTGCTCACCCGCCACTTCTGCGGCCTGGTTCCAAACGGCTGAAGGCCCGGTTGTGGACTCAATCCTGGGGGTTGGGGGATGTCTGGCTTAGCCCTCAGCTGCATAATGGCTGAAGAAAGAAGCCCAGAAGGGACACCCCCCAGTTTCTAAGGATGTAAAGCAGTGGTGGGATTCCAATTTTTTTTCCTACTGGTTTTATGAGAGCGCGCTTTCCGCATGCACTCAAGAACCGCCCTCTGTGTCTGCGCTAGTTGGGTGAGCTGTTTTTTTAGCTCAGCTGAGGCGCGGCAATCCACTGCCACGTGAATCAGCTGAGGTAAAAAACAAGAGAATATAGGACAGGATAAGGTAGGGGCGGGGCCAGCCAAAGGTGCTATTTGCCGGTCCTCCGAACTACTCAAAATTTCTGCTACCGGTATGCGAGAACCGGTCTGAACCAGCTGAATACCACCTCTGATGTAAAGGTGACAGTGGGAGATTTGTACTTTTGGACCTGCAAGGTTCTGTTAATGGAGCCTTACAGTGAAATAGAATCAGTTCATCTGGTTGTGTTTACTGCCTAAGTGTCAGCTTTGGAAGCCATATTAGCACCAGATGCTTCTACGCTGCCACATTATTGAGCCTGGGGAAACGGGAGGGAGAATTTCTTGGAGCGTATGGAGTGTTCTTCTTTTCAGTCAAGGACATGTTATTTCTGCACCTGGTTGAGAGGATGTCCCAAGTCAGGACGGATGGTGATTGGGCATGTGATGCCATGAGGGGTGCAGGGGGTGGATTTGTAATATTTTACTTATTGAACCCGGAACTTTCAGATTCGGGATTTCCCAGATGTGCCAGTTTACTACTCTAATAAAAGGAACCTTTGAGAAGATGCCTGTCTCGGAGTTATTGGTTGGAGTGGAGAATTTCTGGAATGCTGACACTAAGAGTGACACCCGTCTTGCAAGTCTGAAAGTACAAATTTCCCACCGTCTCCTTTACAGCCTGAGAAACCAGGGAGAATTTCTCCTGATCCTGCTTCCATACCAGAGACAAATTCGTTGCATGTCTAGTCACACTTGGCCCAATAAGGTACAGGTAGTCCTCGGCTTATGGCCACAATGGAGCCCAAAATTTCTGTCACTAAGCAGAACATTTGTTAAGGGAATTTCACCGCATTTTATGACCTTTCTCGCCACATTTTTAAAGTGAATCCCTGAGGTTGTTATGTTAGGGACACGGTTGTTAAGGGAATCTGGTTTCCCCATTGATTTTGCTCATCGGAAGGCCGCACATGGGCATCACCTGACCCCGGGATGCTGCGACCGTCATAAATAGGAGCCGATTGCCAAGCATCTGAATTTTAATCACATGAGCATAGGGATGCTGCAGCGGTCGTGAGTAAAAAGGTCATCAGTCACTTTTTTCAGTGCCGTTGTAACTTCGAATGGTGGTTAAATGAACGAGGATTACTTGTATTCAGTTCAATTCAATTCAATTCCTGCAACCATTATGTATCTGAGGGCTAAGTCGCCTCTTATCTCATTGTTCCCTAGACTAGGGGTTGCCAACCTTTTGGACCTCAGGGACCACCAAGCTCATAATTTTAAATCCTGCAGACCAGAGACCCTGGGAAAATCCCCCAAAAAGTCTGCAGGAAAATTATCCACCCCGTTTTCCTCCCGATTGATCGTTCTTTATTTGGGATCGCAGGATACCATCTCCAGTTCCGTTCTCAGGGACAGAGAGAGAGACTTTTGGCTTCATGCAAGGAAAGCAGCAGAAGCAGCAGAAGTCTTTCTTTCTCTCCCCCAAACTCTGCCAGAAATGAGACTTTGCAGCCTCTTGGAGCAGGAGGCCTTGCAGGGTCCCAAAGACTCATTTCTGGTGGAGTTTGGGGGAGAGAAAGAAAGACTTTGGCTGCTTTCCTTGCATGCAGCCAAAAGCAGAAGAAGAAGAAAGAAGCAGAAAGAAGCAGCCTGGTGGCCCGGTGAGGCACATAGGGCGCGTGGGGCAAGTTCCCCCCTCCTTTCCCCTCCCCACTACCTCGTGTTGTTCACAATTCAAGCGATGCAAGCCTTGTGTTCCCGCACAGCCTGGATTAATTGCTTTGGGGAGAGGGACATTTCTCTGTGGACCACCAACATTTTCTCATGGACCCTAGACAGCATATCTTCTTCCATCTCCCAAGCCATTCCCACATACCATTCCCATCCCATCTGGTGCCTGCCCATTGGAAGGCTAATACTAACATCCTCCTGTAATCACAACCTTAACAACCCCACCCCACTCCCTTTTTAATACTCACTAAAGCTTAGGTTTCATGGCACAATTTCAATCCAGGGGCCCTAGAATTGGATCAGCTCCTTCAGGAAGCCCCCTCATTCAATTGGAGGCAGACAAATAGACATAGGAAAGGGGGCAAGGAAGGGTGTTTCCCGCCCCCCCCGCCCCCATCCTATGAATAAGGATACCCAATGGCACTACCGACCAAGGGTGGGATTCAAAAATCTTAGCAACTGGTTCATTGCCCAATTGCTGGGTAGGTGTGGCCATGGTGGGTGTGGCCTACCAGAACTTCCTGGAGGGCTGTTTTTTGCCTTCCCCAGAGTCCGGAGGCTTCCCTCGGGCCTCCAGGAGAGAGAAAACGGCCTCCACCGGGCTCCAGAGGGCCTCCGGATGCCGGAAACAGGTCCGTCTCTGGACGTCCGGTAGGAACTTCCAGTTTGGCCCATTTTTCCCACTCCCAGAGCCTCCATGCGCACCCTGCACTTACCTGCATGGAAAACGGGCTGTGTGGAGACTCCTGGGAGGGGAGGCGCAGGGTGGGCGGGGCCAGCCAGTGGGTTCAACTACCGGTTTGGCGAACCAGATGTCAGTTTAACATCCGGTTTGTTCGAACCGGTCTGAACTGGTGGAATCCCACCCCTGCTACAGATCCTTCCCCAAATCCAGAATCTGCCCTCCCAGACAGACTGATGGAAACGCCATCTTGGGAAATTTTTCTGTATAATTTGGGGACGAGTCGAAAACGGGGTGAAGGGTGCTACTTCTCTACACCAGCTCTGTTTCCTGCATGAAAACTTGCCAGCCCCCCCCCCCGATCTTGTTCCAGCAAAAGCAAAGCACCCACCGATACCCAGTCCTGGGGTTGAATCCCACCCCTTCCATGGCCAGAAAGTAGCCCGCAACCTAAAATCCATCCCTCCTCCTGCTTTACAAATGTCTTCCCACCCCATTCCAGGACTTCCTTGGGCTCTTCGGTTCCCATCACCTCCCCATCGCCCCACTCCCCATGGAGATGGCCCCCTCTGCTCATGTCACCCACCCACTCCCAGCCAACCACTTCATGGGCACCGTAGATAAGAGAAGCCCTTGGTGGCCTTGGCTCAAAGTCACAGTGAGGTATTTTGAGAGAGGCTTGGCTGGGAAATAGGGTCCCTCCTGCAATGCAACTTGGGAGGAGGACAAACAGGGGGCCTGCCCACAGGGATGGGGCAAGGGGGTTCACAACCCACCCAATGCATAGCCCAGATGGTGAGCTGAGAGAACAGCAAATAGCACCAGTTGACCACCATTATACGGGAGAGCCACGAACAGTCCATATTGTGAGGAGGAGGAATTAAACCGAATATCGTGACGTGAGAATGGGACATCCTGATGCTTCTTGGACTGCCACTCCCGCCGTCCCACCCAAAAAGGACCGGGACGGTCCCAAAGCCTGCTCACTCGGGCTGTTTGGACCCCCGGTTCAGCCCACGAGCCCTGGAAGGGTCCCTCCTGGCCCGCTCACACAGTGGTCTCATATTCCAACAGCTCCTGCGACGCCCCCATGCTGCGATACTGTAGGCGTGGCGTGGCTGGAGAGGTGTACTCAAGAGCTAGAATGGTCTTACGGAGACGCCTGTCTATGAAATGGGCGTCCCAGGCGGGGTACTTCTTCCGTGGCAAATCAATGCGAATAACAGGCCCCTCTGTCCGTGGGGCCCGGGCTATGGGGGTGGAAGGCATGCTGGGCCTGACCTGAAAGACTGGCCCGCAGCTGTCTCTGTCCCCTGGTATCCCCTCTCGTTCTGTAGTCCTCGGCAAGGAGCGTGGCGGACTGGTGATCACGTCCGGTGGAGGCCCCGTAGCCCGGGGTATGGCGGTGGACTCTTCCCCACAGAGGCAGCCAGTGTTCTGTGCCCCAAAATGGTTCCGCTGGGATGCAAGAGGCAGTAGTAGATGAACATGAAGAAGACTCCCAAAGCGAAGCTGGAGGCCACCACGCAGACGATGATCAAGGCGTAGAATTCGGAGATCAGGTACTGTTCGCGGAACCAGTACCAGAGGCCCGTCAGCGCGGCGTTCTCCAGCAGGGTGATGATGTAGTAGATGGACATGCGGCAACGGCTGCGGCCTTCCTTGACGTTGAACCAGCAGAAGATGTAGATGATGCCCACCACCATGTTGTAGATGATCTCCTCCCACTTGGACATGCAGAAATCCGTCTCGCCTTGGATGATCCAGAAGGTCATGATGCACCAGTGGGTGACGATGAAGATGCCGAAGTAGAGCTGAAAGACGGAGGCGAAGAGGGCGAAGGCGATGGCTCGGGCAGCAATGGTGAAGAGGTGCCACAGGATCTGGACCATGGCACCTTTGTACGACATGGGCATCTTGTCTTCCCGGGAATCCCGGAGCACCTTTTGGTAAGAGGCCAAGGTCCATGCCAGAGACACCAGCGAGGCAGAAGCGGAGAGACCTTCCCAAGAGGAACGGAGAGACAAAGGGGAACGATGAATTAGGGAGAAGACAAGGCAGGGGTGGACTTCAAAAATGTTAGCAACAGGTTCTATGCCTGGTTGCTGGGTGGGCGTGGCCATGGTGGGTGTGGCCTAGTCAGCCTCCTGTACCATGGCAGGGGGGAGGTTTGCCTTCCCTGGGCACTGGAGGCTGTCCGGTGGCCAGAAACGGGCCCATTTCCGGCCTTCTGGAACTTCCGGGAGTCCCATTTTTAGCCCTCCCTGGGCTTCTGTGCAGGCCCTGCACTTACCTGGCATCCAAAACAGGCCACAGGTGGGACTCCTGGGAGGGGAGGGGTGGGTGGGGCAGGGCCAGCCAGAAGTGGGATTTGGGGGTTCTCCAAACTGCACAGAATCTTAGCTAGAGGGTCTCCTGAACCTGTGCAAACCCCCAGCAGCCCACCCCTGAGACAAGGTGTCATTGAAGGTTCTCCAAGGGAAGAAATGGAGCTGGGTAACAACCTAGAGCAGGGGTGTCAAACTCATGGCCTGCAGGCCAGATGCTTCCCGTGCTGGCCACCCCCACCCCCAGTTTAGCAAAGGGAGGGAAAGTCACGATGCATCACTTGACGACAACGTGATGTTGTGAGTTTGACACCCGTGGCCTAGAGCCTGGATGGGAGGGAGCGGGAAAGAGGATTGATCTGAAGGAAAACAGAAGCAATCTGAAGCAGAGATAGATAAGGGAGTTTAAAACCCCTCCCCTTATCTTGATGTGTATTTAGTAAAACAAAGAGCCAACATGTTAATTCCCCCCACCTCCTTTTCAGAACGATCTTTTCCAGAGTTTCCCAGGACACATCTCACTGTGGAATTTTTATGGTCTCTTCATCTCCTGGCTGTCTCTCCCAGAGGTGATAGGTTCCGACCATCTGGGTTTCATCCCTCCATTGTATCATGTGTAGGTTATACAAAATAAGAGCCTTGGTGGTGCAGGCTGTTAAACACCTAGCATTTAGCTCCAGCTGCCTGCAATGAGTGCAGGCTCGAATCCCACCAGGCTCAAGGTTGACTCAGCCTTCCATCCTCTCAAGGGAGGTAAATTGAGGACCCAAGATTGTTGGGGGCAATAAGCTGACTTTGTAACAATGCCGCTTAGTAATAAGCAGTCATATACAATGGAATGAAGGCTATTGCTGAGCGCATTGGGTTGTGCTCCAAACTTTGTAAGCCACCCTGAGTCTCCAGAGAAGGGCAGCATATAAATGTGAATTTAAAACAAAAAACAAAAAAAACCCCAAGAGGTGACAAGGAGAGGACCCCGTGGAGGTATATTACCAAGGAGGACAAGGCGATTGGAAGTTCAACCACCAAACTGCTACATTGGTGTTCGTATATGTATGGGAAAGGAGTCCGGAGAAGTCAAACCAACATGACACAAGTGGGGATGGGTGGAAAAATGGGGTGTGGTTTGTGGAGTGGAGGAGCAGGGGAGGAGGAGGAGGAGGACTGTGGGCTCCTTCGTGCTCTCTGAGCATGGTTGTTCTCCTGGAGGCGTTTCACGACCCAACTAGGGAACATCATCAGGGCTAGCATGAAACGTCTGCAAGGAAACAATCGAACTCAGAGACCAGCAAGGACTCCACAATTTTCTTCCTCCTCTAAAAAAACCCCCTTCCTTCTAGCACTGATGAAATTACCTAGTTGGGTCATGAAAGGTCTGCAAGAAAAGCACCAAGCTCAGAACACCAAGGATTTCATAACTACTACTCCTCCTCCTCCTCCTCCTCCTCCTCCTCCTCCTCCTCCTCCTCCTCCTCTCCACAAACCCCACTCCTTTCTAGCACTGATGGTATTACCTAGCCAGGTCATGAAACATCTGCAAGAAAACAACCAAACTCAGAGAGGACCAAGGTCAGCCCCAATTCTCAATGTATACTGAGTTCATTGAGTGAAGCTCTTCCCCCCCAGACGTCTCTCTAGGGCAGCAGGGACCTCCAAACTTGGCAACTTTGAGCCTCAGCTGGTGTGGGGAAAGCTGCGCAGGCGTGTTAGGTGCGTGTATGTATTTTGTTGACAGATCAACCCAATCTCCCACAATCTCCGCTCCTTCCGCCGTGACCTGAAGACCTGGTTATTTCAGCAGGCCGGCCTGGACTGAACCAAGGGGGCGGGCGGACTCTTTTCTTTTTAAACTAATTTTAATTGTTTTAATATTTAATATTGGGCTTGTATCGTTTAATCGTTTTTTTAAGGTAATTTATTGTATTGTATTTTATATTGTGACCCCCCCTGAGTCCTTAGGGAGAGAGGGCGGCATACAAGTCTAATAAATTATTATTATTATTATTATACGGTTTCTGGTCATGCGTATAATATACGTATAATAGGAGTTGAAGTCCACAAATCTCAAAGTTGCCAAGTTTGGAGACCTCTGCTCTAAGGGCTTGCTCTCACCTTCTCCAGGTGTCTCCTACCCAGTGGTGGTACGCTACCAGTTTGGACCAGTTCAGCCGAACTTGTAGTAAAAGTTGGTGGCTCAGGCTGTTAAACGCCTAGCACTTAGTTCCAGCTGCCTACAATTAGTGCAGGCTCGAATCCCACCAGGCTCAAGGTTGACTCAGCCTTCCATCCTCTCGGGGGAGGTAAAGTGAGGACCCAAGATTGTTGGGGGCAATAAGCTGACTTTGTAAAAATGCCGCTTAGTAATAAGCAGGCATATACAATGGAAGGAAGGCTATTGCTGAGCACATTGGGTTGCGCTCCAAACATTGTAAGCTGCCCTGAGTCTTCGGAGAATAAAAATTAAAATAAATAAATAAATAAAAATAAATAAAAAAACAAAATAAAAGCCTCCGACAATCAGACGATCAGCTGAGAGGAGAAAGAAGAGAAATGCACTGGATTGGCCCCGCCTGCCCTGACCTTTTCCCTTCTTCATCCTCTCAGCTGATTGGCACTGCAGGCCTCAGCTGGTGTGGGGAAAAGCGTTAGGTCGTGTGCATGCGCGAAACGCGTAGTGGAACCGGTAGAATCCCACTGATGCTCCTACCCCTTCCCTCCCACCAGAGCCCACCTCTGCTTACCCTGCAGGGGGTCAATCCGGTTCTGTTGCACCATGATGCTCAGCTGCAGCACCAGTTGCGGGGCGCTCTTGAGGAAGGTCTCCAGAAGGCGCAACATGCTGACGTCGGCACATTCGAACATCATCCTCCAGTAAAAATGGCGCTGGCGATGCTCGGACTGCCAGCGGCTCTGGAGGCCCAGGTAGAGACTCCTCAGGTACCTGTGGGAAAGGATGGGGAGAGAGGAAGGTGTGCACAGGTAGTCCTCGACCTACAACTCCCAATGGAGCCCCATATTTACGTTGCTAAGTGAGACAGTGGCTACGTGAGTTTTGCTCCAGCTTACGGCCTTCCTTGTCATGATTGTTAAACGAGTTAGTCACATGGTCGTTAAGTGAATCCATCTCCTGGGATTGTCAGAAGGGACACGGCAACCATCATAAACACAGGTAATCCTCGACTTACAACTGTTCGTTTAGCGGCCAAAGTTACAATGGCGACCATCATAAACACAGGTAGTCCTTGACTTACAATGGTTCATTTAGTGACCAAAGTTATAACGGCGACCATCATAAACACAGGTAGTCCTCAATTTACAACTGTTTGTTTAGTGACCAGAGTTACAACGGCACTGGAAAAAGGGACTTATGACAGTTTTTCACACTTATAGGATCAAAATTCATGGGACTGCAGTCACGGGATCAAAATTCAGACACTTGGCTTCGATCTACGACCGCAAGGAAGCCCAAAAGTTCTCTTGCTAAGCGAGACACTCGCTCTGTAAATTTTGTCCCATTTTACAACCTTTCTTGCCACCATTCTTAAGTGAATCCCTGTGTCAGGATTCCAGCAGTCACCCTAATGAAATCATGATTCTTGAGCCAAACTTCAAAAAGCTTCAAAGGATCCATTAGAGGCAACGTAATGGCCCTGACCTGCATGAAGGCAACTCTGCGCTACGTCATTTACAGTCCCCTGGGACCCTGTTTCCCCCTTCCTCCCCCCTGGGGGGTCTCCTAAACCAGATTTTCCAATTGAGAACCTTCACAGGCTGGGTGTCATCAGTCACATTCTCCAATTATGTTCTGGGTGTCATCAATCACGTTCTCCAATTAAATATACTCACGGGCAAAAGTTCTGGTAGTTTAGTTACAGTCTTTTCAAGATAAGAGTTGGAATGGATTTTCGCTTCCAAACTGCTGCACGGCTCTTCCAGATTTCCTCCCCCCCCTTTTTTTAATGGCAACTACTAAAACAGGGATAGGGATGTTTTATGAGTTGACACCCTGTGGCTGACAAGTTAATAACCTGGTTGTTAAGTGGATCTGGCTTCTCCATGGACTTGGCTTGTCAGAAGGTGGCAAAAGGTGAAAACCCGGGACATATTGCAACCGTCATAAACGCGAGTCGGTTTGCCAAGCGTGGGAATTTTGATCACGTGACTTGCAATTCAGATTCACAGGAACCTCCAGCAGCCATCAGTGCAAAAAACAGTCATAAGACACTTTTTACAACGCCGTTGTAACTTTGAACGGCCGCTAAATGAGCTGTTGTAAGTTGAGAACCCCCTGGATACACCCGGCAAAAATAAAATAAAAATAAAATCGACCAGAATCTGTCTCCGTACCAGAATTTCACCTCTGTAAAATGATCAAGAACAAAGAAAATGGCCCGTAAGGTCATTCCCCAATTTTTAGGGCGTGAAAGAGAAAGAAAAACAGGGCAAAAATAGGGTTTTTTATAATAAAATAATAATAATAATCAACTGTGCGTCATTTAAAAAAAAAAACCAGGCTTTTAATGAAATCTAGATCATTCGCAACTGGGGGCTGTGGAGGGGGGAGAATATTTATGCAGCTGCATCTTTTTGAAATACTCAAAGCTCCTTGGGATTCAGCTATTAAACCACTCGACATTTTGGCAATCAAGTTTAATTCACGGAGTGGAGAAAATAGTCTCATTTAAATCTGGAAGCCGTAAAGGCAGGATTTGCATTTGGGGTGGGTGGGTGCTGTTTATATTCTCCCAGAATTGGCGCGATGCGGAGAGGTCATTGGCCAAGGTTGTTGACTCAGTTCAGCTGCATACCCAGCTGCTTCCTTCTTCCTGGAGAGTGCTGAAATCAAAATCTTTTGCCATCCCTTCCCTCTTTGGCATTTTAGGTACCCAGCTGTATCTGCACTCCATCCCCCCTCCACTTTAAAAAATATATAATCACCCCCTAGCTTCTATTTCAGACAGAGGGGTCTCCGTTAATTGAATATATTGCATTTGTGGTTTCTCGTTCTGTCTCCTGAATCGCGAAGGCAGGGCTGGTAAGTTAAGAAAGGCGGATCATTCAGCCGTTTTTATTTATTCGTTTGTATCCTGCCTTTCTCGTTTCTGCAAAGAACTCAAGGAGATGATGAACACACATCCAACACACCTTCCTCCTCCTGTTTTGCTCACAACGACAACTACACTACAAGGTTGGTTGGGGTGAGAGAGAGAGAAATTGGCGCAAAGTCACTCGGTTGGCTTTCGTGCTTAAGGTGGAACTAGAACTCACTGTCTCCTGGTGATGAGCCCAAAGTCACCCAGCCGGCTTTCATGCCTAAGGCAGGACTAGAACTCACTGTCTCCTGCTGATTGGCCCAAAGTCACCCAGCTGGCTTTCATGCCTAAGGCAGGACTAGAACTCATCATCTCCTGGTGATTGGCTCAGAGTCACCCAGCCGGCTTTCATGCCTAAGGTGGAACTAGAACTCACTGCCTCCTGGTGATTGGCCCAAAGTCACCCAGTCAGCTTTTATGCCTAAGGCAGGACTAGAATTCATTGTCTCCTGGTAGATCGGCCCAAAGTCACCCAGTCAGCTTTATGCCTAAGGCAGGACTAGAACTCACCATCTCCCAGTTTCCAGCTAAACTCTCCAAATTTAGCATCCTGCCTCACAAGTGTGAGACCTTCAGCTTCTTGTTGGCTGATACACACTGGATTCTGCATTGTCGTGCACACCCTGCCACCACCTCACACACTATCCAGTTGTTTTGTGGGCAACCCGTGTGTGTTTTCCCCTTTGTTATTCTGCCAGGGTCTCCTGCTTGAGCAGGGGGTTAGACTAGAAGACCTCTGAGGTCCCTTCCAACCCTTGTTATTCTGTCTCGCGATGCTGTTCCGGGATGAAAGGAAGGGAAAGGGTTCCTTCCCCCTCCTGCCCACTCCATTCATTACCCTGTAATATAATATTATTTTCCATTTCTGAGCAGTGGCAGCTGAGCCACATGCATCTTCCAAGTAAGGGTTGGAGGGGAAAAAAAACCGCACTGGTTTCTTGGCTCCTTCTCCATTCAGCGCTTCCGAAAGCAATTCAGGGCATCAGCAAAACGCGGGAGCTTTTGGGAAGCTGGGAATTTTTCCAAAACCCATTAAAAAAAAACAGAAAGAAATCCATCTCCACAGTGCCTCTGACCTTTCTCTGCTGAGTCTCTCGAGTCTGGAACCAACCCAGCCATCCGGAGCACCAGGGTTTGTCTTCCAAAGTGAGCAGATGTTTTCCAATGTTGGGCCGCATTCACACAACACACAAGCCCAGGATGTGTGTACATATGTGTGTGTGTGTGTGTGTGTGTGTGTGGGGAGGCAACAGTTCCCACAGGCTGCGCAAGCCAGAAAATGATAATTTGCTTTCATACGGTTTGCTTTTTTAAGGCCTGGGACGGATCCACCGTGTTTGCTCAACCAGGATATTTTGGGAGTCGTGTGAATGCAGCCCAAAGGGGGAATCTGAGCGGCATTTGGCAGATTTTCACTTCGCAAAAGTCAAACGTTTTCAGGCCAAAGTACAAGTAGTTCTTACAACGGCACTGAAAAAAGGAATCTAATATCGTTTTTTACACTTAACAATCATTGTAACCAGGGCTGCTGCCGGTTCTCACCAGTTCAGGAGAACCGGTTGTTAAGATTCTGTGCAGTTTTGGCTAACCGGCAAATCCCACCACTGGCTGGCCTCACCCCCATTTGTTTTTCGTCATGTTTTCTGGGCTGTTTTTGGGCCATTTTGGGCCATTTTCAAGCCATTTTCCATGTGTTTTGGGGCATTTCTTGGGGTGTTTTCAGGCTGTTTTGGTTGTTTTTGGGGGGCGTTTTCAGGGCATTTTTCATGGCGTTTTCAGTTCATTTTTTGGGCTGTTTTCAGGTGTTTGGGGGGCATTTTGGGGGGTGTTTTCAGGCTGGTTTTGGTCATATTTGGGGGGCATTTTCAGGCCATTTTTGCAGCATTTTCAGGCCATTTTCAGGTGTTTTGGGGTGTTTTTTGAGTGTTTTCAGGATGTTTTTGGTCATTTTGGGGGGCGTTTTCAGGCCCATTTTCATGGCATTTTCAGGCCGTTTTTGGCCCATTTTCATGCCATTTTTCAGGTGTTTGGGGGCATTTTTTGGGGTGTTTTCAGGCCATTTTTGGTCATTTTGGGGGTGTTTTTAGGAAAATTTTCACAGCATTTTCAGGCCATTTTTGGGGCCGTTTGCAAAAAACAGGCCAAAAAACAGGCGGGGGTGGGGCCAACCGGCTGAATCCTCTCTCTGCCTTTGAGGCGAGTGGCCAGGAGGCAGGGCTGGGTGTGATGAGTGACGTCACCCACCCAGTCACATGACCAGCCGGCCACACCTACCCAGCCAGAGAACCAGTTGTTATTCCAATCCCACCATTGGTTGCAACCTCCCTGTCGTTACATGATCAAAATTCAGACAGTTGCCAACTGGCTCACATTTACGATGGTCGGAGTGTCCCCGGGGTCACGTGATCCCCTTTTGTGACCTTCTCACGAGCAGAGTCCATGGGGAAGCCAGATTCACTTAACAACCATCACTAACTGAACAACGTCAGCGCTCCACTTAACTTACGACCACAATTGAGCCCAACCCAGAGCGGCAAGAAAGGTTGTAAAATGGGGCAAAACTCACTTAACAAACATCTCGCTTAGAGACGGAAGTTTTGGGCTCAGTTGGGGTCGTAAGTCGAGGACTTCCTGCCGGCTTATATGTCTTCTCGGTCTCAGCAAAAATTCTCGATTAGCTGAGTGACAACTCTTGATTTGGAAAGGAAGTGGTGCCTTGTGGGCTTTCCATTCAACACCATCTCCAGAGGCAAACTCTCATTTGCTCAGTCCGTGTAATTTGCATTGTGTTGTTCCTACAACCTCTGCTTACTCAGCAGGCTCATCACCCGGGATAGGTGACTGACAGCTGTTCCAGAGAGTTTGTCTCCCC
>SOZL01000918.1:0-32646 GCA_009733165.1 Naja naja | reverse complement strand
GGCAAACAAGATGAAAGCAAAGTTTTTTTAAAAAAAATATTTTAAAATGGGCTTCAACACTCTAACTCAACCTTAATTTTGCTCAGCTGCTCAGCTCGAACCAAGCACCCCTTTTCTAAGGCAATTTAATTCTTGCCACTTTTAATCCAGAAACTGAACATAATAGAAACCACACAGAGAGATTAATAGTGTCTTCTATCTACTCCAATACTTTTGCTTCTTTAGCATGTCTGCACATGATAGTATCCGATAGAACTCACGGTAGATTGCCACTGGGCATGGAATCTCCATTTGAGCTATCCATGCAAACTGGGCACACCACCCTGTGGGCCACCATTACATCTGGAAAGCAGGAAGCCATTGTGAGCTATAGATTTTATTATTATGAGACAGAATCGCCTCTTTTTAAGGGAGGAGGAGGTTTTAAGACATTAGACTGCATGAAGCCTACATGAAAACTTGTAATCTATGGGGCTTTTAGCCACTGACTGCCTTGTAAAGGTAGGAAGTAAGGACAACATAAACCGCAGGTCACTATTCTTAAAGGATCTACTTCAAGTTAGCACATGTTTCTTATAGCAGAGGCAGGCGCTGTCTTTCTCAAATATCATTAGCTGACTTCGAATGTGCCCATCCAATTGATCCAATCAAGTCAATTGTCTGGGTCCGAGGGTATCCCGAACCCTGAACTAACCACCCTATATATCCTAGCCATTAATGTGCCATTAATCTGCCACTCTTTTTTCCTCAAAGTTTTCCCGCCGTTCCTTTAAAGGGAAGCGTGCTATCACAACTATCCTCTTCCCCTGCCCTTCCTATGCAAGCCGGGTTTCCATCCTACTCTACGGTGGGGAAATAAGACAAGCTGAGTTCTTCCACAGGCTCCTTTTTGCAGAGGCTCTCTGATACTCAGTCTAGCGCCTGGAGAATGCAGGACAGGCCGGCATGGAAATCTTTGCATCACGATCTGTGTGAATAAGTTGTCCCCCTCCCCAGCCTGTAGAAGGAGAAAAGCAACTGTCCCGGGAAGGAAAATCTAGAGGGGGAGGGAGTTCCGCTGGGGGGCAGACGGTGGGAAAACCCCCCACGTAGTCGCTGAGAGCAGAAAGCGCGATTCAGTGACACGTCAATCAATTGAGCTCATGTGGTAAATCACATTGCGGGCGATCATATTCTCGAACCAATCAGAAAACGCATGGATGCTATAATCCAAGCAGCTTTTACCGAAACGCAAGGAAATGCAAAGCGCAGCCCACGCGCGCGTTTCATCCCCATTAAAGTTTTTTACCCTGCTCCTTCTGAATCGGTAAGCAGAGGAGCAGAGTTCACCGCCGTTGCCTTTTGTTCTCTCCTTTCGTTATTTCCACAGTATTTAGCTTGGCTTTTGCCTCAACCGAGATCTCAACCAAGGGCTCTGCAGCCGCTTCGTTCCTGCCCCGCGAAGTCGCTCCCGCTCGTCCGCAACTCACGAGGGTTGCCACCCGCCCAACTTTCAAACCTTCCTTGTGGGGGAGATTCTGAGAGGCTCCCTTCAATTCAGACAATGGTTACCATGATTTCTACCTTTATTACTCAGCTATAACTGTTCAAATTATTTCATTTTGCCATACAAATAGGTGGTTAGTAGTTTGAAATTCCTCTTCCTCCTCCTCCTCCTCCTCCTC
Organism: Naja naja; assembly: GCA_009733165.1. Lineage (NCBI taxonomy): Eukaryota > Metazoa > Chordata > Lepidosauria > Squamata > Elapidae > Naja > Naja naja. Next base: position 30,982 of record SOZL01000918.1, on the reverse strand, counting down.
CTCCTCCTTATTATTTTCCAGATTGTAGTTGTGATTTAAAGTCCATGATAAGGACTTAGTGATGCATACTCAATATCCAGAAGGACAAGAACATTCCATACTCCAGTAGAAAGCCAGAATGTCTGAGTATCTTCTTCTTGTATTTGGGGAATAGAAAATACTTTTAGGAAGCAAATAGAAAGTACTAATCCAGGGGTGTCAAACTGGCAGCCCATGGCTGGATGCATCATGCACAGGCCACACCTATGCCAGCTCTGCAAAGGCAAAAAATGTTATGATACATCACTTGATGTCATGTGACATCATAGAATAGAATAGAATAGAATTCTTTATTGGCCAAGTGTGATTGGACACACAAGGAATTTTTCTTGGTGCAAATGCTCTCAGTGTACCTAAAAGCAAAGATACATTAGTCAAGAGTCAAGTGATGTGATTGAGTTTGACACCTGTGTTTAACTAATCTTTCCTTTGGAAAAGCAGTGCAGGGACAAAGGCCATTTCTACACTAATGATTTATAGCAGCTGCATAGAATCATCCAGTCACTGATGAAGCAATATGAAGTCTATTTATGTTCCTGTTAATTTTGGCTGAACAAAGATTGTATAACTCTAGAAGATGCTATAAAGTACTACTGGTAGTACAGAAATGAAGAGAGGACACAAATAAAGTATCTTGCTTGAAGTCTCTATTCTTAATGCTCCTAGGGGTTGATAGAGCAAAAGTACTAAGAGTCAATATTTTAAAATGTAACAAGGACAAGGTGAGAATGGTGATAGGATATTTAGTTTCTATTTACAGGTAGGTTATGTGGCTTCCTTGTCAGCACCCTTGTCATTTGGAACAGCATCCCATCTCTGCTCCCCCACAATCCACATGACCCTGATATCTTTTAAGAAAGCTCTGAAAATCTGTTTTCTTCTAGCAGGTCCTTGGGCAGGATGACTTGTGACCCTCCATCAGATATGTTCTACTTTATTTTAATTTTATTTGCATTTCCTCAATGTGTTTTTCATTGTTATGATTCGCCATTATTAGTTTGGTTTTATTATCTGTTTTTTTAAAATGTTACCTCAAGTTCATTTGCAATCAGGTGGCTTATAAACATATTTAGAAGTATATGCATATTTATTTGTATGTCTGTGAGTATACCTCGATGCACACACACATACACACACACACCCTCTGAATCAGTTTTTGACATCTGGTAACTGCCTGGGTTGGTCCTTGCAACAAGATTTCAGAACTGTGTTTTTAATTTATTTATTTGCTTGTTTGTTTGTTTGTTTAGTCAAATGCTTACAATATAATAGAAATATGAATAAACATAAGTTTAAAATACATGAAATAAGAACTAATAATTGGGGACAATAGGACAGGGATGGTAGCACGATTGTGTGCTTATGCACTCCCCTTACAGACCTCTGAGGAATGGGGTGAGGTCGATAGAGGTTAGTTTGAGGGTAAAAGAGTGCGGGTTTGAGCATTTGACAACAGAATCAGGTAGTGAGTTCCAGACATTGACCACTCAATGTTTGTCCTTGCTTCCTTCTTAGAGCTGAGAGAGAAGGACTGGCCCAGATAGCTCACACGCTCACCGAGTCCTTTTTGGAGAGGGGGCGGCATACAAGTCAAATAAATAAATAAATAAATAAATAAATAAATAAATAAATAAATAAATAAATAATAATTCTCTGGACATGAATCATGTGGAAACATTGCAAATTAAGCGGGAAAATGGCTTACTAGAAAGCAAACCAACAAACTTTATCATTATTGAAAGAATACAAGGATGCCTCTGAGGCCCAAATCAGTGAAAAGGAATTCAGTAAAATTTGAAATGTGAGGGTAGGAGCTGCCGCTCAGTGCTTTGCTTGAAAAAGTGCTTAAACCTGCCTGGAAAATCAAAACAAAACGAAGTATACAGGGCTGATAATATCCAAAAGGGGATGACAGATAACCATAACCTTCACAGTTTTGGTCCTCATTACACCCATTATGGCAACCCCTTGTTAAAAAACATCAAGCATGCTATATAAGTGTTCAAATTATGCTCTCAAAATTCAATAAATTTTATGCTTATTTGTAATTTATCCATCATCCAATAAGTAAGCAGTCAGCATTCCTTGTGCAATTTGTACCATTAGTCAGGGAGATGGTTTCTCCTTCATGTAGTTTTTTTTTCTCTCCCTTTATGTTAATATTTTTATTAATCAGACCTATGACTGATTAATGTTTGAGGATCTTTTAAACTCTGTCTATATATTTAAATTATATAAAGAGTCGAGCCCAGTCTGTTTTCAAACCAATATTTATTATAACAAGCAGCTCAAAACAAATAAACACACAGAAAGAATATTCCTTTCTTCTTTCTTAGTTTCTTCCCCTCAGGTCTCTTTTAGTTCTACAACTACCTATGTAGTTGGAGTTTCTCTGTCCCTTTAGTCCTCAGATATAAAGTCAAATAGTCTTTAGCTTAGGAACACTTTCCTTTCCTTCCAGCTTGGTCATCAGAAAGTCTGAGGTAGATATTGAGAGAACTGATCGCCTATGCTGGACAGTCTCTTTTAAGGACAAAGGAGAACAACTCTCTAAGAAACCTTTAGACCTCTGGGAGAAATGTAGACCTCGCTCTCTCCTGAGGTAAATGCCAGTTGGGCAGCCCCTTAGAGGGTGAAGGGGCGTGGCTTGTGATACCAGTGCAGGGCATGTGGTGTCACGCTGCCATTGGTGGATTTGATCTTCCTCCAAATCCAGCGAGGATCGCCAGAAGAGACGGCGGAGGTCATCCAGCCCACCCCTCTTCTCAAGCAGGAGACCCTTAGAGAATCATAGCCGGAAGGGACCTCGGAGTTCATCTAGCCCAACCCCCTTTTCGAGCAGGAGACCCTTAGACAATAATAGCTTAAAGGGACCTTGTAGGTCATCCAGCCCAACCTCCTTCTCCAGGAGGGGACACTTACAGAATCATCGCCAGAAGGGACCTCGGAGGTCATCCAGCCCTCCTCACTTCTCAAGCAGGAGATCCTTAGAGAATCATAGCTGGAAGGGACCTCGGGGGGTCCTCTAGTCCAACCACCTTTTCAAGCAGAAAACCCTTACAGAATCATAGCTGGAAGGGACCTCGGAGGTCATCTAGCCCAACCCCCTTTTCGAGCAGGAAACCCTTAGAGAATAATAGCTGGAACAGACCTTGTAGGTCATCCCCCAACCCCCTTTTTGAGCAGGAGACCCTTACAGAATCACAGCCGGAAGGGACCTCGGAGGTCATCCAGCCCAACCCCCTTCTTCAGCAGGGGACACTTACAGAATCATCGCCAGAAGGGACCTCGGAGGTCATCCAGCCCACCCCTCTTCTCAAGCAGGAGATCCTTAGAGAATGATAGCCGGAAGGGATCTCGGAGGTCATCTAGCCCAACCCCCTTCTCAAGCAGGAGACCCTTAGAGCTGGGAGGCCAGACTGGAGGGAATGGGCAGTGGGACTACAGGTAGTCCTCGATTTACAACAGTTCATTTAGTGACCAAAGTTGCGATGTCATTGAAAAAAGTGACAGTATGAACATTTTTCACACTTATGACCATTTTACCATCCTCATCGTCACGTGACCGAGATTTGGATGCTGGGCAACTGGTTCATATTTATGACGGCCGCAGTCGCCCCCTATCACGTGAGCCCATTTTACAGCGTTCTGACAAGCAAAGTCCATGGAGAAGCAAGATTCACTTAACAACCAAGTTATTCATTTAACAACTGCAATGAATCATTTAACAACTGAGGGAAGAACATTTGTAAAATGGAGCAAAAACTCAGTCAACAAATGTCTCACATAGCAACAAACAATATGGGCTCAATTATGGTCATAAGTCGAGGACTATCTGTATTTATGTCTCTGGGCTTTGGAGGTCCTGCCCTTTTGTATGCAGACCCAGGTACTGCCCAAATAAATCCCATGAACGATCGTGAAAATGATCTTTAAAATCTTTGGTGCCCTGGAAGAATTTCTGATCTGAAGAGCTTTCAGAATGGAGATCAAAAAGGGGCCTTGGGGATTTTCCTGGTTAATTGATTTCCCAGCAGCATTTTATTCATTTTCTTTTCTTTTGATTCTTTTAACCAATTTAGAACTAAACAGTGACTTATTGTGATTTTTTCCCCGTTGTTAGTAAAGTTTTATGTCTTGTGAATTGAGCCAGTCCTCCAGGGAAGGGCTGGAAAAACTGATGATCCTCAGTCAGGAGTTTGCATGATGGAAGCTGAAATAATTTTCTTTGTTTAATCTTTGGTTCACCAGAGGGGCCTTAAAGGTGACAGGACCCTCCCCACAGAGGATGAGTTTGGGGAGAGGACCCCAGCTTAGCCTCCCCCACAATATGGGTGTTTTCAGCAGGAACTCCCAATCATCCCCAGTGGGGGCAGGGTGGAGAGGCTCCCTGGGTTTCTATAGGGTGAGGGGAATTAATAGAATAGAATAGAATAGAATAGAATAGAATAGAATAGAATAGAATAGAATAGAATAGAATAACAGAGTTGGAAGGGACCTTGGAGGTCTTCTAATCCAACCCCCTGCTTAGGCAGGAAACCCTACACTTCAGACAAATGGTTATCCAACATCTTTTAAAAAACTTCCAGTGTTGGAGCATTCACAGCTTCTAGAAGGAAGTTGTTTCACTGATTAATTGTTCCAACTGCAGGAAATTTCTCCTTAGTTCTAAGTTGCTGAATTCTGGGAATTGAAGTGCAAATGGCTGAGTCTGAGGAACTAACTCTGATTTAGGCCTTTCCGTTGAGAGTCCCTGATCATGGAAAGAGTTGAGTAGCCAGGATCACAATCCCCTCCCAAGTTGGCTGAGGGGCATTTCTACCTGACAAAGTGCAGGATCAGCCCCAGAGGAGGACAGGTTTCAGAGCAGCTTTTGGGGAAAGTGAAGGGTGAGATTCAGAGGAAATCTGGTCCAATGGAAAGCGTCCGTCAATGATGCTTTCAGGGCCCTAACTGGGTTGCTGAAATGAAGCAATCTTGGGATAATCCCAGTGAAATTCTCTGAGAAGTGAGGGGAGCCCTTCTGAGTCCTGGGTTCAAGGCAGATTCTGCTCAGATGGCTGAACTCTGGGAGGGGAGGCAGGTATTTCCAGTGATGGGAAGGGGACAGGAGGAAGATCTGGGGTCTCCGTGGCTTCATTGCTGCTCCTTTCCCTTTGCCTTCCCACTTTTGGGTTTCCCCTAAGGATCCCATGGCTCTACCTTCCCCTCCCCCAAGGCCATGTGGCTATTTCGCCAGGATATGAGTTTCATATTATTTTTGTTAATTTTATAATTAATGCAAATTAATGCAAATTTTTACATGCAAATTTGTACATGCAAATTTTTAATTAAGAACCCCCCGCCGCCGCTAGAATTGTATTTGCTAAAAACTGAAGAAATGATAAGACACTTACGCAGGAGGAAGTGATTAAGAAGATCTTGGATTGTGCTGAAATGAGTAGATTAACATTTGAAATTAGGGACCAAGAAGAAAAGCAGTTTTATAAGATATGGAATATGTTCTATCAATGGTTAGACAAAAAGTTTGGTAATATATTTTTGGGAATATAAAGATAGATAGAACTGTTAGAAACAATATAGAGATTATAATATGATAAAGGATTAATGATAATGATTATAGTTTTTCCTTTTGTAATATTGAGTATGAATAATGAGGGGAAGGCACTGTGATGACCGACCGACATACTTGAAATTGATATGATTATGTGTTGTATGTTTGTTTGTTATGTTTGTGTTTTTGGAAAAATAAAACCTCTTATAAAAAAAAAAAGAACCCCCAATGGTGCCCGCTTTACCAATGTTAAAATCTGGTCACCTTACATAAGAAAGATCTCCAGGTAAAGCTATAGCAATTGCCAAAAGCCCTTTTAAGGGCATAAATCATCCAGCAAGGGTCAACCAAGCCTGGAACTCAGGACAGCCGACAGAGTTGCCCCTCATGGGAGTCTGACAACCAATTAGAATACAAGGTCCGTTTCAAATCCCAGCAGAGGGCATAAAACCCAGGCACTCTCAGCACCTCAGCCCTTCTTGATCTTCTCCTTCACCTTGAAGCATGTGATCATCTTTCTCTGGAGCTCCAGACCATGTGGTCCTGTTCACCATTAAACTTTCCAAGCAGCCTCCATGTTTCCAGTGTCTTTTCCCCACTTTGAACTGAACCCAGAAGGATATTTCTTTCAACACTACTTAAACCAGGATTCCCAAACTTGGTAACTTTAAGACTTGTGGACTTCAACTCCCAGAATTCTCCAGGCAGCTGACTGGAGAATTCTGGGAGTTGAAGTCCACAAGTCTTAAAGTTGCCAAGTTTGAAGACCTCTGACTTAAACCTTAATACAACACCCAGATATTTAAGTAACACAGCACATAATTTTGTATGTTAAACGAACCATAAAGTGGAAGAGGGAAAATATTTGTGAGAAATATTTACTGTGTTTTTGCTTGTCAAACATAAAAGGCCATTGGACACTCCATAAAGGTTGTGACAGAAACAGAAGTAATGAAGCAGCAGCTAGGCAAACTGCTGAATAGTCTGAATTATGCTTTGGAAATTGGGTAACGTATGCTCTGAAATTGAGCAAATGAATGAGACCTAAAGGTGAGCTGTTCTCTACAAAATCCACTCTGAACTTACCACACTAAGCCTGGCATTAAAAAGCAGAGCAACTTACTAGTTTTTTTTTTTAATTTTTTAATTGATTTTATTTAGTAATTAAACATAACCAAACAAATAAACACTGACATAAACAAAACGTAAAACATATACTATAGTCGAACCAAGTACGGCTAGGCTCATGACATTCATTGTCCATCATTTGTTAAGTCCAATTCAAAAAGTCAGTTAAGTCTTTTTCTTGTCTAACCATCCATAGAAGTTATTCCAAGTTCTGTAATAGTCCGTTTCTTCCTTATTTTTAATTTCCAATGTCAGTTTGTCCATTTCTGCGCACTCCATTATTTTCTTCATAAGCTCCGCTTCTGTTGGAGTTTCAGTGTTTTTCCACTTCTGTGCAAAGGCCATCCTTGCCGCTGTGATAATATGAATCATTAAATAGAAGATTTCCTTCGGATATGTCTCATTGGTGATTCCCAGTAAAAAAATTCTGGTTTAAAATTAAACTCTACATCACAAATTTCTCGTAAGCATTGATGTATTCCTTTCCAATATTCTTGGGCCTTTCCACAACTCCACCATATGTGATAGTATGTACCTCTTTCCTTATTGCACTTCCAACAAAGAGAGGAAAATTTATTGTTCATTTTAGATAGTCTTGCTGGTGTTATATGCCATCTGTAAAATAATTTATACAGGTTTTCTTTAAATGGAATTGCAAGAGTTATTTTTTATTTCTGGTCCAAATATTTTGCCAATCGTTCAGGGAATACTATGACCAAAATCTCTCATCCAATGTATCATTGTTTCTTTAACAATTTCTTCTTCCAACTTAGTTTGTAGTAATACTTGATATGTTTTTTAATCATTTTTACATCTGGCCCTAACAAGATTTCATCTAATTCCGTCCTAGTTTTACTAATACCCAATTCCTTTTTGTCTTCTGCGTGTTTAGCTTGGAGTTGTAGATAGGCCCACCATTCCAATTCTATTCCCTGTTCATTCAACCGCTGTCTAGTTTGCAAATCTCCTTTTTCGTCTAACAGTTCTTCATAAGTAATGATTTTATCGTATCTTAGCAAGTGTGGATGCATCAAAGCCTCTAATGTTGATATCCAGATTGGTATTTGAATATACATTTGTTTCTTAATTTTGAACCAGGTGTGTAGAAGTGTTTGTCTTACTTTGTGTTTCAAAACATAGCTGTGTCCCTTTAAACTATCTTGTCTAAGAAAAGAGTGCCATCCTGTCTGGAGATTATAGCCTTCTAATGTTAGTATCCTTGTATTTGTGTGGTTTATCCAGTCTTTTATCCAAGTCATAATTGCAGCACTATAATACAACTCCCAATCCGGTAGACCAAATCCCCTCTTTCAGTTGCATCTTGTAATAATTTTAATTTTATCCTTGGTCTCCTTCTTTGCCAAATAAAATTTGATGTCAGTCTATTTAATTCATCAAAAAGGATTTTTTAATTTTATGGGAGCATTTTGAAAGAGAAATAGAATTTTTGGTAAGATATTCATTTTAATCGTAGCTATCCTGCCCATAAAGGATAATTTTAAATTGTCCCATCTTGTTAAATCTTCCCTTATTTGTTTAATAAGTGGGTCATAATTGTCTTTCTTGAGTGTGCTATATCTGGGGATATAATAATTCCTAAATATTTAATTTTTTCGACAATTTCAATGCCCATTATTAAGGTCAATAATTCTTTCTGTTTACTTGTCATATTTTTAGTGATCATTTTTGTTTTCTTTTTATTTATTTTTAATCCTGCTACTAAACCAAATTCATCCAATTTTTGTAAAAGTTTAGGTCCTGAAGATTGAGGTTCTTCCAGAATGAAAAGAAGGTCATCTGCAAATGCCTGTAATTTAAATTCTTCCCTTTTTACTTTTAATCCTTTTATATCATTGTCTTTTTTGATTGTTTTAATTAAAGCCTCTAATGTCATGATGAACAACAGTGGTGACAATGGACAGCCTTGTCTCGTTCCTTTTTGTATTTGAAACTTTTCTGTAAATTCCCGTTAATTAAAATTGTAGCATATTGTTTTTGATAGATAGCCTTAATTATATTAGAAAATTTGGGTCCTAACTTCAAATATTCACTCTGCTGTAAAATAAAGTCCCATTTCACATTATCAAATGCCTTTTGGGCATCTAAGAATAGCAATGCAGCTTGTTCTGCTCCGATCCTCATAGTACTCTAATATGTCCAACGCTACTCTGATATTGTTTCTGAGATGTCTCTGAGGGAGAAAGCCATTTTGGTCCGGGGATATGAGTTTATTGAGTATTTTTTAATCTCTCTGCCAGGATCGTCATAAAGATTTTGTAGTCTACATTAAGGAGAGAGATTGGCCTATAGTTCCCTGGTTCTGTTAGATCGAGCCTGATTTAGGAATGATAGATATTTTAGCTTCTTGCCATGATTGAGGACAATTCGCTTTATCTAAAACTTCATTGAAAATTTTTACCATTTCTTTTCCTAAAATTTCTTGTTGTGTTTTATAAATCTCTGCTGGTAAGCCATCTGGACCTGGGACTTTATCTATTTTTGTTTGTTAATTGCCACATAGATTTCTTGAAGGGTTATAGAATGGTTTAACGCTTTTTGATCTTCTTCTGAAATTTGTGTGAGATCTGCATTTTTAAGTATTTTAAAATTTGGTCTTCTGTAACATAACTTGTCTCTGTGTATAAATCTTTATAGTATTTTTGAATAATCTGCCTTTTATCCTCCTCTTTATAACATATATCCCCTTGTTCATTTCTTAATTTAGTAATCCATCTTTTTCATTCTGTTTTTAAGCTTAGAGGCTAACCAACGTCCTGGTTTATTTGCATTTTCAAATTGGTATTGTTTTGTCCTCTTTAGTTTCTGGGCTAGTTCTTCTTTCTCAGTTAAATTTATTTTATGTTTAATCTTATTCAATTGAGATTTGATTTGCTCGTCTTGTGGGGTGGCTTGTAATCTTTCGTGCCATTCATCATATTCCTGCTGTAGTTTTATTTTCTTTTGTCTTTTTCTCTATTTTTCCTGGCCATATATTTAATAGACACTCCTCTCATCACTGCTTTAGCAGTATCCCAATTGTTTTGAAGGGAGGTGTCATGAGGGTTATTTTCTTGAAAAAAAATTCTAATTCTCTTGTCAATATTTTATTAAAAACTTCATCTTTTAGAATCGATCTCTGGAGCATCCAATTGTTTGATTGTGGTTGTTGCCCTTCCCATCTAAGCCTAATCATATTATGGTCTGCTAATGTAGTTGGTTCCATTGTTATGTCTAAAATTCCTGAGTTTAGTTTTTGGTCGCCCAAACCATGTCAAGTCTTGACCAGGACATGTGACGGTTAGAGTAATGAGTAAACTGTTTTTGTTCATGTTCCTCTCTCTCCAGACATCACTAATATTAAATTCTTTCATGAGATCAAAAATATTTTTGGTAATTTTTTTTCTTTTCTAGATTGGTATTATTTCCTTTATAATCTAATAGTTTATTTACGACTGCATTAAAATCTCCTGTAATAAATAACTGTTGATATTGCAATTCTTTGAGTTTATCATATAATTTCTGAAAGAAGAATTCTTGGGGGCCGTTTGGGGCATAAATTACCGTTAATAAGCATTTAATTTGTCCAAGTTCAACTTCTACCATAAGTAACCTACCGTCTTTGTCAGAGTATATTAGTGAAGCAGGGATTTTATCTTTTATATAAAGTACTACTCCTCTTTTTTTTTTTTGATCTAAAGCCGCAAACATATTACCTAATTTTTTATTCTCTAATAGATGTTTCTGTTTTTGGGTGATATGGACTTCTTGTAGCGCTATAATGTCTGCTTTTTGAGTTTGTAAGTGCTTAAAAACCTTTTTCCTTTTACTGGTGAGTTTAATCCATTTATATTCCAAGAGATAAGGTCAGATAGGTTTGCATTTTTATTGGATCCTATATTTAGCGCTTCTTGTGATTCTGATGTCCATGGGTTCTTCTGGGACTTCTGGTTTTCTCTTGCTATCATCTGTACTATCAGTTATATTTACCTTTTTATATGTCTCTAATCTTTTCCTTTCGACTCTCCTAGCTTCCTCCCTGTCTTCATCTACTCCTTCCCTATTTAATTGTTGATCAAAAAACATCTCTGCCTTCTCTATAGTATCGATTTTATATTTCTTGTCTTGCCAGGTAACCATTATACCTTCTGGGATTAACCATCTGAAATTAATATTTTGTTTTATCAATTTGGTCGTTAAAATTGATATGGTCTTCTTAAATCTCTTATTTTTTGGGGGGGTTTGTTTAAGAATTATTATGGTTTTGTGGGCATATTGTAAAATATTATCTCTGGATCTATATAGAATTTCATCTCTAAGTGATTTCTTGACAAATTTAACGTGTATCTCTCTTGGTAGGTTAAATCTCCTAGCATAGTTGGTTTGGACTCTGTACAGTTCGTCAATTTCCTTCATTAGATCTCCTTTTTGCATCTCTAGTGTGCCAGCTAGAATATCTGTCATAACCTCCCATAAATTTTCTTCCCTTTCTTCCTTCACGTTTTGGAATCTTAAATAGTATGCAGCTTTTTCTGACTCGAGATGGATGATTGCAGTTTCTAATTCTTTGTTCTCTTTTATTAACTTTTCTGTCAACTCATCTACTCTCTTTTCCTCTTTAATCACCTTTGTTTCTATTTCTAGTATTTTTCCTGATTTTTCCTCATCTCCTGCTGAAATATTTCAAATTTTTCGTCTATCTTTTGTATCTTATCTTTCAAATCTACTTTAACCGATCCAATTTCCTCTTTCATCTCCTCGTGATTTTTAACCATCATCTCCTGCATGCTTAGCAATAAACTTTGTAAATCCTTGGAGGAATTTGCACGTTCTTTAGGGAGCGTTTCCTCGATTGTCTTTTGTGCAGAGGGACTCTGCACTGTCATGGTAGTTGATAATTGGTTAGGAGCTTTCCTAACTGTGCCAGTCTTAGAGGTATTAATAGTACTCGTCATTTTTTTCAAATTTCACTTGAAGTTTTTTCACAATGTCAATTAACTTCACTTTTTCCCCTTATTTCTTTCCACCCAAGTCAAGTTTATATCCCAATCTCCTCCCTCTTTTGTTTTAGTATAAACAGATTTATCTTAATACATATAACATAGATATGCTTATTCAATATTTAATTATCCTTATCTAGTAACTCTTCTGAAATTTGGAGCATAAAAAATAATTCTTTCCTAGGACAACAATTCTAGTAAAACGCTTATCAATTATATAGTTATATGATTCAGTGGTTTTAGGTAAATACTTATTTGGAATATTAAGATATTAAAAGAGTATTAGCAAACTATTGACAGTTGTTTCTTAATATACAATAATAGTTAGAAAAAAAAGTAGAAAGGCAAAAGGTGGAAGTATGATTATAGAGAAATTTTCAAGTATAAAAAGGGAGAAAGAGAAAGGAAAGAAGAAGAAGAAAAACAAAGTCCGAGAAAGTATCTATCTAGAAGTTACAAGCTTAAAGTTTAGAAAGGGAAAGTAATTCGAAAGACTCGTGTATCTAAAGTATCACTTTCACTTCCGCTCCTTCTTGTTGCAGCGTGACTCAGGGAGTTTCTTTTCTCTTCTGCTACTTCTTTCTTTGTTGTTAGCTGCAATCTTCGAAAAGTTTTCTTAAAAAGGTCTGTGTAAATCTGTGAAATCCAAGTCCAAGTGTTTTTGTATTTTATTCAGTTGTCTCTTTTCGGTCTCAATCTTCCGCAGTTAACAAGTTGGTTAATTTATAAAGAATCCACAGCATCCGTTTTCAATCAACTCTGCTGCTATCTTTAAGTTGAAATCTTTATGTCTTGTTTCGGCTCCGATCCGAAGTTGTATATATATTTTAATAATATGTACTTATTCAGTTTTATGTATATTATTCTTAGTCTCCTTCTAACAGTTTAAATTTTTGTTTCTATTCTCTTCTTCCGCTCGTCACGAATCTCGCCGCTTGGTCAGCTTTTTAAATTAGAGCTATTAATTTTTTCCTCAGATATTTTCAAGATTGATTATTGGCATCAAAATTATCTTAGTTTGTTTTTGCTTGCTGGATATTGCTTGGTCTCGCAAAGCCGTACCTTCGGTTCTGCTTGGTCACCGCTAGTGTAGTTGGCTGTCAGCATTGAAGGGTGGCCATTGCTAGCCTCCCGATCTTCTGCTCGCTCGTTTGTTCGCTCTGGTTACCCCGATTCCGCCGCAGACCGCCGCCTGGGGTTTCTTTCCAGGGACCCCTCTCCTTCAGGAGCTCTCCAAGCCCCCTTTGGGCTCTATTTAGCCCCCACGAACGGTAAGTGAAGGATCGTGCTCCGCAGAGTCCTCTGCCCGCACGTCCCTTCTCTCTGACAGCCAATAACTCCTCGCAACTTACTAGTTTTGAAGAGGAGGATATGGAAGAAAGAAAGAAGATTGGCTCCAACAGTTTTAGGAGACTGCATAGTTTTGATTACCCAGTGCATTCCCAAGGCAGGAATCAAGACTATATTAGCTCCAAATGTTCTTTTTGCTAAACACTGAATCCAGGCATACTGGGTGGCTGGATGCTCCCAGGAGGCTGCAGGAAGGCCTCCTAGGCCCAAAATGGGGCCTAGCAAGCCTCTCTGGAGCCTCTTGGGAGCTAAAATGGGGTTCGGGGCAAAAACGCTTCATTTTTAAAACAGCAAGCAAGTCCATTGTTAAGTATGGAATTCCACCCCGAATCTCGTCCTGGCATCCGTTTTTGCATTGGGGCTCAAAAAATATCACCCTATACTAAGGTGACCAGATTTTAACATTGGTAAAGTGGGACACCATTGACTGGGGGTGTTTCTTGATTAAAAATTTGCATGTAAAATTTGCATTAATTTGCATTAATTATAAAATTAACAAAAATAATATGAAACTCATATCCTGGCGAAATAGCCACAGGGCCCGGGAGGGGATCCTTAGGGGAACCCCAAAAGTGGGAAGGCAAAGGGAAAGGAGCAGCAATGAAGCCACGGAGACCCCAGATCTTCCTCCTGTCCCCTTCCCATCACTGGAAATACCTGCCTCCCCTCCCAGAGTTCAGCCATCTGAGCAGAATCCGCCTTGAACCCAGGACTCAGAAGGGCTCCCCTCACTTCTCAGAGAAGTTCACTGGGATTATCCCAAGATTGCTTCATTTCAGCAACCCAGTTAGGGCCCTGAAAGCATCATTGACGGACGCTTTCCATTGGACCAGATTTCCTCTGAATCTCACCCTTCACTTTCCCCAAAAGCTGCTCTGAAACCTGTCCTCCTCTGGGGCTGATCCTGCACTTTGTCAGGTAGAAATGCCCCTCAGCCAACTTGGGAGGGATTGTGATCCTGGCTACTCAACTCTTTCCATGATCAGGGACTCTCAACGGAAAGGCCTAAATCAGAGTTAGTTCCTCAGACTCAGCCATTTGCACTTCAATTCCCAGAATTCAGCAACTTAGAACTAAGGAGAAATTTCCTGCAGTTGGAACAATTAATCAGTGAAACAACTTGCCTCTAGAAGCTGTGAATGCTCCAACACTGGAAGTTTTTAAAAGATGTTGGATAACCATTTGTCTGAAGTGTAGGGTTTCCTGCCTAAGCAGGGGTTGGATTAGAAGACCTCCAAGGTCCCTTCCAACTCTGTTATTCTATTCTATTCTATTCTATTCTTCTATTCTATTCTATTCTATTCTATTCTATTAATTCCCTCACCCTATAGAAACCCAGGAGCCTCTCCACCCTGCCCCCACTGGGGATGATTGGGAGTTCCTGCTGAAAACACCCATATTGTGGGGAGGCTAAGCTGGGGTCCTCTCCCAAACTCATCCTCTGTGGGGAGGGTCCTGTCACCTTTAAGGCCCCTCTGGTGAACCAAAGATTAAACAAAGAAAATTATTTCAGCTTCCATCATGCAAACTCCTGACTGAGGATCATCAGTTTTTCCAGCCCTTCCCTGGAGGACTGGCTCAATTCACAAGACATAAAACTTTACTAACAACGAGGGAAAAAATCACAATAAGTCACTGTTTAGTTCTAAATTGGTTAAAAGAATCAAAAGAAAAGAAAATGAATAAAATGCTGCTGGGAAATCAATTAACCAGGAAAATCCCCAAGGCCCCTTTTTGGTCTCCATTCTGAAAGCTCTTCAGATCAGAAATTCTTCCAGGGCACCAAAGATTTTAAAGATCATTTTCACGATCGTTCATGGGATTTATTTGGGCAGAACCTGGGTCTGCATACAAAAGGGCAGGACCTCCAAAGCCCAGAGACATAAATACAGATAGTCCTCGACTTATGACCATAATTGAGCCCATATTGTTTGTTGCTATGTGAGACATTTGTTGACTGAGTTTTTGCTCCATTTTACAAATGTTCTTCCCTCAGTTGTTAAATGATTCATTGCAGTTGTTAAATGAATAACTTGGTTGTTAAGTGAATCTGGCTTCTCCATGGACTTTGCTTGTCAGAACGCTGTAAAATGGGCTCACGTGATAGGGGCGACTGCGGCCGTCATAAATATGAACCAGTTGCCCAGCATCCAAATCTCGGTCACGTGACGATGAGGATGGTAAAATGGTCATAAGTGTGAAAAATGTTCATACTGTCACTTTTTCAATGACATCGCAACTTTGGTCACTAAATGAACTGTTGTAAATCGAGGACTACCTGTAGTCCCACTGCCCATTCCCTCCAGTCTGGCCTCCCAGCTCTAAGGGTCTCCTGCTTGAGAAGGGGTTGGGCTAGATGACCTCCGAGATCCCTTCCGGCTATCATTCTCTAAGGATCTCCTGCTTGAGAAGAGGTGGGCTGGATGACCTTCCCTTCTGGCGATGATTCTGTAAGGTCCCTGCTGAAGAAGGGGTTGGGCTGGATGACCTGGGCTGGATTCTGACCTGCCTGGGCTGTGATTCTGTAAGGGTCTCCTGCTGAAAAGGGGTTGGGGATGACCTAGGTCCCTTCCAGCTATGATTCTGTAAGGGTTTCTGCTGAAAAGGGGTTGGGCTAGATGACCAGGTCCCTTCCAGCTATGATTCTGTAAGGGTTTTCTGCTGGTTGGACTAGAGGACCCCCGAGGTCCCTTCCAGCTATGATTCTCTAAGGATCTCCTGCTTGAGAAGAGAGGTGGGCTGGATGACCTCCGAGGTCCCTTCTGGCGATGATTCTGTAAGTGTCCCCTCCTGAGAAGGAGGTTGGGCTGGATGACCTAAAGGTCCCTTTAAGCTATTGTCTAAGGGTCTCCTGCTCGAAAAGGGGTTGGGCTAGATGACCTCTGAGGTCCCTTCCAGCTATGATTCTCTAAGGGTCTCCTGCTTGAGAAGAGGGGTGGGCTGGATGACCTCCGCCGTCTCTTCTGGCGATCCTCGTCTGGATTTGGAGGAAGATCAAATCCACCAATGGCAGCGTGACACCACATGCCCTGCACTGGTATCACAAGCCACGCCCCTTCACCCTCTAAGGGGCTGCCCAACTGGCATTTACCTCAGGAGAGAGCGAGGTCTACATTTCTCCCAGAGGTCTAAAGGTTTCTTAGAGAGTTGTTCTCCTTTGTCCTTAAAAGAGACTGTCCAGCATAGGCGATCAGTTCTACCTCAGACTTTCTGATGACCAAGCTACCTAAAGACTATTTGACTTTATATCTGAGGACTGAAACTCCAACTACATAGGTAGTTGTAGAACTAAAAGAGACCTGAGGGGAAGAAACTAAGAAAGAAGAAAGGAATATTCTTTCTGTGTGTTTATTTGTTTTGAGCTGCTTGTTATAATAAATATTGGTTTGAAAACAGACTGGGCTCGACTCTTTATATAATTTAAATATATAGACAGAGTTTAAAAGATCCTCAAACATTAATCAGTCATAGGTCTGATTAATAAAAATATTAACATAAAGGGAGAAAAAAACTACATGAAGGAGAAACCATCTCCTGACTAATGGTACAAATTGCACAAGGAATGCTGACTGCTTACTTATTGGATGATGGATAAATTACAAATTAGCATAAAATTTATTGAATTTTGAGAGCATAATTTGAACACTTATATAGCATGCTTGATGTTTTTAACAAGGGGTTGCCATAATGGGTGTAATGAGGACCAAAACTGTGAAGGTTATGGTTATCTGTCATCCCCTTTTGGATATTATCAGCCCTGTATACTTTGTTTTGTTTTGATTTTCCAGGCAGGTTTAAGCACTTTTTCAAGCAAAGCACTGAGCGGCAGCTCCTACCCTCACATTTCAAATTTTATTGAATTCCTCTTCACTGATTTGGGCCTCAGAGGCATCCTTGTATTCTTTCAATAATGATAAAGTTTGTTGGTTTGCTTTCTAGTAAGCCATTTTCCCGCTTAATTTGCAATGTTTCCACATGATTCATGTCCAGAGAATTATTATTTATTTATTTATTTATTTATTTATTTATTTATTTATTTATTTGACTTGTATGCCCCTCTCCAAAAGGACTCGGTGGCGTGTGAGCTATCTGGGCCAGTCCTTCTCTCTCAGCTCTAAGAAGGAAGCAAGGACAAACATTGAGTGGTCAATGTCTGGAACTCACTACCTGATTCTGTTGTCAAATGCTCAAACCCGCACTCTTTTACCCTCAAACTAACCTCTATCGACCTCACCCCATTCCTCAGAGGTCTGTAAGGGGAGTGCATAAGCACACAATCGTGCTACCATCCCTGTCCTATTGTCCCCAATTATTAGTTCTTATTTCATGTATTTTAAACTTATGTTTATTCATATTTCTATTATATTGTAAGCATTTGACTAAACAAACAAACAAACAAGCAAATAAATAAATTAAAAACACAGTTCTGAAATCTTGTTGCAAGGACCAACCCAGGCAGTTACCAGATGTCAAAAACTGATTCAGAGGGTGTGTGTGTGTATGTGTGTGTGTATCTAGGTATACTCACAGACATACAAATAAATATGCATATACTTATAAATATGTTTATAAGCCACCTGATTGCAAATGAACTTGAGGTAACATTTTAAAAAACAGATAATAAAACCAAACTAATAATGGCGAATCATAACAATGAAAAACACATTGAGGAAATGCAAATAAAATTAAAATAAAGTAGAACATATCTGATGGAGGGTCACAAGTCATCCTGCCCAAGGACCTGCTAGAAGAAAACAGATTTTCAGAGCTTTCTTAAAAGATATCAGGGTCATGTGGATTGTGGGGAGCAGAGATGGGATGCTGTTCCAAATGACAAGGGTGCTGACAAGGAAGCCACATAACCTACCTGTAAATAGAAACTAAATATCCTATCACCATTCTCACCTTGTCCTTGTTACATTTTAAAATATTGACTCTTAGTACTTTTTGCTCTATCAACCCCTAGGAGCATTAAGAATAGAGACTTCAAGCAAGATACTTTATTTGTGTCCCTCTCTTCATTTCTGTACTACCAGTAGTACTTTATAGCATCTTCTAGAGTTATACAATCTTTGTTCAGCCAAAATTAACAGGAACATAAATAGACTTCATATTGCTTCAACAGTGACTGGATGATTCTATGCAGCTGCTATAAATCATTAGTGTAGAAATGGCCTTTGTCCCTGCACTGCTTTTCCAAAGGAAAGATTAGTTAAACACAGGTGTCAAACTCAATCACATCACTTGACTCTTGACTAATGTATCTTTGCTTTTAGGTACACTGAGAGCATTTGCACCAAGAAAAATTCCTTGTGTGTCCAATCACACTTGGCCAATAAAGAATTCTATTCTATTCTATTCTATGATGTCACATGACATCAAGTGATGTATCATAACATTTTTGCCTTTGCAGAGCTGGCATAGGTGTGGCCTGTGCATGATGCATCCAGCCATGGGCTGCCAGTTTGACACCCTGGATTAGTACTTTCTATTTGCTTCCTAAAAGTATTTTCTATTCCCCAAATACAAGAAGAAGATACTCAGACATTCTGGCTTTCTACTGGAGTATGGAATGTTCTTGTCCTTCTGGATATTGAGTATGCATCACTAAGTCCTTATCATGGACTTCATACAACCCATACATCTTTTTGTTTCATTAAATCACAACTACAATCTGGAAAATAATAAACCAAAGTTACATCTGCACTACATCCTCAAGCTGTTCCTGTGTACATGCCAACTTGTCTGAAAACCAGTTTTAAAAACACATCCTACCCAGACTAAAACATATGGCAACAATTTACATAGTACGTACTCAAGCTGAAGACTAACATGTCCTCTGATACATTCACTAACTTGAAAAGAAAATAGCTGCTGCTGGTGGTGGTGGTGGTGGTGAAGGAGGAGGAGGAGGAGGAGGAGGAGGAGGAAGAGGAATTTCAAACTACTAACCACCTATTTGTATGGCAAAATGAAATAATTTGAACAGTTATAGCTGAGTAATAAAGGTAGAAATCATGGTAACCATTGTCTGAATTGAAGGGAGCCTCTCAGAATCTCCCCACAAGGAAGGTTTGAAAGTTGGGCGGGTGGCAACCCTCGTGAGTTGGACGAGCAGGGGAGCGACTTCGCAGGGGCAGGAACGAAGCGGCTGCAGAGCCCTTGGTTGAGATCTCGGTTGAGGCAAAAAGCCAAGCTAAATACTGTGGAAATAACGAAAGGAGAACAAAAAGGCAACGGCGGTGAACTCTGCTCCTCTGCTTACCGATTCAGAAGGGAGCAGGGTAAAAACTTTAATGGGGATGAAACGCGCGTGGGGCTGCGCTTTGCATTTCCTTGCGTTTCGGTAAAAGCTGCTTGGATTATAGCATCCATGCGTTTTCTGATTGGTTCGAGTAAATATTGATCGCCCGCAATGTGATTTACATGAGCTCAATTGATTGACGTGTCACTGAATCGCTTTCTGCTCCCAGCGACTACGTGGGGTTTTCCCACCGTCTGCCCCCGCGGAATCCGTTGGCAATTCATTCGGACGTCTTTTCTCTCTCCCTCTAGAAATCGCATTTCCCTTCCCCCTCTAGATTTTCCTTCCCGTGACAGTTGCTTTTCTCCTTTCCTACAGGCTGGGGAGGGGGACAACTTATTCCACGCAGACTCGTGATGCAAAGATTTCCATGCCGGCCTGTCCCTGCATTCTCCAGGCGCTAGACCTGAGTATCAGAGAGCCTCTGCAAAAAGGAGCCTGTGGAAGGACTCCAGCTTGTCTTATTTCCCCACCGTAGAGTAGGATGGAAAACCGGGCTTGCATAGGAAGGGGCAGGGGAAGAGGATAGTTGTGATAGCACGCTTCCCTTTAAAGGAACGGCGGGAAAACTTTGAGGAAAAAGAGTGGCAGATTAATGGCACATTAATGGCTAGGATATATAGGGTGGTTAGTTCAGGGTTCGGGATACCCTGGACCCAGACAATTGACTTGATTGGATCAATTGGAGGGCACATTCCGAAGTCAGCTAATGATATTTGAGAAAGACAGCGCCTGCCTCTGCTATAAGAACCCATGTGCTAACTTGAAGTAGATCCTTTAAGAATAGTGACCTGCGGTTTATGTTGTCCTTACTTCCTACCTTTACAAGGCAGTGGCTAAAAGCCCCATAGATTACAAGTTTTTCATGTAGGCTTCATGCAGTCTAATGTCTTAAAACCTCCTCCTCCCTTAAAAGAGGCGATTCTGTCTCATAATAATAAAATCTATAGCTCACAATGGCTTCCTGCTTTCCAGATGTAATGGTGCCCACAGGTTAGGTGTCTCCATTTGCCAGTTTGCATGGATAGCTCAAATGGGAGATTCCATGCCCAGTGGCAATCTACCTTGAGTCTATCGGATACTATCATGTGCAGACATGCTAAAGAAGCAAAGTATTGGAGTAGATAGAAGACACTATTAATCTCTCTGTGTGGTTTCTATTATGTTCAGTTTCTGGATTAAAAGTGGCAAGAATTAAATTGCCTTAGAAAAAGGGGTGCTTGGTTCGCTGAGCAGCTGAGCAAAATTAAGGTTGAGTTAGGAGTGTTGAAGCCCATTTAAAATTTTTTTAAAAACTTTGCGTTCATCTTGTTTGCCTTTAGCAAATAATACGCCATTTTAAACTCTTCCTCCTGCAGCCCAAAACTTTTTAACAACAAAATGTTAAACTAGATTATTTTGCTTCCTTTTTGAGGAATGCCAATGGTATTTGGGCATTATGATTGAATTCATCTATCTGACATACCCTTCCCAATAATTATGTGTGGGATGAACACAAAGAATATTTCAGCAGTCTTCCAAGGTACAAAATCTGTGGTGAGACTTAGAGGCTGAATAAATTCTATTTAATAAACTGTTCTAACAAGCCATTTCAGATGTTGTAATTTTGGGAAGAGATTGAAGATGATTGTTTTACAAGCACTTTTTCTTTTCATGAGGCTGTAATTCCCAGAGTTCTTTGAAATAATGAACTTTGGGGAGTTTATTGTTAAAATTTCTGCTTTAGACATGCCTCAGAGGGTTTTCGTTGTGTTTGTGTTGTTGTTTTATTATTAGTAAGCAGTTCCTGAATCCCAATATTACAGATTTTGCCAAGTTTATTTTGGGTCTCTGAATCATCCAGTTTTCTATGTGATTCAACACAGTTTGAATAATAGTCTGTGCGGATTCTTTTAATTTTTACTCCAGTTTTTCTTGCTGTAGCCATATAGTTTGGAGTCATGTTCCTTCTTTAAAGAAACCAATGAGCAAACAACTATATTACCATACTCCAAAAGCAAGCAGACCACACAATATACTTTTACTTTTGTCTTGAAAATTGGACACCTGAACAAATCCATTCTTAGATATCCCAAAATTCAGTTTAGTAATATGCCACCTTTCCCAGAATTCAGTGCTACCCACAAACTTTAAAATTATCCTGCAGTATTTAAACCCATTTCATTAACATCCAGAAATTAAAAACCAGATTGTTAGCAAACTGGGAAAATAAAAGTTAAAAAATCCTCAGTCAAACAAGCCAACAGTAAACAGCTTAACCAAAGAACCTCACTAACACTTGCAGTGCAAGTCGCTAGGAGTCAAAGTTAGTATTGTTATTATTTAGAAAGAAATATAGGATTAAAATTAAAATAATTTTAAAATATAGTTACTTTATAATAATCAAATCAATTTAATTTACAAACTAACAATAAAATATGTTCATGTAATTATGTACCTACTTACTGTGTTTTAAGCAATATGTATATAATAATTTATAATATAATTTTAAATTATTTTTTAGATTTTAACATAATGAGTAAGAAAAGAGGATGCAAATTCAACGATGATCGAAGAAGTGAATTTCCTTTTATTAAAATAACCAAAAGCGATTACATGGTAAAATGTGAGAAATGTAATGGTGAATTTTCTATTTTGCAGGCGGGAAGAATGATATTTCAAAGCACTTGGAGACACAGAAACATAAAAGATATTTAAATACTGCTGCATCTTCCTCCAAAATACAGAATTTTTTGGAAAACAACTTATGGAGACGAAGAAAAGAAATTAGCATTAGCAGAAGGAGTTATGTCTTTTCATACTATTAATCACAATCATTCCTTCAGATCAAAAGTTATTCAACAAAAATTTGCCTGTGCTAGAACAAAATCCGAGGCAATTGTGTGTAATGGCTTTCCCCATATGCATTTTCAGAATTAAACATTTTTCCCACAGGGGCCGTAGGGGTGGACAGCCCAGAAGACAGTTCAGGGGGCGCTTAATCTTTGGTTCACCAGAGGGACCTTAAAGGTGACAGGACCCTCCCACAGAGGATGAGTTTGGGAGAGGACCCCAGCTTAGCCCCCAACAATATGGGTGTTTTCAGCAGGAACTCCCAATCATCCCCGTGGGGCAGGGTGGAGAGGCTCCCTGGGTTTCTATAGGGTGAGGGAATAGAATAGAATAGAATAGAATAGAATAGAATAGAATAGAATAGAATAGAATAACAGAGTCGGAAGGGACCTTGGAGGTCTTCTAATCCCCAACCCCCTGCTTAGGCAGGAAGCCCTACACTTCAGACAAATGGTTATCCAACATCTTTTTAAAAACTTCCAGTGTTGGAGCATTCACAGCTTCTAGAGGCAAGTTGTTTCACTGATTAATTGTTCCAACTGCCAGGAAATTTCTCCTTAGTTCTAAGTTGCTGAATTCTGGGAGTTGAAGTCCAAATTGCTGAGTCTGAGGAACTAACTCTGATTTAGGCCTTTCCGTTGAGAGTCCCTGATCATGGAAAGAGTTGAGTAGCCAGGATCACAATCCCTCCCAAGTTGGCTGAGGGGCATTTCTACCTGACAAAGTGCAGGATCAGCCCCAGAGGAGGACAGGTTTCAGAGCAGCTTTTGGGGAAAGTGAAGGGTGAGATTCAGAGGAAATCTGGTCCAATGGAAAGCGTCCGTCAATGATGGTCTCAGGGCCCTAACTGGGTTGCTGAAATGAAGCAATCTTGGGATAATCCCAGTGAAATTCTCTGAGAAGTGAGGGGAGCCCTTCTGAGTCCTGGGTTCAAGGCGGATTCTGCTCAGATGGCTGAACTCTGGGAGGGAGGCAGGTATTTCCAGTGATGGGAAGGGGACAGGAGGAAGATCTGGGGTCTCCGTGGCTTCATTGCTGCTCCTTTTCCTTTGCCTTCCCACTTTTGGGTTTCCCTAAGGATCCCATGGCTCTACCTTCCCTCCCCAAGGCCATGTGGCTATTTCGCCAGGATATGAGTTTCATATTATTTTTGTTAATTTTATAATTAATGCAAATTAATGCAAATTTTACATGCAAATTTTTAATCAAGAAACACCCCCCCCCCAGTCAATGGTGTCCCACTTTACCAATGTTAAAATCTGGTCATTTTACTATAGGGTGATATTATTTTGAGCCCCAATGCAAAAACGGATGCCAGGACGAGATTCGGGGTGGAATTCCATACTTAACAATGGACTTGCTTTTCGTAATCGTTATAATTTTCTCCTCATTTGTCTTTGTTGTCTCCTGTAACTGTCCTAATTTCCCTCTAGAGTTTTTAATTCATTTTCATCTCCCCAATTCACTTTTCAATTCTGCTCTCATCTCTTCTCTTCCCTCTTACTCTCCACGTGATTATTCATCATGGATTCTTGCATCGTCAGCATCATGTTTTGCAACGTCTGTAAAGTATTTTGTATTGTTTGGGTCTGAGTGTTAGCTTTCTCGGATGTCAACATCCCTCTATAGTTTTTTGGGAGGAAGTCGCGTAGGTGTAGATGGAGGTACAGTTGTCACTCCCTTTTTCACTGTTTTGGTAGTAGTGGAAGTTACTGTTGACATTTCTTTTATAATTTTTGTTGCTCTTTGATAATTCTATTTATATTTCCCCACGTCTTATTTCCAATTATCATCTACTAGAGGTCCCTCTATTTCGATATTCTCACACAATCCAGTCTAATCAAAAAAAAAGCAGAGGAACCTAACCTTATTATTATTTTTTTTCGTTGATTTTGAAATTCAATATTTCACTTAATAATCTTGGAGGGGGACAGAGAGTGAAATCACATTACATTTCTAGCACGAAAAATCCAAGAAAGTAGAAATATAAGGAAAAGAAAGGAAAAGAGAGATATCTAAGTATTGCAGGCACGTCAAGTAAAATAGAATGATATACGATATATGATATATCTCTATAAAAAGAAAAAGACAAAGGCAACTATCAGTTCTTATTGTTCTATAAAATAGATACTTAATATAAATCACTACTTATCTGTCCACAATATTCTTGTGCTAAGAAGTT
Source organism: Naja naja (assembly GCA_009733165.1). Taxonomy (NCBI): domain Eukaryota; kingdom Metazoa; phylum Chordata; class Lepidosauria; order Squamata; family Elapidae; genus Naja; species Naja naja. The sequence goes on along the minus strand of SOZL01000918.1, from coordinate 6,596 downwards.
TAAATCAGTAATCTTATCTTGTATATAAATTAGTAATATAATTAAAGAATTAAGTATTAAATTTGTAAATAACAAAGTGCAAAAGTTCTTAACTTCTTATAACGCTCTATAATAATATACCAACCCTATAAGCTTTTCCCAGATTATACTCTAAGTCTAACTATATCTGTATATAAGTATAATATTAAGTAATATAAAGTCGTTTAAAATATATGAAAAGAAGTACAACAATTAAACACAGTGGTATACGTGTAGTAGTGAACTCCTTCCGGTCTTTGGGTTGCTATTCTTCACTCGGGTTATCCAATTGTCCAAATGTCAATGGCCGCCAGAGAACAAAAATGCACTGTCACAATGGTGGAACTTCCTTAATCTTCCTTCCGATTGATTTAAACCGCAGTCCTTGCCTCGAAAAAACGTTCTGTTTTCCTTTCTCTTTAAGCAGCAAAGTTTAAGCAACAAAAGTTTCCAAATGTTAATTGATTTGAATTAGTTTTGTAACTTTCCCTTTTCTGCGGTTTTGCTAGATACTCGCAGTGTTGCTCACTTTCTAAAGTAAGTGAAAGTTTGCTTCGTCTCTTTTCTTTATGCCCTGTCACACCACAACGTCTTTAACAGTTTTTCAGATTCACAGAACTCACTTTTCCCTTCTCCCTCCTTTCCCAGCACGTTCCCTTCTGGTCTGATTTCTTTCCGTTAAATCTTCTGTCACAGTGGCTGCCTCTGCTGGGACTCTATCGCTTCCCGCTGTCCAGTAGCTCTCTCAGCTGCCACCCACTTCGTTTTCCAATCTCTTCCAACCTCAGCCTCACTTTCTCCAGTTGGATGAGATCTCTTTCGCCGGGTATTCGCAGGACTTTCACTTTCTTATTTAAATGTCTTGATCTCTGAGTGAGACTCGTCTTCTGCTTTGTATTTTTTTTTTTTGTGGGATCGTCACTAAGATTGTGCCGCTTTCTTCCGCTTTCGCCCAATCCTTTAAACAGTCCCCCACAGAGTCTTTTCCAGTCTTTCTAACTTCTCACCAAGCTTCTTACTTTCTTTTCCGATCAGCAACTCTCACTTTCAGCTTCCCGCTAATGGCGCGCCGCCTCGTCTTCGGGCCAGCTCTGACAGCGCTGGCTTCTTCCACTCTGAACTCGGAACTCTTCTTCGCTGTTTGGGATCGCACTTCCCAAACCAGCTCCAAGTTTTCTTCCTCACAAGGGTGTTCGATTTAGACTCACCCTGCCACGAACGGCTGTTCTAGAGTGGAAAAACCCGAGGTGGGAGAAGGAGAAGTATTTCTCCCTACCTCGCCACACCGAGGCGTCACCGGATTACGAAAAGAACAGATCAAACAGGGAAGAAGGTGGAAGCTATAGAACAGAAAATCAAAGACCAGCATAAGGAAACGAACGAGGCGTTGACATTTCTAGAATTGGACAGAGCCTCATATTACTTAAGGTTCCAGAACATACAAGAGGAAAGAGGGGAAAACTTGACTTTGGTAATGGCAGAATTATTGGCAGCTATTCTGCAAAAAGATAGGGATCAGATGGTAATAGAGATCGATGAAGCTTATAGAGTTTATACATCTTATGCCAGAAGACATGGACTCCCAAGGGAGGTTCATGTCAGATTCGCTAGAAAAAGGGTTAGAGAGATAATTTATAGAATGACCAGGGATGAGACGATAAAACATAACGGTAGACAGGATATAATATTAAAGCAGATCCCAAGGAGAGTGCGAGACCAAAGAAAGGAATACAGATTCCTCACAAATCATCTAAACAAAAAATATTCTATTCAGATGGAACGACCCAGAAGGGATATTAGTAACATGGGAGGGTAGAAGAACTAGAATTGACAACTTAGCGAAGGCTCAAAGATTTTACGAACAAACAGGAGGATTAGTGGAGGAATTGAGCAGCAGAGAAGAGTCGAGGAATGCAAGCCAGGAAGATTTAAGAGTCCGTGGGAGTGAAGAGGAGAGAAGGGAGAGGAAGGAGGGGGACAGAGAACCAATGACCCGTGAAGAAGGAAGGAGAGAGGAGGTGGGAGTGAAGACCAGAAGTCAGACAATAGGCAAAACGTAATACTAGTGAGAAGAGAGGAGACCAAATGGGAAGGGGAATAAAACTAATATCAATGAACATCAATGGACTAAATAGTCCAAACAAAAGGAAAAATATTCGGTAGATTGGAAAGACAACAATGGGATATAATATGTTTGCAAGAAGTCCATATAAAAGAACAGGACAAAAGGTATCTTGAGAACAGAAAACTTGGAAAAGCATTTATGGCTTTAGCAGTGGAAAGAAAAAGAGAGTAGTATTATACATAAAAGAAGATTTGAATGCAAAATCGATATACAATGATACAGAGGGAAGAATATTAATGGTGGAAATAGAGATACATAATAAGAAAACTTTAGTTGTTGGAATCTATCGCCAAACAAAAATCAAAAAGAATTTTACAAAAAGTTATACGAGAAACTGATAGAAATTGGCAACCCAAGGATTTGTCTGATGGGGATTACAACGCAATATCTGATAATAGGCAAGATTATGAATCGGAATGTAAACAATATCAAAAGCGAAATATGTTACCAAAAATATTTTTGAAATGGCAGATGAATTTGGATTGGAAGATATATGGAGGAAAAGGAATCACGAAGTACACAGTATACTTTCCACTCCAGCCCGCACAAATCCTGGTCCAGAATAGATATGATTTGGATAAATAGTGAATTAAATAAAGAAATCTTTGATACAAAAATCTTAACAAATATATGGGCTGACCATAATCCAACGTCCTTAATTTGGAAAGAAGGGGAAGGAAAGAACGAAGATGGTCACTAAATTCTCAGATCCTGAAAGAAGAAAAATATTTGCAAAAAATTAGAGAGGAATTAATAAGCTTTTACAATTTTAATAAAAAGAAGATACATCCCTACAAAACATGTGGGATACAATTAAAGCTTATACCAGGGGAATATCAATTGCATATCTATCAAATAGAAACAAGGAAAGATGGAAGAAACAAGATGAATTAATAAAAGAAATTGCAAAATTAGAGAATAAACAAAAGAGAGGGCCAGATAGTGAGCAAACCAAAGACGCATTAACCAAAAAAACATGAACTTAATATACTGGAGCAAGAGGATCTCCTCAGAAAATTACAATATACAAAACAAAATTACTTTGAATATGCAAATAAACCGGGAGATGGTTAGCATACAAATTGAGGAAAGAGGAAAAGAAAAGAACGATACAATATTTAGAGAATGAAAATGGAGATCTTGAGGTTGATCTGGAAAAAGAAAGAAATTGCAAGAAAATACTTGAGGAATTATATAAACAAGAAAAGGTAGAAGCGCTTAAAATAAAAGAATACTTAGCGGAAGGAAATATACAGGAACTTACTGATGAAGAAAGAGATCTGTTAAATAAAGAGATAACAATAGATGAATTAAAGAAAGCAATTCAGAAGCAAAAAAAATAAAACACCAGGTCCAGATGGATATCCAAGTGAATATTATAAAAAGATGGGAGACATACTAAATAATACTTTCTTAGAAGTATGTAATGAAGCATTGGGTAAAGCCAAAATTCCCAATTCTTGGAAGGAGGCATATATAACACTCATACCCAAAGAAGATACAAACAGTAATCAAATCAAAAATTATAGACCAATATCGCTTTTAAATACTGACTATAAAATTTTCATGACAATTATGGCACAAAGATTAAAAGGAATTATTAGTGGGAAAATTAGCACAGACCAAAATGGATTTTTACGAGAAGACAGATTAGACATAATATAAGAATAATAATAAATATACTAGAATATTATGAATGCCACCCAAGCAACCAAATGGCTCTAATCTTTTAGATGCACAGAAGGCATTTGACAATTTGAACTGGGACTTTATGAAACAACAATTTAATAAAATGAAATTTGGACAAAATTTTGAAAGAATGATAAATGCAATATATGATACCCAAAAAGCAAATATATTAGTAAATGGCGAGACCACTAAAATGTTTAAAATAGAAAAGGGGGTTAGACAAGGCTGTCCACTATCACCACTATTATTCATTACAGTCTTAGAAACATTATTAACGAGAATTAGGGAAATGAAAATATAAGAGGAGCAAAAATTAGAAATCAAGAATATAAAACACAGGCATTTGCAGACGACATGGCTTTCATAATAGAAGAACCTTTAGAGACAGGCCCCGATTTTAATGAAAGAAATAAATGATTTTGGGGAATTAGCAGGCTTAAAGGTAAATAGGGGAAAACCAAATTGTTAGTTAAAAATATGACAATTTCTAAACAAAAGAGGCTTGAAGAGATTATGGGATTACAAATAGTAAATAAAATAAGATATCTAGGAATTTGGATAAGGGCAAGAACAATGATGCTGTGGGAGGATAATTACATAAAAATTTTAAAACAAATCAAAAAGGATCTAGAAAATTGGAATAAATTGCAAATATCCTTCCTCGGGAGGATTGCAACAATTAAAATGAATATTCTTCCCAAAGTTTTATTTCTGTTTCAGACTATTCCAATACTAACAAATAAGAAATTTTTCATGGAATTGAATAAGATGACAATGAAGTTCATTTGGATGGGAAAAAGGGCAAGGATAAAGAGAGAATATCTTCAAGACGATAGAAGTAGAGGAGGACTGGGACTGCCAGATTGGGAAATCTATTACAAAGCCATGAGTCTGCTATGGACAAAAGAATGGGTCAGATTAGAAAATAGGAGAATATTAACACTTGAGGGGCATGACCTACAGATAGGATGGCATGCACTTCTATGGAACCCGACGGATAAAAGACAAAATCATACTACAAAACATATAATTCGAAATGCATTGATTAAAAATTGGGCTGAGATAAGAAAGAAAAATTATACGAAAATACCAAGGTGGTTTTCAGCAATGGAAGCAACCTTTAATCCAAATACAATGGATTTGAATAAAAACTTAAATATTACCAGATATTGGATACAGATGGAAAACTAAAAACAAAACAAGATTTGGAGATGGAAGGCATATCAATAGATAATTGGGTCTATTTACAAATTAAATCAAGATATAATAAAGATATAAAGGAATATGGGATAGAAACAAAAATACAAATCTGGACAAAATATTGTTGGGATTAGAGGAAAAGTTAATATCCAAATTATACAAATTATTGTTAGAACAGGAAAGAGTGGGACAATTAGTAAAAGGATCAATGGTAGCCTGGAGCGAAATATAGGATACAAATTAGATTTAAATGATTGGGAAGATATTTGGGGAAGAAAACTTAAAATATACAAAGTCAGTGGCGTACAAGGAAAACCAATATAAAATGATGTATAGGTGGCATTTGGCCCCGGCTAGACTGGCAAAAATATTCCCCCGGGCAAATCCAAACTGTTGGAAATGTCAGGACAAAATAGGAACCTACTACCATGTGTGGTGGACATGCCCAAAATTAAAAATATTGGACAGGAATCAAAAATTGGATTGAGGATGTGATGAATTGTGAGCTGAGTGGAAACCAGAACTGTTTCTACTTGGAATGATAAAGAAAAAATTTCCTCCAAAAGACAAATACCTGATTGCACACCTGTTAACAGCGGCACGAATCGTTTTAGCGCAAAAATGGAAAGAACCTATAATTCCGCCTATTCAAATTGTAATAAACAAAATGTATGAATGTGTTGAAATGGAGAGACTAACTCTCAAATTAAATGGAAAAGAAGATACAGATTATTACAGGATATGGGAAAAGTGGTATAATTGGATGGAACATAAAAATGAAGGAAATGGAAATGGAAACGTTGGAAAATAGAGTGTTATTTGAAATATTAGAATACTAGAATTTATAGAAGCAGGAGATAGAGGACGTAAGGTGACAGAAGAACTCGAAAGAGGTGATAAAAGGAAACTTCACAATAGAGATTAAACCAAGCGAATATTATAAGAAGAAATATTTATGATTATATAAGACTGTAACTGCTTATGGAAAAAACACTTCCGATCTGCAACTAATGTGTGATGTATTTTATTCATATGTGCTATACGTTTGTATGTTTGTATGTCTTTTATATTGTAAAATACTTTTCTAATAAAAAAAAAAAAAAAAAAACAATGGACTTGCTTGCTGTTTTTAAAATGAAGCGTTTTGGCGCCCCCCGAACCCCATTTTAGCTCCCAAAGGCTCACAGAGAGGCTTGCTAGGCCCCATTTTGGGCCTAGGAGGCCTGCCTGCCAACCTCCTGGGAGAATCCACTCACACAGTATGCCTGGATTCAGTGTTTAGCAAAAGAACATTTGGAGCTAATATAGTCTTGATTCCTGCCTTGGGAAGCACTGGGTAATCAAAGCTATGCAGTCTCCTAAAGCTGTTGGACCAATCTTCTTTCTTCTTCCATATCCTCCTCTCAAAACTAGTAAGTTGCTCTGCTTTTTAATGCCAGGCTTAGTGTGGTAAGTTCAGAGTGGATTTGTAGAGAACAGCTCACCTTTATGTCTCATTCATTTGCTCAATTTCAGAGCATACGTTACCCAATTTCCAAGCATAATTCAGACTATTCAGCAGTTT
>SOZL01000917.1:0-68224 GCA_009733165.1 Naja naja | reverse complement strand
GGCGACTGAGAGTCGACACTGGCAGGAGATGCTCGCAAGTACCCCGGACCCAAGCCATGTAGGACTTTATATGTGATTACTAATACCTTGAATTTCACCTGGATGGGAACGGTAACCAGTGCAGCACACGCAGGGAGGTGTAAACATGGGAGTATCGGGATACTCCCATCACTACATGCCGGGCCATTCTGCACCAGTTGAAGCCCGGATGGTCTGCAAGGGCAGTCCCATATAGAGAGCATTGTAGTTGATTCGGGAAGTCACAAGTGCAAATGAGTCCAGAGGGGAATCTCGGTCCAAATAGGGGCGCAATTGGTGCACCAGATGAATCTGGGCAAATGCCCCCTGGTCACAACTCCCACCTGCTCCTCCAAACTGAGCCATGTATCCAGGAGGACACCCAGGCATAACTCCTATCCACGGGGCAACACCTCCCCCATGGCCAATGATGGAACATCTTGGATTATACAAGATGCCGGTACGCATAGCCACTCAGTCTTGGCCGTTGAGCCGAGAGCCTCTTCCTCCCCATCCAGATCCGCACCGCATCCAGGCAATGAGACATCACGGAGAGAGCATCACTGATTTGGTTCGTGGAGATGAGCAACTGGGTATCATCAGCATATTGATGATACCTCACCCCGAATCTACGGATGATCTCTCCCAGCAGCTTCATGTAGATGTTGAACAGGAGGTGAAAGGACGAGCCCTGAGGCACCCCACAAACTAGGGGCCTCGGACTCGACCTCTGCCGCCTCTGCCAACACCATTGCAAATCCACCGAGAGGTAGGAGGAGAACCACCATAAAATGGTCCCCCCCACGCCCAGCCCCCCGAGGCATTGCAATAGGATACCATGGTCGATGGTATTATACCAGTTTCCCCAAACTGTATAATATTTTGAGTCTTCCTTATCTTTCAACTTTTGGGTGAGTTTATCCATTTCCGCACAGTCGTAGAACTTCTGGATTATCAAGTTATCCATTGACATCTGATCACCCTTCCAACATTGAGCTAGTGTTATCCTTGCTGCAGTGATTATATGTAGAATTAAATATTTTATTTCTTTTTGCATTTCACCTTTATTATTCCCAACAAAAAAAATTCAGCCTTGAGTTCTAATTGAATGTTTGTGATTTCTCTTATCCATATTCGTATTTTTTCCCAATACTTTTTACTCTTCGGGCAAAGCCACCAAGCGTGGAAGAAGGTACCTCTTGTTTGTTTACATTTCCAACAGAGTGGGCTTAAATTTGGATACATATTGGCCAATCTCATAGGTGCCAGATACCACCGATAGCACATTTTATATTGGTTCTCTTTATAGACCGCCGATTTTGTTAATTTATAGTTTTGCTTCCAAATTCTTTCCCAGTCTTCCAGATTGATATTGTGTCCTACATTCCTTGCCCATGCTATCATTGGGCCCTTGACTATTTCCTTTGCCAATTCAAATTTTAATAAATAGTTGTACATTTTGAAATAGCTTTTTGTCTCTTCCTCTAAAAGTTTATCTAATTGATCGCCTTATATCTACATGTTACTCTACATCTTTTTTATACCTTGTTTTAAGCTGTAAGTATGGCCACCAATCCATCTTTACCCCTTGGTCCCTGAGTTCTTGGTTTGTTTTTAGCATTCCTTTGGAATCTAAAACATCATAATATTGAGTCCTACTTCCAATTTCTAGTGCATTGGGGTGTATCAATGCCTCCATGACGGATACCCACCCTGGAATTTTCATATAATGTCTGTGCTTAAATTCTCACCAGATTCTCATTAGTGAGTTTTGTATCACATGTCTATTAAAATGAGTATAAGTCTTGTTTCCTGGGTTCCACATGAAGGCATGCCACCCCGCCTGCAGATCATGCCCTTCTAAGGTTAATATTCTTCTGTTCCTCAGGTTGACCCAATCTTTAACCCACATTAAGGCTGCTGCTTTATAATATATTTCCCATGCAGGGAGTCCAAATCCACCTCTACATCTATTATCTTGTAATGCACTCAACTTTATCCTCGCTTTTTTCCTGCCCACACAAATTTCATAGTCATTTTGTTTAATTCACTAAAAAAATATCTAATTTTACAGGAATCATTTGAAAGAGAAATAATGGTCTTGGTAAGATGTTCATTTTACTGGTCGCAATTTTCCCTAACATCAATAACTGTATCTTCCCCCATTTTTCTAAATCTCTTTTTATTTCTTGTACTAACTTTATATAATTATCCTCTTTTACTGTTGAGCATCTTGCTGTAAGCCAAATTCCCAAGTACTTGATTTTTTTTACAATTTGTAAGCTCATTGCTTCCACTAATTTCTTTTTTTGACTATCTGTTAATTTTTTTGTTATCATTTTAGTTTTAACTTTATTAATTGTTAGACCGGCCACTTCTCCATATTTCTCTATTTCTTTAATTAAATTTGGTCCTGATTCTATTGGTTCTTCTGCAAAGAATACAAGGTCATCTGCAAAGGCTTGAACCTTGTATTCTTCTTGCTTAATTCTTAATCCTTTTATCTCCTGATTCGATCTAATTCTTCTCAGCAGAATTTCTAATGTCATGATAAAGAGCACAGGTGAAAGTGGACATCCCTGTCAGACTCCTTTTCCTATCTCAAATGAATTTGTAATTTCTCCATTAATTATTATACGGGCATTCTGATTCGAGTATATTGAGCCTATCATTTTTTCAAATCTATCCCCGAATTTTCTTTGGGTTGTGTGCTCTCCAAATATTTATTAAATTTTGTTCTTCTGTCAGATTAAAAATTGCTTTTGGAAGGGTGTTCTTTTTCTTCTTCGTTCTATAAGTACTGTGATAATCCCTTTTGATATCCATGACTATGCTGAAATCCCTAACATACAAATATCTTCTATACCTAATTCTAGAATTTTTTCATGAATGTTTTTATAGTAATTTTCTTGTTGATTATTGGGTGCATATACTACAATAATAATAGTTTCCTCTGTTCCCAAAACACTTCTAACATTAATGTTCTACCTACTAAGTCTGTGTATAATACTTCTGCTCTTAATCCTTCCCTAACATAGATTACTATCCCTCTTTTTTTTTCTTCTGCTAGGACTACATAGAGTTTTCCTAATTTTTTATATTGTAGGTAATTTTTATCCTGAGTTCTGATGTGTACTCTTGAGGCACACTATATCCATTTTTGTTTTGCCAATCTCTTAAAAATTTGATTCCGTTTAATTGAGGAGTTAAGTCCGTTTATATTTACAGATAGTATTTTCAAGTTGTTTTCCATTCTTCTACTTTGCTGCCACCATTCCTGTTATTCCTTGCCTCTGTTTGTGCCCTTTTTCTTACTCTTCTCTCTTTCTGTGATTCTTCTTCTTCTTTCTTTTTCTCTTCTTCTTGTTCTTTTTTTCTTTTCCAGTTGTTGATCTTCTTGGCTGGCCAACTCCAACTCTTCTCTACTACTGTCCGCTGGTTGTGGAGATCTTGTGCTTTCTCTAGGGTATCTATCTTAATTTTTTCCCCTGCCATGACACCTCCGTGTTATCCATCTAAATAATATGTTATTTTTTTTAAATCAGGCCACTAAGAAACGATATTCTCTCTGTTGTTCATGTACTCTTTTCGGATTTGTTTTAATGTGATAATCTCTTTTCATTTATAGGACATTGGTTCATCTCTAGTTATTTTATATATTATGTCCCTCACTTTTTCGTCCAAAGCTGTATGTGGACTTCTTTTGACAGTCTGTATCATCTAGCATAATTTGTGTATACTCAGACTTCATCCAACTCATTAATTATCTCTTTTTATCTCTTTGGAGTGCCTCTGCAATTATTTCAGCCATTATTACTGTCAAATCTTCCCCTTTTGTCTCCACCACATTCTGGAATCGCGATGTAAAACTACCTACCTTGATCCACACCAATCAGGCTTCAGCCCGGTACAGCACGGAGATGGCATTGGTCACGCTGATGAATGATCTCTGGAGGGCTCAGGACAGGGATATTCCTCTGTCCTAGTCCTATTAGACCTCTCAGCGGCTTTTGATGCCATCGACCATGGTATCCTGTTGCATGCCTTGGGGGTTGGGGTGGGAGGCACCGCTTTGGTGGTTCTCCTACCTCTCATGGCATTCGCAATCGGTGTTGACAGCAGAGGTCGGCTCCGCAGCCCCTGCCAGGGGGCTGCCAGGTCTCTCTCCCCTCCTGTTCAACATCTATATGAAGCCACTGGGTGAGATCATCGTGTTTTGGGGTGAGTATCACCTATGCTGATGATACCCAGCTTTTCATCTCCACCCGAGACCAACTCAGTGATGCCCTCCCCATGATGTCTCAGTGCCTGGAAGCAGATCTGGATGGGAAGGAACAGGCTCCAGCTCAACCCAGCCACCAAGCGTGGCATCTGCGTATGATCCAGGAAGTTCCACCTTTAACCATGGGGTGGAGGCCTCCCCCGTGGGGTTCTAACTTGGGTGTCCTCCTGGATACACGCTCAGTTTGGAGGAGCAGGTGGGAGCCGTGGCCAGGGGGGCATTTGCCCAGGTTTGCCTGCGCGCCACAGCACCCTTACCTGGAACAAGATGCGCCACGACCATCACTCATGCTCTTTTATGTCCCGACCGACTACTGCAATTCTCTCTATATGGGCTGCCCTTATGCCTCAACTGGTGCAGAATGCAGTCACAAGAGGTTGTGATGGGAGTTTCCTGATACTCCCATGTTACACCCCTCCTGCGCGAGCTGCATTGGTTACCAGTTGCCCTCCACGTAAGATTCAAGGTGCTGGTACTTACCTATAAAGCCCTACATGGCTTAGGGCTGGGGTACTTATGGAACGCTTCCTCCTTAATTTCTGTCTCTATCTTTATTCTACAGTATAGTCTACAATCTTATATCTCGTACTGTATTCTAGATATTCCAGAAATTTCAGAAGTTAGTTGAACCATACAGTTTTACAGGTCAATCCTAGTATCAAGAACCACACTTGTATTAGTTAACAATTATAACAATTATATTAATACTAAATATTCTTATATATTTCTATCTGTTAATTACTTAATATGTTAACTAGTTAGGTATTTAATTTGTTGATTACTTAGCAATTTAACTTATACAATCAATTTCCTAATTTATTCCACTCTGTCAATATAATTATATAAAGTTACAGTTCTATATTTGACTAAACCTTTATCAATAATTTATTTATTTATTTATTATTTGAATTGTATGTCAGCCCCATCTTCAAGACTGGGCAGCTCACAACTAAAAAAAAAAAAGACAATAAATACATTAAAAAGCGATTAAACTAATTACAAGCCCAAATACTAAAACCAATTACAATAATAACATTAAAATCCATCCCTCCCCCCAAGGAGGGGTCACAGCCCGGGTTGGTCAAATAACCAGGTCTTTAACTCACAGCGAAGGTGCGGAGGTCAGGGGCTGTGACGGAGCCCCAAGGGCAGTTGATTCCAGAGGTCAGGGGCTGCGACAGAATAGGCTCGCCACCGGGAACCGCCAGCTGGCATTGACTGCCGACGGGACCCCGAGGAGTCCTTGCCATGTGTGCTGCAGAGGCGGCCAGCATTTGATATTGGAAGAAGACGCTTCCTTAAATATTGAGGACCCATGTCGCAGGACTTTGTATGTCAAAACTAAAACCTTGAATCTCACCGAGCGCAACCGCAACCAATGCAAGCAGCACAGGAGGGGGCAACATGGGAGAACCGTAACTCCCATCACCACCCGCGCCACAAGATTCTGCACCAGCTGCAGTCTCCGGATGGTATGCAAGGGCAGTCCTAAATAGAGAGAGTGCAGTAGTCGAAGTCTAGAGGTAACAAGGGCATGAGTGCGCGCAGGGCGCCTCGGTCCAGAAAGGGTGAAGTTGTCGAACAAGGAGCTGGGCAAAGGCCCCCTGGCAACGGCCCTCACCTGCTCCTCCAACCGAGCCGCACATCCAGGAGGACCCCAGATTCGCCGCCTATCCACAGGGGGCAACACCTCCACAGGGGGCAACACCTTCCCCTATGGCCAATGATGGACAATCCTGACTGGGTCGACGCCATATGCACAGCCACTCAGTCTTGGCCGGGTTGAGTTGAAGCATGTTCTCGCTCATCCAGATCCGCACCGCATCCAAACACCGGGTCATCAGGAGAGGGCATCGCTGATCTGGTTTGGGGTGGAGATGTACAGCTGGGTATCATCCACGTACTGATGGAATCTCACCCCAAAGCCATGGATGATCTCACCCAGCGCTTCATGTAGATGTTAAATAAAAGAGGGAGAGGACCCACCCTGAGGAACCCCACAAGAGAGCACCCTTTGTCGACCTCACCCCCCACCAACACCGATTGCACACCCTGAGAGGTAGGAGGCTAACCACTGAAGAACAGTGCCCCACTCCCAACCCCCCAGGGCCAGAAAGGATACCATGGTCGATGGTATCAAAGCCGCTGAGAGGTCTAATAGGACCAGGACAGAGGAAAACCCTGTCCCGGCCCTCCAGAGATCATCCATCAGTGCACCAATGCCGCTCCGCTGTAACCGGTCGGAAGCCCGATTGATATGATCCAGGTAGTCCGCTTCATCCAGGAAAAGCGAAACTGCTGAGCCACCACTCTCAACAACCTTCACCAAAAACGAAGGTTGGAGACTGGACGAAAGTTGTCTAACACGGTCGGGTCCAGGACAGGCTTCTTCAGGAGGGTCTCACCACCGCCTCCTTCAAGGCGGAGGGAAAAACACTCCTCCTTAACGGCTGACAACTGCCCGAGCCAACCGCAGGTGGCCTCCCTGGAGGCATAAGCCAACCAGGAGGACACGGGTCCAACAAACATGTGGTGGAACTCAGTCGCCGCATAATCCTGTCCACTTCATCCTCGAAACAGGATCGAACTCATCCCAGATCACACTGGCCAGACTGCCTGTATCCCATTCTCAGACCACTGCAAATCAGAGGGCAACCCGCCCAACCGAAGCATCTTATCCAACAGATATTGACCAAACTCCTCAGCCCTTCCTGCAACGGGTCCAACCTCCCCCACGGAGGAGAGAATGGGTAACCCAAACAGGGCAGCTGGGCGAAGATCTGCAGACGCTAAGAGAGTGGAGAGATAAGATCTTCTCTCTCATAGCTACCAGGTAAGTCCTAATATAGGCTCTTAGCTGGGCTCGATCAGACTGGGAGCGGGTGGACTCCACCTGCTCTCTAAGCCCCTTCGATGACGCTTCATCTCCCGGAGCTCCTCGGCACCAAGGGCAATCCGGGATCCACGGCGTGGGACGATGGGGACAACCCTGTCGAGGGCATCCGACGCAGCCCATTGCCAGGCAACCGCCAGATCCTCGCAGAGCTGTGGGCAAGGGAAGAGGGAAACCCCAGTTCCTCCTGGAACCGCTCAGGGTCCATCAGGCGCCTGGGGCGAACCATCTAAGTGGCTCCTCATCCCAGCAGTGGGGGGCGCCTGTTGGAAGACCAGCCGTAGGAGATAGTGATCAGACCATGGAACGGGCAAGGCTGTAAAAGTGACTTGCCCTCTGTCACTATGCCACTGTTCAGAGACAAAAACTAGGTCAAGAGTATTTCCCCTCATGAGTCGGGCCCTGGATCAATTGTCAGGCCCATGGCTTCCATAGAAGCCATGAATTCCTGGGCCAAACCCCACACCCCCAGGAAGGCAAATTGAAGTCCCCAAGACCATAAGGTCCGGGAACTCCACCGCCACCCCAAGAGGAGATCGAGAAGCCCAGGCAGGGCTGCTGCCACACAGCTGGGGAAAGGTATGTGAGCAGCAGGCCCACCCACCCATTAGGCCCCCACCTCAGGAGGAGGGTCTCACTCTGCCTATCTCTGAAACAGAGACCTCCCTTGGAAACAGGGTCTCCCAATAACCACGCCACCCCCCACCACCCCTTCCCTGAGCCCTGGTCAGTGCAGAACCTGAAAACCTGGAGGGCATAAATCAACCAGAGGGACACCTCTCTCCGGGCCCAACCAGGTTTCGGTGATACAGGCCAGGTCCGCAGCCTCCTCCTCAATGATCTCCTGGAGGAGGGAGGACTTATTAGCCACAGACCTGGCATTAAAATACACCAACCTAAGCCCAGGGATCCCAGTTTCAATGCCCCTAGGGAGGAGGCCATAGGGTCAGAGCTGCCACCACACACAAATGGCGGTGCGCCCCAACACATGATATGGCCCTATGCCTCGACGCCCCCTGCCAATCCCGACCACCCTGGGATCATGGGTCCCCACCTCAGGCCCCCGAGCCCCGCTGCCCCCAACCTCCCCACTCCACCCCCGGGCTGCAAAAGACCCTCCATCCCCACCCCCTTCCTATCCCTTTAAACACCGAATTAAAATTTTAAAAGTCCACCCTTAGTTCCCAATTTAAAATTTAGCCCCTTGGTCGCATGCATGCCACCTCTCGATCCCAGGATCCTCATCAAGGTAAGCTGTCGACAACCCAGTGGGCCAACTCAAGGACAAGGGTGCAGTCCTGAGGGCCCACAACTCCGCAGCGAGTAAGCACTCCATAAACAATGAATTGCAATTCATAGGGGTGGGGTAGAATAAGGCATCATATAACAGGGTGATAGATGTACAAAGATGTAAAATATCCAAGTGGAGAAAGAGAAAAGGGTCCAGGTAACAGTTTCCAAGAAGTTCAGCCACAAACGGGTCTCTACATCCGCTTAGAGGGCTTAAGATGGCAATAAATGACCAACCACTCTCACCAGTGTGGTCAAAGCAGTCTTGGAACTGATGGGTCTGATAAATCCCTCTACCCTCTCACAGTAGAGGGATAGTCCTCCCATTGTCCTCACACCACAATGAGGCCCCGCCTGAGACCAAAATCCTGGAAGGGGAAAGGTCCAGATGAAACTAAGGACCATGACCGATGATTAAAGATGACAATTGCACCCTTAGAGTGCAGCGGGAGAGACCAAACAGCAAAGCCATCAGTGGAAAACGAGAGCAGTAAAAAGGCCAAGAATAACATGAAACCATAGGCCGGAAGTCCAGATAGAATCCATAAATCCATAGATGTTAACCTCATCATCACGGCCAGGGTCCAGAGCCACAAAGAGCCGACCAACCACAGGGGAATGTTAGCTCGACCCCCACCGGGCCGGCAGCGGCTCACCCAACCCGGCCAGTGTCCAACGGAACCTGGCTGGAGTCAGTCCAGCCATCAGATGTTTCAATGCCCAAGAGCCCCAGCGACTCAGGCTCAAGGCAGTCCAGCCGTCCGCCGCCACCGACTCTTCCACGTCCATCTGGACTCCTCCCTAGGCTGACAAGGTCGTCGGGATGAAGAGACTGGTGAAACCGTCCAAGGCGCTGGGCCACCAAAATAACTCCCCCTAAGCAGTCCGGGGGCTCGTCGGTTAGCCAAGGAGCCAACAGCTGGCAAAACCATCCAGGGTGCTGGGCCACCAAAAGATACCCCCTAAACAATCCGGGGGCTCGTCGATTGGCCCAGGAGCCAACAGCAGCAGCAGCATCTAAGTTCGCTGCCACTGGTATCATGGTCACAGCCGCTGCAGCCTCTGCGGCCTCCGTAGACACCAAGGCCACCAAGGCCGCAAAGATCACCACCGTGGCCGATGCCTCTCCTGGAACGGCCGCTGCCTCCGTCCTCCCTGCAGCCTCCGCCGTCGCCGTCACAGCCTCTCCAGCCTCTCCAGCTGACAAAAACGCGGCCGGAGCTTCCGCCAGAGCAGCTGACATCGCCACCACCGCCGCTCCAGCCGCCGCCGACAGCTAAAAGGTTGCAAAACCGCCGCTGCAGTCACTCCAATCACCGCTCCAATACCGCTCCAATACCACTCTGACTGTCATGGCCTTGGCAGCCGCCGAAGAAGCCGCCAGGCCACCAAAGTCTCCAACCAAACAACCGGCCATTTCCCGACCGCCCGGAACCGCCCGGAACAGCCGCCGAGATCGGAAGACTGGATATCGGCTCACTGGCTACCCAGCCGCACCAAACCAGTCCAGTTCCACACCTGGGCTTTTCTGGATAGCCCAGGAGAGTACAGTGGGCGTCTCCACCGCACTCCAACGCCAAAACTAACCACACACCCTGGGAGCCTTCTCAGCAACCGTCCACCATCTTGGGCATGCGCAGACGTATAATAATTTACTAACATAAATTATTATATTATTATAATATATTATTACTAATGTAATAATAATTTATTAACGTAAGAAAACCGTCAATATCATAAATAAATAGTTATCTATCTTTTCCTTAATATTCAATCAATGCAGTTCTTATAGGCTAATTATAAATATTTGTTTAATTTATACTACAAAAACAACCAATGGTTCTATGGATATATATCCTTCTTTCTTTAAATTTTCCTTCTTTAAATTTTAATCAATCTATGGCTATATAGAATTAAGTATTTTTATCACAAAAAGTGAAATACTAAAAAGGTGGGGGGAGAGAGAAAATTAACCAATATAATTTTAAATATATAGATAGATATAAGTACAGATATTGTAGTCAATCTCAACAATTAGTTTTAATTAGGGATATTTTAAGATATTTTAAGAGTTCTGACCAAGTTGTTTAAGTCTTACTGTGATACTGAGAGCTGGGGACTGAAAGAGTTAACTTGTACTTTCCACTTTCAAAATGTCTGACTCTCCAAATTTTTCACTGTCACTTTCCTTTCCTTAGTCCTCTTTCTGATTCTTTGTTTCTTCTGCTGCTACAATGTTGTCCCTTTGCAAGCTCCAAACAGTTCAACCGCTCCGTTCCAATCAGTCCACTTTCTCCTCTTCACGCAGCTTGCTTTCAGTCTCTTACTTTTATTATTTATTTATTTATTTATTATTATATCCTCGCCTCTCTTCCCCATCGGGAACTCGAGATGCATACAACAAGATAAAAAACAGTAGCCTATACAATATAAAATCAAAACTCATTCATACCATCCAGACATACAAGAGGGAAGAACAAGGTTCAATTCCTCCATGCCCTCCCAAAGCCAGGTCTTAACAGCTTTATGAAAGCAAGTAGATTGGGGATGGTTCTGATCTCCGCAGGGAGCGTATTCCAAAGGGACAGTGCTGCCACAGAGAAGGCTCACTCTGGCCCCGCCAGCCAACATTGTTCTGTGACGGTATCTGGAGCAAGCCTCCCTGTGGGATCTCAACCGACGCTGGGAGGCATACGGTAGCAGTAAGCAGTCTCAAGGTATCCCGCTCCTAAACCATGAAGGGCTTTAAAAGTTGTCACTAGCACCTTGAATTGCACCCAGAAGACCACCGGCAGCCAATGCAGCTCAAGGAGGAGGATAGATGTTATATGGGCACCTAGGTGCGCCCATAATCACTGCCGCCGCATTTTGCACCAGCTGAAGTCTCGAGTGCTCTTCAAGGGCAGCCCCATGTAGAGCACATTGCAGTAGTCCAATCAGGGAGGTGATAGGGGTGAGCGATCGTGTAGAGCCCCTCGGTCCAGGAAAGGTCGCACTGGAGCAACAGGCGAACCTGTGCAAAGGCCCCCTGGTCACAGCTGTAAGATGGTAGTCAATTGTAGCTATGGGATCCAGAAGGACCCACAAGTTGCTAACTCAGTCTGAGGGAGGTAATTTCTCTCCCCAGTACCAAAGTTGGATAATCAACTGGAGACCGAGGGGCAGGACCCACAGCCACTTGGTCTAGTCAGGGTTGAGTCTGAGCCATTAGTCCCCATCCAGACCCTCACAGCCTCCAAGCACGGGACACGACTCCCTCCACGGCCTCACTAGATTGACCGGGACAGAGATACAACTGGGCATCATCAGCGCATTGATTATACCCACCCCGTGTCAACGGATGATCTCACCCAGCGGTTTCATGTAGATATTAATAGGAGGGGAGAGAACAGAACCCTGAGGGACCCCACACAGGGCCCTAGGCTTGATCTCCTGCCCTCCCTCAACACCGACTGAGTCCGGTCAGAGAGGTAGGAGGAGAACCACCGTAAAACAGTGCCCCCACTCCCAGCCCCTGAGCCACCCAGAAGGATACCATGATCGATGGTATCGAAGTCAAGAGAGGTCAGAAGCACCAGGATGGAGGGAGACTCCCCCATCCCGGCCCGCCAGAGATCATCATCCACTAGTGCTATCAAGGCCATCTCTCTCGTGTTGTACCCGGGCTGAAACCAGACTGCAAGGGATCCAGATAATCAGCTTCATTCAAGGACCGAAGGAGCTGGAGCTTCTTTATTGTTCCTTCCTTCGCTATTGCTGGCACCACCTTTCTTCCTCTCCTCTTTTTCGTTTCCCTCCTCTCCGTTTGCTGTTGTACAATACTCTGAGCTGTCACTTACACCGTCACTCTCTGAGCTCGTTTTCTTTAACACTTTGACAGTTCCAATCTTCTTTGTTCCCACTGCTTATACCACACCATTCTCCCTCTTTACTTCCTTTTCCTTTCTTGTGGGACATCAGGTCTCTGGATCAGCCATCAAGACTGAGCTCTTCAGCTCCGGATTTGAGGGCTCCTTTGCTCATGCCGCTGGGGAGCGCACCTTCCCGCTTCATTTCCAAAGGTTCCCCTCTTCTTCACAGTTCCCCCCAGGATCGATTCTTGCCTCAGACAGCCTCTGGACCACTGAAATTTGGCAACAAGGGACAGAATGTTGTCTCCCCGTGCTGCCACGACCACACGTCACCACCAGAAGTCCAGTTTTTCAACAGTCACTTCTCAGGTTTGTTTTTTCTTCTCTTCTCTTCTCTTGTTTTTTTTTTAACACTAGCAATTATATCCCACAGATGTTCAGCAGATGTCTCTCTCTTCTAGTTGTCACACTCTATATTACAAAGTCATTGTTCTTGTAGAGACTCCATTTTTCTTTTAAGACTTTACCACAGTTTCAAAATTTCCAAGTCTCTCTTTAATTTCTTTTCTATTTCCCAGACTATATAATACCAAAAAGTTAATACACTATGAAGTTTAATTTATATTCTCTTCTTTTTGCCCCTTTCAGCTTTGTTCAATTCTTATTATTTCCAGGTTTCCTTTTCATTAGTTCTTTCACTGTCCAGTTAAAACTTTCGCAGATCACCTCTCACCAGGTTCCATGGCTCTGAAATCTTATTTGCGCTTCCTTCTGCCACTTCATACAAAAAGCCTAGGGGGGAAAAAGCCTTCGTCAGATGAATATCACCGTCATTCCACTTATTGACCGCTTGCTTCGTCCAGCTGTCAGATCATCTTGGCAACCATCGCTGGTCACCTTCTCCCACTCAGATCCTGGTTTCTCCTGATGATCGCTTCCAGCTGCCGCCACAAATGGTCCGCAGGACGCCCCAACTCCTTCAGCTGTCCCTTCAGGATTTCTGTCAGCTAAGATGAGCTCCACGAACACAGGAAAAGCAGCTATGGCGGGAGATCGCCGCACCGCTTCTCCAACAGCTGGCCCTCACTTCAACCTTTCTGCTATTATTGATGCAAATATTTTATAGTCCTCATTCAATAATGATACCGGACTATAGTTTTTAATCTGTTGTATGTCTGAGTCCTCTTTTGGTATGAGAGTAATATATGCTTCCATCCAAGAGTTTGGTATCTTCACTTCAAGCAACACTTCATTAAACACTTCCAACATTGGGATGCTCAAAGAGTCTTGCAAGTCTCTATATAATTCTGCTGGTAGTCCATCCAGGCTTGGTGTTTTACCATTGTTTTGTCTTTTAATTGCTTCTATTAGTTTTATCATTGTTATCCTTTCTTCTAGTGTTGTTTTTATTGTTTCTGGTATTGGTGGTAGTTCCTCTTTTTGTAGATATTGTTTGATTTTATCTTCTGAAATTGTCTCTTTATCATAGTTTTTCTTTTCTTTTTTCTTTTTGAATAAACTTCATTAAGTTTTACAATTAAAATACACAAACAACACTCAAACAAATTGGGAAGGAAAGAAGAACAAAAAAGAAAAAGGGGTAAACAATTAAAAACAGTTACATCATCAACAGTTTGTGGTTCCTTATTTATCTCATTATTTTGTTCCTTATTTGCAATTAATCTTTAGTGCGAATATCTAATTACTACTATTAACCCTCCTCATTCACAATTCATTAATATTATTATTATATGGTCTATTTTCTATCAATCCACTCATACCAACAGTTCCAACTCATATAGTACTCTGATACTTCTTTATTTTTTAGTGCTAGAGTTAATTTATCCATTTCTGCACAACTTGATATTTTCTGAATAATCATTCCCTCGGGTGGAGTATAGGGTTGTTTCCAGCATTGTGCGAAAGCCAATCTAGCTGCCAATCGTATAGTTTTTCATAGTATTTTTGTATTATTTTCTTTTTCTTATCATTACCATAGTATGGAGCTCCCTTCTCATCTATTAGTTCCGTGATGGCGAACCACAGGTGGCACGCAGAGCCATTTGTGCTGGCACATGAGCCGCAGGCAAAGTTACCTCACTGCGCATGTGCGCGCCTCATAGCTGATTTTGGGGCCTGTTTGAGGCCTTTTTCAGCCTCCCAGAGGCTTTAGGAAAGCCTTTGCAGGCCGAAAAATAAGCCCATTTCATTACTTCCTGTATTTTCAGCCTGCAAAGGCTGCAGAAGTTTTCCTCAAGCCTCTGGGAGGCTGAAAAAGGCCTCAAATGGGCTGAAAATCAGCTGGTAGGTGCAGTGCAGGTAAGTGGGCAGCATGGGGAATTGCGCACACATGTGCAGGGTGCATGGGTGTGTGTGCGCATTGCCTTCTGGGTGCTGGCATGCAAGAAAGTTATTGTACAAGTGCACATAATTTTGGCACAGGAGCCCAAAAAGGTTAGCCACCACTGTATTAGTTGATGAATCTGCTTTTTTTCCTTCTCTTTTTTCAGTTTATATGCCAGCCATCTTCCTGGCTTATTTGCATTTTCAAAAAAAAATTGTTTAGAAGTTTTAATTTTTTGTGCTAATTCACCTTTTTCCAGTAATTTCAATTTACTTTTATTAAGCTCAATTTGGTATTTTATATTCTTTTTTTGTGGGTCTTTCTGTAATTCCATCTCTAGTCTTTTATAACCTTCTTCCAATTTTGTTTGTGCTTGTTTCTTTTTTTTATTCCTGTGCATCTTATTGTTAGTCCTCTGATATATGCCTTTGCGGTATCCCATACATTTTGTAGTGAAGTATCTTCTTTTTTATTCTCTTTGAAAACAAATTCCAATTCTTTCTCCATAAACTTAATATATTCTTTCTCTTTAAGTATTGTTTGATTCATTGTCTATCTCAGTTTCTTTTTTGGTCCTTTCAATGTAGCTGTTATCGGGTTGTGATCTGCCCAGGTACCTATTTCAATGTTTATCTCTTGTATATTTGGTCTTAGCTCTGCTGATAGCCACATCATATCTATTCTGGATCATGATGCTTGTCTATGTGAATAAAATGCATATTGGTTTTTCTCAGGATAAGTCTCTCTCCATACATTTTAGATGCTTAATTCCTCCACCATTCTAAGAAACGCCTTGGGAAGTGTTTTCCTTGCTTTTTTATTCATGTTTCTAGTTTTATAGTCCAATTCCGGGTCCACAATTGCATTAAAATAACCTATTATACATATATTCTGAAACTCCAGTTCTATTATCCTCTTGTGCAGTTTGTCATAGAAAACCTCTTGGTTACAGTTTGGTGCATATATTGCTACTAAAAGTACCTATTTATCATTTATTGTTATCTCCACCATCAAGATCCTCTCTTCCTCGTCTGTAAAAAATTATTTGGCATTTATTGTCTCTTTTATATACTGTGCTACCCCTCTTTTACTTTGTTGTGCAAGGGAGGCATATAACTTCCAAATTTTGGAGTGTTCGAATACCTTATTATATCACTTTTTAATATGAACTTCTTGTAGGCAAATTATATCCAGTTTTAACTTTTCTAATTTGTTAAAAGTTCTTTTCCTTTTTATTACCGGGTTCAAGCCATTTATGTTTATTGACATTTATTTTACTTCTTCCATTTTTACTTGTAAATAGGGTTTACCATCCTAGTCGTCCTTATCTCTCTTGCTTCTTTTGCTTCTTCTTCTTCTCTTATAGCTATTGCTTCCCGATCTCTTCCCTTTTCTCTTTGTCATACCTCTTTCACTCTGACCACTTCTTCCTGATACCTTTTTCTCTCTTTCCTCTCTCACTCTCTCTTCCTCTTGTGGTCCAAAATAGTGATCATAAAATTGCTCCACCTTCTCTATTGAATCTAGCCTATGTCTCTGTTCCTGCCAGGTTACCAATAACCCCTCTGGTATCAGCCATCTAAAATTTACTCCCAGTTTAATTAAGTGTTTTGTCAGAAATAGATATTTCCCTTCTTAAATCTCTGACTCTTCTCAGTATTTGCTTTATTTATTTATTATTATTATTATTTATTAATTCGACTTATATGCCGCCCCCTCTCGAAGGACTCGGGCGGCTTAAAATAAAAAAATAACACAACAATAAATTAGATAAAACCAGATTAAACAAATCAAGCGAATTAACACTAAAATCCCAGAATTAAAACTCTAAAAACCACCCCACCCCAGGGTCACAGCCGGGTTGATTAAACAACCAGGTCTTCAGGTCATGACGGAAAGTCGCGGAGGTCAGGGGCCAGGCGGAGCTCCAGGGGAAGTTGATTCCAGAGGTCAGGGGCGCGACAGAGTAGGCCGTCGTCGAGGACCGCCAGCCGGCACTGCCCGCCGACGGGACCCCAAGGCCCCTGTCTGTGGGTTCGCTGCAGGGGGTTAGTGTTCGATGTCGGCAGCAGTCGCTCCCTTAAATAATAAGGACCCATGTCATGAAGGACTTTGTATGTTAAAGTTAAAACCTGAATCTCACCGGGCACAACCGGCAACCAATGCAGGCCGCGAGGAGGGGGGCAACATGGGAGAACCGGGGAACTCCCATCACCACCAGCCACTGCATTTTGCACCAGCTGCAATCTCGGATGGTATGCAAGGGCAGTCCTAGATAGAGCGTTGCAGTAGTCAGTCGCAGTAACAAGGGCATGAGTGACCGTGCGCAGGGCATCGCTCCAGAAACAGGCGGCTGGTGAACCAGCGGACCTGGGCAAAGCCCCCTGGCAGCGGCTCCCACCTGCTCCTCCAACTGGGCCGTGCATCCAGGAGGACCCCCAGGTTCCTTGCCTATCCACAGGGGCAGCACCACTCCCCTATGGTCAGCGATGGACATTCCAAACTGGACCCACGATGCGGTATGTACAGCCACTCAGTCTTGGCGGGTTGAGTCGAAGCATGTTTCCGTCCATCCAGATCCGTACCGCATCCAGACAGCGAGTCATCACGGAGAGGGCATCACTGATCTGGTTTGGGGTGGAGATATATAACTGTGTATCATCAGCATATTGATGATACCTCACTAAAACACAAATGATCTCACCCAGTGGTTTCATGTAGATATTAAATAAAAAGGAGAGACCGACCCTGAGGACCCCACAAGTGAGTGCCCTGGGGCTGACCTCTGCCCCCTGCCAACACCGATTGCGCCGCCCAGAGGGGAGGAGAGCCACCAAAAACAGTGCCCCCCCCCCAGCCCCCATAGAAGCGGCAAAAGGATACCATGGTCGATGGTATCGAAAGCCGCTGAGAGGTCTAATAGGACCAGGACAGAGGAAAAACCCTGTCCGTGCCCTCCAGAGATCATCCATCAGTGCGACCAATGCCATCTCCGTGCTGAAACCAGGCCGGAAGCCCGATTGGCATGGATCCAGGTAGTTCGCTTCATCCAGGAAAAGCGGAAACTGCCTGGCCACCACCTCTCAACAACCTTCGCCAGCGAAGGTTGGAGACTGGACAGAGTTATCTACACGGTGGGATCCAGGGCAGGCTTCTTCAGGAGGTGTCTCACCACCGCCTCCTTCAGGGCGGAGGGGAAAACACCCTCCCTTAACGAAGCGTTGACAACTGCCCGGATCCAACTGCAGGTGACCTCCCTGGCGGCATAAGACAGCCAGGAAGGGCACGGGTCCAACAAACATGTGGTGGAACTCAGGCACCGCATAATCCCGTCCACTTCATCCTCAGAAACAGAGTCGAACTCATCCCAGAATGTACTGGCCAGACTACCTGTATCCCGCTCTTCAGACCACTGCAAATCAGTGGACAACCGCTCGTGGTGATCTTATCCGACAGATATTGACCGAATTCTCAGCCCTTCCCAGCGGATCCGCCTCCCAAGACAAAGGAGAGCGCGTAACCGAACAGGGCTGGCTGGGCGGTTATCTGGGACACTATGAGGTGGAGAGATAAGACCTTCTCGCCACCCTCATAGCTCCCAGGTAAGTCCTAATATGGGCTCTTAACTGGGTTCGATCGAGCTGAGAGCGGGTGGCCCTCCACCTGCTCTCTAGGCCCTCCAGCATTTCATCTCCCGGAGCTTCTCTGAGTACCAAGGAGCCATCCGAGATCCGGCGTGTGAGGGGTGCATGGGGACAACCCTCTCGAGGGGCCTCCGATGCGCCCGCTGCCAGCGGCGTCAGATCCTCAACAGAGCTGTGAGCAAGGGAAGAGGAAAAGGCCCCAGTTCCGCCTGGAACCGCTCAGGGTTCATAAGGCCTGGGCGGAACCATCTAAGTGGCTCCCTGTCCCAGCAGTGAGGCGGCCTTTGGAAACCCAGCCGCAGGAGATAGTGATCAGACCATGGAGCGGGCAGAGCCGTATGAGCAGGTTGCCCTCTGTCACTCACCACCACTCAGAGACAAAAACTAGGTCTAGAGTGTTCCCCCTCATGGGTGGGGCCATGAATTAATTGGGTCAGGCCCATGGCTTCCATAGAAGTCATGAATTCCTGGGCCAATCCGACGTACCCCAGGGAAGGCAGGTTAAAGTCCCCAGGACTATAAGGCCTGGGAACTCCACCGCCACCCCCAAGAGGATGTCAAGAAGTCCCGGCAGGGCTGCTGTCACAGAGCTGGGAGAGGTATGTGAGCAGCAAGCCCACCTGACCATTAGGCCCCCACTTCAGGAGAAGGGTCTCACTTCCGCCTACCTCTGGGATAGTGACCTCCCTTGGAAGCAAGGTCTCCCTAATAACCACAGCCACCCCACCACCCTTCCCTGGGCCGTGGCGGTGCACAACCCAAAAACCTGGAGGGCATAATTCAACCAGAGGGACACCACCCTCTGGGCCCAACCAGGTCTCGTGATACAAGCCAGGTCACAGCCTCCTCCTCAATAATCTCACGGAGGAGGGTAGATTTATTAGCCACGGACCTGGCATTAAAATACACCAGCCTAAGCCCAGGGGTCCCTGTTCCTGAGCTCCCCAGGGAGGAGGCCATAGGGTCGGAGCGAGCAACCGCACAAAGATGGCTGGTCTGCCACTATGACTCTGACCCTATGCCTCGGCGTCTGCTGCCGACTCCAACCACCCTGGGTCATGCGGCCCCACCTCAACCCCGACCCATGCCCCATCCCCGCTCCCCCACGAACGGCTGCAAAAGACCCATTGACCCCTCTCCCTAACCCCTTAAGACAACAAGTTAAAATTTAAGTTTCCCCTTCCTTCTAAGCTTAGAATTTGGCCCACTAGTCGCAACATGCCACCTCTCGCTTTAAAACCACTATTCCTTTCCCCTTGTACTTAAAGGGGTCATCTCTCGCCTTCTGCATTATCTCTGTTTTTATTGCTTTTTT
This sequence comes from Naja naja, assembly GCA_009733165.1. Lineage (NCBI taxonomy): Eukaryota > Metazoa > Chordata > Lepidosauria > Squamata > Elapidae > Naja > Naja naja. The sequence goes on along the minus strand of SOZL01000917.1, from coordinate 48,587 downwards.
TGTGAATCTCACATGGACCTCTCTGGGGAGCCTGTTTCTCATTGCATACCTAGTGTGCACTCTGAAGATCTCATCTGTATCTGCCAAAATCTTTTCTTTAGTCACCTCCAATGCTCCCGCCAATAGCTCTGCCATTATCTCCACCAGGTTCTCTCACTTTTCTTCTTCCATCTTTTGGAATCTCAGATAATAATTTGTGCGATCCATCTCTAACATCATTATTGTTCTCTCTTTTTTCCATCTGCTAATGTCAATCTATAGTCAAGCTCTCTCACCATCTTTTCTGTTAACTCAGCCTTCTCCTCTACTTTTTGTATACGTTGGTCATTTTTCTTCATCATTTGTTGGAAGTTCTCTATCTTTTCTTCTACTTTCTCTATTTTCCCTTCCATTTTCTCCATTCTTTCTTTCATATCATCATGCATGGCTTGTATCATGGATTTTAATTCTGCTTACCATATTTGCCTTCTCTTGCTGCAATAGAGCATCCAAAGTTCTCTGTCCCGCTGGACTTGAGGTTGCCGATGACGTAGCTAATGGCGGTGCCAATGGTGTTTTCTTCATTTTAAAATATTTCAGAGTGTCTCAATAAATATAATCCACTAAAGGACCAAGGTAGTTCCTCTTCTGATTTCTGTTTTCAGGGGGCTGAAACCACGGCAAGACAATGCATCTCATGGGAGCTCCATGACACTGTCAAAACCCAAGCTGCCGGGAGGTCCTAAATGGACCTAAATGCTTTGGAGGAGCGACAAAAGGGACGATCAGGTTCTGGTGAGCGCAGGGAGTCCGCAATCTCCCTGACTGGCCCAGAAAAGCCCCTGAACTTGACAGCTGGGAAGGCAGCCATTGCACGCCGCTACAAAGCTGGGGACAGCTACCAGAAGAGAGTAAAAGGCAGAAGATGACATGATTGAGCTGGTGAGGGATTTTCCAAACTATTTAGACTTAAAACAAGAGAGAGCCCCAGGATTGCAGCTAAGGGAGTGAGGCATAAAAGGGGAGGTGGAATTTCTTTTTTCTTTTCCACCATCAGAAGAAAGCGGCAAGGAAAGCTAAAGTGCCACTATTAATTAATACAGGAAGCTGATTGAAAAACTTCTAATAAAGAGCTCATTTTAAGAAAACTGGATTCAAAGATAATACTAAGTAAGAACTTTGGGAAAGTTTTTGGTTTTTTTTTCTATATAAACGTCATTATTTACTTCACAACTTTCACTGGCTATACAATATATTGGAAGGGGAGAAGCAGAGCAACAGTGCCATCTAAAGGCAAAGGTGAAAACTACAAGGAGAAATTACAGAATAATATGGACAGTAAATATAACCTTGGAGCTTGAGAATAAAGAGATAAGCAGCTGCTGTTTGGACTAAAAACTTCAAAGAGCAAAGCACTGAGATATTGTGTTTTCCTTTGTTTCCTTGCCTTTTTTGCTTGAAAAGTGTACCTCTTGGAACCCAAACAAAACAGCAGATAAAAATAACAGAAAGTGAATATCTCCTTTCTTTTTTTGATTTGTGTTCTGGCTTTTGCCTTTGTGCTCTGTGTACTCTGTCCTCGGACATAAAACAGCTGGTGGGTGAGTTTTTCGGGCGTGGTGGGCCTATTTGGATTACAATTTTTTTCCTTTCTTTTTGGATATATTTTCTACACAAAATGGATTAGGGTTTGAAGAACCTGAAGAAAAGAAGAAGCTAAAAGACTAAAAGAGTGATAAAAACCTGGCCCAAGACTTGGATTACAAATTTTTATAACTAGAACTATAAATTATTGGGATGCACTGGGGTTCCAATGCTTTTGTGAATGCCATGATGGTGGCGTTGTCTAAGGCGGAGGGGTCCTCCTTTGCTTGGGAGTGTATGACAACCTTGGCTGCTAGCTGGGAAACTGGAAGCATAGACTTAACCGCTTCTGCCTTAGCACCATTGTATTGGGGTAACCTGAATAGGGTGTCTGCCAGAAAGTTTTTCCCCCTGGTAAAAACCTCAAAGTAAAATTAAATCATTGGAAATACTGTGCCCACCAGACCTGTTTTGGGGACATTTTCCTTGGGGTTTTGAGAGCTTCTAAATTCTTGTGGTCAGTCCAGACTTGGAAGGGTATTTTGCTCCCCTCCAGGAAATGCCTCCAAGTCAGGAGTGCCCACCTGACTGCCAAAGCCTCTTTCTCCCATATCGCCCACCTTTGTTCAGTTTCAGTTACCTTTTTAGAAGCGTACATGCATGGTTGCAATTTTCCTTCTTCATTTTCTTGGAGTAGAACCACTCCGACTGCCACATCACTGGCATTGGCTTGAATTACAAACTGTTTCTTCAGATCCAGGTGTTTTAACACTGGTTCAGCCGAAAGAAGTATTTTCAGTTTCTCAAATGCCACTTAGCATTCCACAGACCATTTTAGTGGCTGGCTGGGTTTTGGCTTAGTTAGTAATTGTGAGTGTTATCTGGGCAAAAGAGGGTGTCAATGCTGTTCATCCAACGCTATGGAAGGTTACGAGACCACCAAATCTTCAGTGAACGGTTTATTCGTATTGCACTCCAAATCATGGGTAACAATCATCGAATGCAATTAAAGTCAGCTCTGGCTTGCTATGCAATCCAGAGCTGTATTTATACAGTTAATTCATAATTAGTCAAATTATTTAATTATCGTTGTCTTCCGGACACTGCTACTGACCTACATCCAGGGTTATTATAGTCATCATCAAAATAATAATCCCACGTTCCCAGATATTTGCACCTGTGCTTTCAGGTACACACTATCCACCCACTATGTGCTACCACCATTTAATATTCTCGTGTATTCATGTGAGTAATTATTCGTGAGTTTATAGTCAATTTTTCCAGTGTTTTTCCTCCCCATCTCTAGTCTGATGAGCACAGTTTTCAGGTGTTGTAGCTCCATGTTATGGACTTTGGAGTCGTGATGGGGGGATGAATTGCCAATAGAAGTTAGTGAAACATAGGAAGCTCTGCAATTGTTTGCGGGTACGAGGGGTTTCCCACTCAAGCACCACCCTGACTTTTGTGGGACCTATTTCCACCCTTGGTGGGAGATTCTGTATCCCAAGTAATCTATTTTGTCTTGGTGAAATTCACATTTGGAAAGCTTGGCAAACAACTTAGCTGCCCTTAGCTTTTCAAAACCTCCTATACTAACGTAACATGTTAAGCCTTAGTTTCAGTGTAAATCAATATGTCACCAAGATAAACCAAAACTCCCTTGTACAAGTGCTCATGCAGCACTTTGTTAATGAGCTGCATGAAAATGGCAGAAGCACCTTGGACCCCGAATGGCAAAACTTTGAACTGAAAGCACTCCAACAGTAAATTAAATGCTGCCTTCCATTCATCCCCCTCCTGGATCCAGGAATAGAATTAGAATTATTAGAATTAGAATTAATGAGAATGAGAATTAGAATTGGAGTTTGAAGGGAGCTTGGAGGTCTTTGTGAAAGGTATTTCACATGGTGCTGTGCTCTTTCCACCGGCTCAGGTTTGGAAGATTCAAATGAGCCAATCACAGCACAGCTGTGGTTTGAATTTCCCAGGCTTTCCTTAGCCGCACCTCAGGTGTAGATAAGGAGCTGCCTTGTGGGCAGCTAGTCAGTTCTTAATCTGCAAGCAAGCAACAACTTCACAGCTGGAAGTACCTTGCTTCACCTTCCGAGGAAGGGACATTAGAACTCGGTCACACAGGTGATGACAAGGACTTGGACTTTAAGGACATAAAGGAAAACAAACTACCTGGTATGCTTTTTTGAAACTGTTTATTGCTTTTTGCTTTTCTACTCAATAAAGAAGTTTTTTGGATTAAACCTTCTTGGGCTCAACTTATTTCAGATAGCTTCACACTAGCATAAGGTCATGAACCGTCAATTTCTTCCCCTCGTTTCCTCACAGTCTTCTAGTCCAACCCCCTGCTTAGGCAGGAAACCCTATACGATTTCAGACAAATGGTTATCCAATCTCTTCATAAAAACTTCCAGTGTTGGAGCATTCACAACTTCTGGAGGCAAGTTGTTCCACTGATTAATTGTTCTTAACTGTCAGGAAATTTCTCCTTAGTTCCAGGTTGCTTCTCTCCTTGATTAGTTTCCATCCATTGCTTCTTGTCCTGCCCTCAGGTGCTTTGGAGAATAGCTTGACTCCCTCTTCTTTGTGGCATAGATATTGGAACACTGCTATCATGTCACCCCTAGTCCTTCTTTTCATTAAACTAGACATACTCAATTCCAGCAACCCTTATTTTTGTTTTAGCCTCCAGTCCCCTAATCATCTTTGTTGATCTTCTCTGCACTCTTTCGAGAGTCTCAACATCTTTTTTACATTGTGGTGACCAAAACTGTATGCAGTATTCCAAGTGTGGCCTTACGAAGGCATTATAAAGTGGTATTAACACTTCAAATGATCTTGATTCTATCCCCTCTGTTTATGCAGCCTAGAACTGTGTTGGCTTTTTTGGCAGCTGCAACACACTGCTGGCTCATATTTAAATGATTGTCCACTAGGACTCCAAGATCCCTCTCACAGTTACTACTATTGAGCCAGGTACCACCTATACTGTACCTGTGCATTTTGGTTTTCTTGCCTAAATGTAGAACCTTACTTTTTTACCATTGAATTTCATTTTGTTATTTATTATTTATTTATTTATTAGTTCTAAGCTGCCCCATCTCCCTAAGGACTCGGTGACATTACAATAAAACAATAGAATATACAATTAAAAAGAGATTAAATCCAGTAAGAAACCCAATTATAATCTAAAACACTAAAAACAGTCATTAAAACTCCCACACACACACCTCAGTCCAGGTCAGTGAGTTGGAACAACCATGTTTTTAGGCGGTGGAAAAAATGGAAGTCAGGAGCCACCCGAAGCTCCAGGGGCAGTTGGTTCCATAGGTTGGGTGCTCCCACAGAAGGCCCTGCCCCTAGGGTGCCAGCCGACATTGTCTGCTGGCCGGAACCCGAGTCCTGTCTGTGAAAGTGCACAGGACAATGGGAAACAGTCGCAGGCAGTAGGGTCTCCCGTAGATATCACGGTCCTAAGCCATGAAGGGCTTTATAGGTCAAAACCAGCACCTTGAATCTCACCCGGGAGGAACAGCGTAACCAGTGCAGTGCACACAGGAGGGTGTAACATGGGAGTGTCGGGACACTCCAATCACAACCAGCGCTGCATTCTGGACAAGTTGAAGCCTCCGGGCGGTCCTCAAGGGCAGCCCCATATACAGAGCATTGCAGTAGTCCAGATGGGAAGTAACAAGCGCATGAGTGACCGTGCGTGGCGTCTTGGGTAGGAGCACAACTGGTGCACCAGGTGAACCTGGGCAAATGCCCCCCTGGCCACGGCTCCCACCTGCTCCTCCAAACTGAGCCGTGCATCCAGGAGGACGCCCAAGTTGCACGCCCTATCTATGGGGGACAACACCTCTCCCCCCATAGTTAACAATGGAATATCCTGGACAACTTGAGACGCCAGTACATACAGCCATTCGGTCTTAGCCGGGTTGAGCCAGAGCCTGTTCCTCCCCATCCAGACCTGCACCGCCTCCAGGCACCAGGACATCATGTTGAGGGCGTCACTGGGTTGGTTAGGGATGGAGATGGAAAGCTGGGTATCATCAGCATACTGATGATATCTCACCCCAAAACCACGGATGATCTCACCCAGCGGCTTCATATGGATATTGAACAGGAGGGGTGAGAGAACCGACCCCTGAGGCACCCCACAAAGGAGGGGCCTGGGGCCGCATTCCTGCCCCCTGCCAACACCATCTGCGTACGGCCCGAGAGGTAGGAGGAGAACCACCGCAATGCCTCAATTCGGGCCCTGGAGCCTCGATTCAGGCCCTGGAGGGATGATGCTTTGGCCAGGGTGAACATTGTTTCCCGGAACATGGTGGAGGATGGGACATCCGCTAGGCGACATGAGTTGCCGCAGGGGTTGCCTGGTTGCTCAGTTGCCCGGATTAGTGTCAGCCCGGGCGTGGACTGCTGGGCTGCTGATCCCTCCCCCACTGGGCTCCTTTGCCATCTTGAGACTTGGGCCATCTTGAAATCCAGACAGAGGGTCTTTCCCACCCTCTCACTCTTTCGGTTCAAGGATGCCTACTGGGATGGATGTCCCTGCTGTCGTGAGAGGGCGGCAGTGAACATTGTGGGACCACACCCACCAATCTGTTGTGGGAGAACAGTGGAGGCTGGGAATGTGATCCCTGCTGACTCCTGCCAGGATTCCCGAGTGGGCGAGTTGTGGAATACCGCAGCTGGTGAGAACGCGGTGATCAGTCCGTGGGCCTTTGTCATCAGGCTCCTAGGTGGTTGTGAGAGGACCCTGGGCCCGGGCTGTTCCAACAACTCGACCTGGACCGACTATTCGATCTGGACACTTTCCACTGATCATCTTCCTCCCAGTCTTTATGAACGGAACGCTGCAGACTTACCTCGTTAGTGACCTGCAGGCCCTGAGGGACTCCCCTCTGTCCCAGATGTGGCCTGCTGGGTTATCGACGGCCTACCTCGATGACGGATCTTGGGATCCCAAGAGGTGGCATTGCGTGGGAAAGGGAAGGGGTCGGGGGTTGGGTGATAAGAGGGTACCAAGACCTCTTTGTTAATTTTTTTATAGAAGCTTTTAAGGGGTTTAGGGGGAGGGAAGAGTTATCAGGCTTGGTTGGAGCCTGAGGGAGCCCCAGTAGGATTTTTTCAGTCCAGGTCAGAAATGACCCACGGCGGGGTGGGTGGTGGGGATGGCCAGAGCCTCCGGGGAATGGGTGGAGTATGGGATCTGCACAGTGACTGGGAAAGGCAGCAGAGGTAAGGGCGGAGGGTCGTATCGATCTCTGGGAGTGCGCACCCGCTGCCTCTGAGCAGTGGTGCGCTCCGACCCTCCGGTTCCTACCCATTTGCCCGGGGGCCCAGAGGAGCAGGATCCTGGGCTGAGGCTGGTCTATTTGAATGCCAGGTCCGTTGGTAACAAAGCTCCCCTCATCCGAGATCTTTTTTTTTTTTAATTTTAAAAAACTTTATTTACAAATATTAAAAACACACGAACATACAAATACACATGACATAAATACAAAACAATGCGCAATGCGCTTTCTTCTTTTAGTTTGGATTTCAGATTGGATATAAACTTTAACTTTAAAAATAGATTATACATAACTATGTTCATTACCAATTTTTTTCCCATTTGTTTAGCTTAGGTTATAATTTTAGTTATTCTGTATAACCTTCCAGATCACTATATATTGGCATATATTGTCTATAACGTCCTTAGGTCCGCTTAAATCCCCTGTATTTCCCGGGTTCCCTTTTTCCCTCGGTGTTCTTTTTGCATTTTGTTCCACCCAATCATACCATCTATCCCATGTCTTATAGTACTCTGAATCCTCCTTTTCGTTCAATTTGAGTGTTAGTCTTTCCATTTCCATACATTCATATGTTTTCCTAATTATATTTTGTATAGATGGCATAATCTTATCTGTCGGATAAGATCGCTCGGATCCAGGAGGGGTTGAACTCTAATTTGCAGTGCTCTGAGGACGGAGTTACAGAGAGTCTGGCTGATGTCATCTGGGCTGAGTTTGATCCTGTTTCTGAGGATGAAGTGGACAGGATTATGCGATGACTGAGTTCCACCACCTGTTTATTGGACCCGTGTCCTTCCTGGATGGTATATGCCTCCAGGGAGACCACGTGCGGCTGGCTCCAGGCAGTTGTTAACGCCTCGCTGAGGGAGGGGTTCTTTCCTGCCGCTTTCAAAGAGGCGGTGGTGAGACCCCTCCTGAAGAAGCCTGCTCTGGACCCAGCCATTTTAAACAACTTTCGTCCAGTCTCCAACCTTTGCTTTTTGGCAAGGTTGTTGAGAGTGGTGGCTCAGCAGTTTCCACTTTTCCTGGAGGAAGCGGACTATCTAGATCCGTATCAGTCAGGCTTCCGACCTGGGTACAGCACGGAGACGGCATTGGTCGCGCTGATGGATGATCTCTGGAGGGCTCGGGACAGGGGATTTTCCTCTGTCCTAGTCCTATTAGATCTCTCAGCGGCTTTTGATACCATCGACCATGGTATCTTATTGCGGCTCGGGGCTGGAGAGGCACTGTTCTGCAGTGGTTCTCCTCCTACCTCTCGGGCAATCGGTGTTGGCAGGAGGGCAGAGGTCGCCAGGGCACTCACATGTGGGGATCCTCAGGGTCGGTCTCCCTCCTGTTCAACATCTATATGAAGCAGCTGGGCGAGATCATCCGTGGTTTAGTGAGGTATCATCAGTATGCTGATGATACCCAGTTATATATCTCCACCCCAAGCCAAATCAGTGATGCCCTCTCCGTGATGACCTGTTGTCTGGATTTATTTATTTATTTATTTATTTTAATTACATTTATATGCTGCCCTTCTCCGAAGACTCAGGGTGGCTTACAATTTTTGGGATACAACTCAGTGTGCTCAGCAATAGCCTTCATTCCATTGTATATGCCTGCTTATTACTAAGCGGCATTTTTACAAAGTCAGCTTATTGCCCCCAACAATCTTGGGTTCTCAATTTACCTACCCCGAGAGGATGGAAGGCTGAGTCAACCTTGCGGTACAGACCTGGATGGGAAGGAACGGACTACAGCTCAACCCGGCTAAGACTGAGTGGTTGTGAGTACAGGCATCTCGGCCCAGTCAGTTGATTCCATCTTTGGTCATAGGGGGAGAGGTGTTGCCCCCTGTGGACAGGGCTCAGAACCAGGGAGTCCTCCTGAATTCACGGCTTAGTTTGGAGGAGCAGGTGGGGGCCATGACCCGCGGGGCTTTTGCCCAGGTCCCACTGGTTTGCCAGTTGCCTCAGATCTGGACCGAGATGCCCCTTCACATGATCACTCATGTACTTGTGACGTCCCGACTCGACTACTGCAACGCTCTCTATTTAGGACTGCCCTTGCATACCATCCGAGGCTTCAGCTGGTGCAGAATGCGGCGGTTGTGATGGGAGTTTCCCGATGCTCCCATGTTACACCCTCCTGCGTGAGCTGCATTGGTTGCCGGTTGCCCTTCGGGTGAGATTCAAGGTGTTGGTGTTAACATTCAAAGTCCTGTACGACATGGGTCCGGGTACTGCGGGAGCATCTTCTGCCAATATCAAACACCGACGCCCTCGCACAGACAGGGACTCCTCAGGGTACCGTCGGCTAGACAATGTCGGCTAGAGGTGCCCCGGGGAAGGGCCTATTCTGTTGCGGCCCCCACCCTGTGGAACCAACTCCCTGTGGAGCTCTGGTTGGCTCCTGATTCGCCTCCTTCCGCCGATCTGAAGACCTGGCTGTTTGAACAGGCCGGGCTGGACTGACCTCCTGGGGTTTTTTAAGTATTTTAATGGGCTTTAGCGATTGGGCTTATCGATCTAATTTTGTTTTAAATATTGATTGATTGATGTACTGTGTTTTAATTGTGAGCTGCCCCGAGTCCTTTCGAAGAGGGGCGGCATATAAGTCCAATTATAAATAAATAAATAAATAAATAGCCCAGCTGTCTTCACCCAGGCTGATACCGACCAGGGCAGATAGGCAGCCAGGCCATCCCTGCAGCAGCCTACGCTGCCTAGGGGACATCCCATCCTCCACCAAATTCCAGAAGAGAACAATCACCCCGGCCAGAGCATCGTCCATCCAGGGCCAAGTCCGAGGCTTTTCTAGACCCACACCCACAGCCCCCAGGACAAGCCTGGGTATCCATTTGGTGTGAGCCCCAAACACCCCGGCTTTATCGGCCCCAATTAACCAAAAACTGGGGATAGGCCAACTCACCAGCCCCAGTTTAGGCTGGCAAGCCCATTCCTCGTTATGATGGTGAGCTCCAATTCTTGAGTCCAGTACAGGTCTAAGGTCTACAACCAGGTTAGGATTCCAGCACCTATGATGTTTGGGTGCCCGCAGCGTCAGTCTGTCGTGCTGGCAGCCCCAAGTCATCCCAGCCAGCACAGCTCCTGGCGCCGCAGACAACCCCCTCGGAATCAGCAAAAACAAGCCCAGTGGTCACACAAACAGCCCCGGCAATGCAAACAACACAGGCGGCGATCAAGAAACCACCGCGCGCGATTCAAGATGACTACAGTGTCTGCAGCAGCAGCATCCACAGCGGCTGCAGCCCCGGTCACCATACCGGTCTCACCTCCTGCTATTCTGGCCGACGCCAAAGACTCTTGGCGGCTCCTGACTGCCACTCCCATCTTTGCTGACGACTTCGCCGCCACCAACTTCCATGGGTAGATCTTCAATGACAAGTCGGAGATCGGAACAAACACCGTCCTCTGCATTCTGGGTTAGTTTACTGCCGATCCCAAGGGGCAGGGCTGGAAATTGAAGCCCTGTCCTCTCAAACAAAGGACAAATCCATCCCTCCCACTATGGAGCTCTAGCTACTGCTGGCGGCCATATCAGGAGCATGAGCAGAGACTAGATAGCACCCAATGTTCAAGCCTATCAAGATCTTTCTGTATCTTAAGCCTATCTTCTGGCATGTTGGCTATTCCTGACAGCTTGGTGTCGTCTGCAAATCTGATGAGTTCCCCATCTATCCCTTTGTCCAAATCATTGATGAAGATGTTGAAGAGTACTGGGCCTAAAACAGAACCCCACTGCATACTTCCCTCTATGTAGATGCAGTTCCATTGAGGACTACACATTGAGTGAGGTTGGTCAGCCAGTTATGAATCCATCTGGTGGTGATGCTGTCTAACCCACATTTTTCTATTTTATCAAGTAGTAGGTTATAATAGTTGAAGCAGTGACTCAGTGGCTAAGATGCTGTTCGGTGGTTCGAATCCCTAGCACCACGTAATGGAGTGAGCTCCCGTTACTTGTCCCAGCTTCTGCCAACCTAGCAGTTCGAAAGCACATAAAAATGCAAGTAGAAAAATAGGAACCACTTTGGTGGGAAGGTAACAGCATTCTCAGCCGGCATTTAGTCATGCCAGCCACATGACCACGGAGACATTTTCGGACAGCGCTGGCTCTTTGGCTTCGTAACGGAGATGAGCAGTGCCCCCTAGTGCTGGAAATGACTAGCAAGTTAAATCTAACTTGGAAAAAATCCTCCCCTTCAACAAATGGGACAGCATGTCCTTCATCAGAGGTAGGGGGTACAGGTTTTCGTTGAAAATGGTGTTCAAATTTCTATAGTCCACGCATAGACGTAATGAGCCATCTTTTTTGTCCCAGAACAGTACTGGAGCAGCCACCTTGGGCCTAGCAGGTTCGATGAAACTACACTTGAGGTTTTTGTCTATGAATTGGCACAGTTCATCCAGCTCATGGGGGGTCATGGAGTAAAATGTTGGCTTAGGGAGTTTGGCCCCCGGTAGAATCTCTATGGCATAGTCTGTAGGTCTATGAGGAGGAGTTTGTCTGAAGCTTCTTCACTAAACATGTCAATTAAGTCTTGGTACTCCCTGGGGATGCCCGGCAGGGGTCCGCTTGTCACAGCAGCAGCTACTTCCTCACTACATGGCATTCCCACCTGGTGGGGCTCCTCCCTCTGGGCCAGTTTGCAATTAGGGAATCGGAGGGTCCTCTCTGTCCAGGCCACCCTTGGGTTCCACTTTTTTAGCCAGGTCAGTCCCAAAACTAGTGGCCACTCCATCCCCAGCATCACAATGAAAGCAATGGTTCTGGAGTGGTTTGCCATGGTGAGCTCCAGCAGTTCAGTGGCAAATGTGGCTGGGGTGCCTCCCACAATGGACCCATCAAGTTGACAGAAAGAGACTTGGGTTTTTAACGGTCTTAGTTGGATCCCCAGTCCTCCAACTAGAGTTGGGCTTATTAGGCTCCTTGTGCACCCCAAGTCCAACAATGCTTTAAGTCTCACTTTTTTCCCTGTTAGTGAGATTAATAGTTCTATGGGGATTGTAAGGGGTTTGACAGTCCCAGTTACCAAAGGGTCTTCGTAGACACTCTCTGAATGATCGGGCTCCTCCACCATAGGGGTCGGAGTTTCTGGCACCAGAGGCGACTCTGGCGGGAACTCCACAACCACATGGGTCTTTAAAGTGGTGTCCCTGGGACGCAGTGGTAGCTTCACGGTCCTTCCTCTGGCTTGCTTCTCTCCTTTTTGAGCAGGCATTTTTGCATGACAATCAGCTGCACTGTGGCCTTCCTTTCTGCAGTTGAAGCAAGCAGTCAAGCATGGCAGGGCAGAGTGAGGCTTGGCCATCTCCCTCCTCCCTTCGGGTGGGGATCTCCTCCAGGTGTGGCTTGCGACACAGGCATTGTACAGGTCGTCATTGAGCCCATCCTTTTTTAAATAAATTTTATTAATTTTCTATTAAATACATTTCTTAGTTCTTAATAAACATTGTGTTGTCTGGGTATTTAATCTGCTTTACAATACAGATTCCATTCTGACTCTTCACCCCTTTTTTCCAACCACTGGTAGAATAAGTTCCATGTTTGATAATATTCTGTGTCTTCTTTCTGCTTGATTTTCAATGTAATTCTACCCATTTCTGCACAGCCTAATATCTTCTTAATTATCTCTTCATCTTGCAGTGTTTCGTCATCTTTCCAATATGTGTGAGAATAATCCTCGTTGCTGTTAAAACATGTAATACTAAATACATACTTTTCTTATCAAATTTTTCTGATATCATCCCTAATAAAAACAGTTCAGATTTAAAATCTACATGTTCCCCATTATCTTTTCTAGCCATCTGTATATTTTTGCCCATTTTTTTGGTTTTATCACAAGTCCACCACATATGATAAAATGTGTCTGTCTTTTGATTACATTTCCAACATTTATTAGACTTACTTTTAAACATTTTAGCTAACCTAGCAGGTGGTAAATGCCATCTATAAAACATTTTATATAAATTTTCTTTATAAGAAGTTGCCATTGTTTAGTTCCTTTCCCATAAATTTAGCCATTTCTCTAATTCTATGTTATAGCCAAAGTTTTTTCCCATTATACCATTGTCTCTTTTATTTGTTCATCCTCCATTTTTAAATTTAGCAAGAAGTTATATAACTTCTTAATTAGTTTTTCATCAGAGTTCAACACTGTCTTAACAAAAGGTGTTTGCCCCTTTTAAAAGCCATACTTTTTCATATCTATATCATATCTAGATTGTATTCACAATTGAGGCCACCATGATAGTATAATGTCCTGTTCTTCAAGCTCTTGCTTTGATTTTAATTTCCCTTCAGTGTCCAAAATGTCTTCATATGTCACAATTTTTTCAAACTTCACCAGATTTGGATATTTATTTATTTATTTATTTATTTATTTATTTATTTATTTCTTTATTGGATTTCTAAGCCGCCCCATCTCCCGAAGGACTTCATAAAAACAGCACAAATATACAATTAAAAGAAATTAAATAAGAAATTAAATAAGAAACCCAAATACAAGCTAAGACAGTAAAACAATCGTTTAAAACTCCCATCCCCACCCTCAGTCCAGGTCAACAAGTTGGAACAACCATGTTTTTAAGCCCCGACCGAAAGACCGGAGGTCAGGGGCCACCCGGAGCTCCAGGGGCAGTTGGTTCCATAGGGTGGGTGCTGCCACAGAGAAGGCCCTACCCCTAGGGGTCTCCAGCTGACATTGTCTGGCTGACGGAACCCCAAGGAGGCCCTGTCTATGAGAGCGCACGGGACGATGGTAAAAGTCACTGGCAGCAGGGTCTCCCATAAGTATCCCGGTCCTAAGCCATGAAGGGCTTTATAGGTCAGCACCAGCACTTTGAATCTCACACGGAGGGCAACCGGTAACCAGTGTAGCACACGCAGGAGGGGTGTAACATGGGAGTATCGAGACACTCCCATCACAACCTGCGCCACTGCATTCTGGACAAGTTGAAGCCTCCAGGTGGTCCTCAAGGGCAGCCCCATGTACAGAGCATTGCAGTAGTCCAGACGGGAAGTAACGAGCCCATGAGTGACCTTACGTAGGGCATCTTGGTCCAGGTAGGGGCGCAACTGGTGTACCAGGCAAACCTGGGCAAATGCCCCCCTGGCCACGGCTCCCACCTGCTCCTCCAAACTGAGCCGTGCATCCAGGAGGATGCCCAAGTTGCGCGCCCTATCTACAGGGGGTAACACCTCTCCCCCCATAGCTAAAGGTGGAATATCCTGGACAACTCGAGATGCCAGTACATATAGCCACTCAGTCTTGGCCGGGTTGAGTCAGAGCCTGTTCCTCCCCATCCAAACCTGCACCGCCTCCAGGCACCAGGACATCATGTCGAGGGCGTCACTGGGTTGGTTAGGGGTGGAGATAAAAAGCTAGGTATCATCAGTGTACTGATGATACCTCACCCCAAAACCACAGATGATCTCACCCAGCAGCTTCATGTAGATGTTAAACAGGAGGGGCAAAAGAACCGACCCCTGAGGCACCCCACAAAGGTGGGGCCTCGGGGCCAATTCCTGCCCCCCATCAACACCATCTGCATATGGCCCGAGAGGTAGGAGAACCACCGCAAAATGGTGCCCCCCACTCCCAACCCCTTGAGGCGTCGCAGTAGGATACCATGATCGATGGTATCAAAAGCTGCCAAGAGATCTAACAGGACAAGGACAAAGGAGTGACCCCTGTCCCGTGCCCTCCAGAGATCATCCACCAGTGCGACCAACTCTGTCTCCATGCTGTACCCGGGCCTGAAGCCCGATTGGTGCGGGTCTAGGTAATCAGTTTCTTCTAGGAACACCGGGAGCTGCTTCGCTACCACGCTCTCAACAACCTTCGCAACAAAGCGAAGGTTGGAGACAGGACAAAAGTTGTTTAAATTAGCTGGGTCCAAGGCAGGCTTCTTGAGGAGGGGCCTCACCACCATCTCCTTCAAGGCGGAGGGGAACAATCCCTCACTCAAAGAAGCATTAATCACTGTCTGGAGCCAGCCTCATGTAACCTCCCGGGCGGCATAAACCAGGCAGGAGGGAAACAGGTCCAATAAACACGTGGCAGCACTCAGCTTCCCCATGATCCTGTCCCACCTCATTAGGAGTCATAGGGTCAAACTCCTCCCAGATGAAATCCCTAAGACCCGTCACATCACTCCCATCGGACTCTGACCAGTCGGAGTCCAGACCGGCCCGTATCTGAGCGATCTTGTTCATCAGATGCTGACTAAACTCCTCAGCCCGTCCCCGCAGAGGGTCCTCCCCCCCTCTGGTTAAGGATGGAGCAGGTGACCCTGAACAAGCGGCCAGCGATTATCTGCGGACCCGATGAGAGAGGAGAAGTAAGCACACTTTGCCACCCTCATCGCAGCAAGATAATACCTAATATAGATTCTTCACTGCAATCGGTCAGATTCGGCCCCATTGGATCTCCAACAGCTCTCTAGGCCCCTCTTCCGATGCTTCATCTCCCAGAGCTCCGCGGAAAACCAGGGAGCCGACTGGGATCTGCACCAAGTCAGAGGCCGCAAAGGAACAACTCAGTCAAGTGCCCCGGCAGCTGCCGTCAGGCTCTCAACCGAGCTGTGGGCAAGGGAGGTCAGGATTAACCCAAGCACTGTCTGGAACCTCTCTGGGTCCATTAGGCGCCTGGGGCGGAACCATCTCATCGGTTCCACCTCCCAGCGGCGAGGGGTGGCATTCCAGAAGGACATCCATAGGAGGGAATGACCGGTCTATGGCAGGGGAAAGATAGTTGGAGAACCCCCTCCCAGATCATTACACCACTGTCCCGAGATAAAAACAAGGTCGGGCATGGGTGGGGCCCTGTATTATTTGAGTCAGGTGCATGGCCACCATGGAAGCCATGAACTCCTGATCTAGCCTCGACGCCCCCCCCAGGGATGGCAAGTTGAAATCCCCCAATACCATAAGTTTGGGGAACTCAACCACCACCCCCGACAAGACATCGAGCAGATCAGACAGGGCCGTTGCCACGCAGCTGGGAGAAAGGTACGCAAGCAACAGGCCCAACTGACTCTGAGGGCCCCATCTCAAGAGAAGGGACTCACACCCGTCTACCTGCGGGACAGTGGCCTCCTTTGGACAAAGAACCTCCCTGATAACAACAGCCACCACCCCCGCCCCTACCCTGGGATCAAGCCTGGTGCATTACTTGGAAACCTGGTGGGCACAATTCTACCAGAGGGACCCCTCCCTCCGGGCCCAGCCAGGTCTCTGTGATACAGGCCAGGTCTGCGCCTTCCTCCTCGATCAGTTCTCAGATGAGGGGAGCTTTGTTTCCAATAGACCTGGTGTTCAAATAGACCAGCCTCAGCCCAGGGTCCCGTTCCTCCGAGCCCCTGGGCAAATGGGTAGGAACTGGAGGGTCAGAGCACACCACCGCTCGAAGACAGTGGGTGCGCACTCCCAAAAATTGATACGGCCCTCCGCCCTTACCTCTGCTGCCTTTCATAGTCACCATGCAAATCCTATACTCCACCCATTCCCCCGGAGCTCCGGGCAGACACAACCCCCGCACCCCCGTCATGGCCCATTTCCAACCTGGACTGGGACGATCCTAGTGGGGCTCAGGCTCCAACTAGGCCCAGTTACCCTCCCCTCTCCCTAAACCCCTTAAAAATTTCTTTAAAAATTTTAACAATGAGGTCTTGGCACCCCTCTTGTTACCCAACCCACAACCCCTACCCTTTTCCGTGCAGTGCCACCTCTCGGGATCCCGAGATCCGTCATCGAGGTAGGCTTTCAATAACTCAGCAGACCACACCTGGGATAGAGGGGAATCCCTCAGGGCCTGCAGCTCAGTAACTATATAAGTCCGCAGCATTCAGATCATTAAAATATGGGGAGAAAGATGGCAAAAAAACAGTGAAAATGTCCAGATCGAATGGTCGGTTCAGGCAAAGTTTCTTGGGCAGTCCAAGCCCAGGGGTCTTCTCACAACCACTGAGGGGCCCGATGAAAAAGGGCCCAGCCACGGACTGGCCACCGCACTCTCACCGTCAGTGGTACTCCACCAGTCATCCGTTCGGGGGTCCCGGCCATGGCCAGCAGAGGCAACGCCCCCAGCCCTCACTGTTCTCCCACAACAGGTAGGCAGGTGTACTCCCATGCTGTTCACCGCCGCCCTCTCACGGTGGCAGGAACATTCATCCCAAAAGGCATCCTTAGGACCGAAAAAGTGAAAAGGAGGGAAAAACCCTCTGTTTGGAACTCGAGATGGCCAAAAGTCTCCAGGTGACAAAGAGTTAACGGAGGAAGGGTCAAAAACCCAACTGTCCTCGCCCGGGCCGATACTAACCAGGGCAGGCAGGCAATCCCTGCAGCAGACAATGCTACCTAGGGGGTGTCCCATCCTCTTCCAAACTCCAGGGGAGAGCATTCATGCAGGCCAGGGCATCGACTACCCTGGGCCGAGTCCGAGGCTTATCCAGACCTACACCCATCGTCCCCGGGACAAACCCGGGCACCGTTTCGGTGCAGGCCCCAAAAGCCCTGGCTTCACTGGCCCCAGCTAACAAAAAGGCCTCAGCTGACAAGGAGCCAGGGGTAAACCGACCCACCGGTCCCAACTTAAGCCGGTAGGCCCATCCCCATTGGGGTGGCGAGCCCTATTTCTTGAGTCCAGTCCAGGCCACATGTTCAGGTTAAGACTCCAGCACCCACAGAAATTTAATGCCTGCAGCATCAGTCCATTGCGCTGGCAGCCCCAAATTGGGGCTAGATCTTCATGCTCGCCAGCGCAACCCATGGCGTCGCAGACAATCCCCCAGGAGCCAACAGAAATGAGCCCAGCGGCAACACAGGCAACACAGGCAACACAGGCAGCAATAGAAAAACGCCCAGCAGCAACATCCACAGCGGCAGCGGCTCCCATGCCGATCTCACCTCCCCATGGGTCTCTAGTCAATGCCGAAAACTCTCGTTGGCCTCCAACCGCCGCCATCTTCATCGCCGCTGTCGCCGTTGACCTCACCGTCACCAACATCCGCGGGCAGATCTTCCCATGTAAGTCAGGGGTTGGAGCAGATGACATCCTCCACACCCCTAGACACTTTACTGTCGAGTCCGGGGGGTCGGGGGCTGGAAGCCGCAAAACCCTACCCTTTCAACCGGACAAAACCACTGCTCCCTGCTACAGAGCTCTAGTTACTGCTGGCGGCCATAGCTGAGCATGTGCAGAAAATGTATGTAAAGGCTTCCATCGTTGAGAGTCATTCTGGAATTTTCAAGTATATTTTAGGTTTTATTTTTCCCCATATCGATATTAGTGAGTTTCTTATATGGTGATTTTGAAAGTATCTATGAATTTTATTCTTCTCATACCATAGGAAGGCATGCCATCCTAATTGTAAATCATGTCCTTCTAAGTATAGTATAACTTCTGTACATAAATACTTCTGACCATGACCAAATCGGGTTCTGAGCAAAAAATTCACAATTACCACCACCACCACCCCTGGTCAATTTCCCCTTCCGCACCATTTTTTTTGTAAGTGCCAAATTTCCAAAATTAGGTTTGGGTCACGACCAAATCAGGTTACGACTAAAGTTATGGAACGAATTATGGTCATGACCAGAGGTTCTATTGTATAACAGTCTCTTGTGTCTAAGGGTTTTTCATTCTTGTTAGAGTTTGCAGCAATCCAACCAGCACACAAGTAAATAAATCAGCAGGATTCATTTATAGAAGAAACTTGTTTATATACAGTAATATAAAACATGATGCATGTATACAATACCCATGCAGTTCTTGCAACGTGGTAACTGTTCTGACCAAGGCTTCCGAGACCGTAATTGCATTACTGCGCTTATTTTAAAACAAGTCTTATTTTATTGCAACGCTGGGAATTATTTTCATTCCCAGCTGGTAATGAATCTCAAACAGTCCCTTGAGATAAACACCCACCTTACTTTCCTGTGAAGTACTGCCAATAACAGCACTTGCACTTAAAGTGTCAAGTGAACTAGAAAAAAAAACCAACCGAAGTACAAAGAGCTTCAAGAATGAATCTGAACCTAATGAACTACTTTGCTTCCTGCAAAGGTTTTGTCGTCTTTGCCTGTCCTTTATACCTTATGGGAGGGGCAATCACCTCCCAGCCTTACTCCCAAGTTGCCCCTTTTGTTTCAGCGGTTCTCACCTTCTAGCAGCTCTGTGTACATGCACACTGGGAACAGACTCCCCTGGGTCTTCTGCCTCATTGCTGCCAGACTCCGAAGGCTCCAGAGGCAGCACCCCACTCCCAGATGGTCCTGGCCCCATCTCTGCATCAGATGCAGGACCCTCATCTGAGTCCTCTCCAGATTCCTGGACTGATCCCCTTTCTTCCCCACTGTCCGATTCTGCTGCTGTCTGCACAAGCTGCTGGTGAACCACAACAGTAGCAAGTACAAGGACAAGAAGCAGAAGTCACCAGCACCACCAGAACTCAGAATCACAGAAGCTCAATATTTATACAGACCAGTTACCCTAAGCCACGCCCAGTCTCCAAGCCATCTGGCATGGCTCACAACAGGTGCTGTTTCTTAATCACCAAACAGTTCCCATTGGCTGACTTGCTGTTATGGCTATCCCAGCTCATAATTTCTTATATACTGAAAATTCTTTTAACCATGTTATCACACATGCTTGATAATATAGTTGAGCCCATCCTTGAACCATCTCACAAGTATTTCCTCTGGCCAGTCTACATGGCAGGCTAGATCCCAAAATTCTTATATGTACTCAGCAACTGGCCTGACATGCCTGATGCAATCTCTAGCTTAGCTGTCAGCTAGGGGGTCCTCAAATCTCCATCTCAGGGCTGTCATGAAACGATTGAAGTTGCAGAGCTCTGGAGCGTCTGCATTGTGGACGGTCACCATCCAGCACGCAGCTGCCCCTTCTAGGGCCAGGGTGACAATTGTATGCATGGTCCCTACAGTAGGGCTGTTGCCTCTCCAGGTTGACCAGTTTGGAGTTCCTGCCTAATGTAAGGTCCTGCCTTGACAGTCTTGTCAAGAAAGCAGAACTCTTGAAACAAAAGCCATTTCAAAAGGAAACTTATTGGAAGATTGTGATAGCAAGAGATGTAGGCAGGAACTAAGTTTTCCCACTCAAAACATTAGATTAAACCACTGCAGACAGAGTCGCTCCCAAAAACCAGTTCATCAGCAAGCCAATCCTGAGGTGTGAAGATTTTATGGGAAACTCAGGCTGAGAATGTGATAAACGCTGGTTTCTAAGGCAATGCTACTGCTCTTCTCCAGAGACGAGATACATTCCTTTCCCCCCTCCCAAGGTCCCGAAAGTTACAACAAGGCAAAGCAAGGAATAGAAACAGAAACCCCATACAGAGATCCCGCCAAGCCTCCCCCATCCCACCAGAATGACAGTGTCCCTATAGAGATCTATGAGACCTGACTTGGTCTCTCTATGAAAAGGAGAGAGAGAACCTCGAGCCCCATATTTCACTCCTTTTTATAGTTAACACAACAAAGAAAGTGCAAGAGGAAAGTTGATTGGACAGAATAAAAATAACCTCCTCTTTGCATAGGAAATCAGTTACATATAGTCAAACATGTTACATATTTGCATCCCATAATATCACACATGTTCATTAAAATGAGATCTGATGTCAGAAGGGGAGTAATTGTAAGGAAAAAGGTTGCTTGGAGTTCACAAAAAGATAAACTAGATCCCAATTTGTACTAACAAAATTTTCTTATCTGGAGCTAGTTTCCAGCTCGTTTATCAGTTTAGGAATGTTAAAAGCTAATAAATCTGAACATCATTTTAAAAGAGAGAAAATAAATCAAATTAAAATACAGATACTATGCATGGATCGCTTAGATAAACCACACTGGGAGGCGGATGCTCCCAGTGCTGACTTTACATCTTTGCTGCATCTGCTTTTCACGTTTTGCTTTTGGAACTCATTGCGGGCCAGAGTCCGGCTTAAAAAATCCAGTTAGCCTCCACACAAGTGGCGTCTTAACGCTGGTTAGGTCCAGAACTTGTACCCTTGAGACACACTTTGTTGTGGTGGTTCTTATTGCTGGGTTCACAGATAAGTCATAATGTGATTTACAGGGTTTCGATTTAGAGCAATATTTCTCAACCTTGAGAACTTAGGTTGCCATGGCTGACTAGGGAATTCTGCGAGTTGAAATCCACATATTTTTGTCAAGGCTAAAAAAACCTTTTGCCAGGGAGTAAAAATCTTCAAACACATCCCTGTTAATTAGAAGTGATAGACCGTGTCTTTCTCTGCTGTCAATGCTGATAAAAATTAAACCCAGAAAGTAATCTAAGAAACATTTTTATTCATAAAATAAGAAAATCTAAACGGAGCTACATCTTTGCAGCTTCCTCAATCTCACACCAAGGCACATAGAAAAAGAACAAAGGAAAAAGTACAACGGAAGTTACAGGAAGTGAAGTATAAACTTTTTACACATGCGCAGTAAATCAAAACATCACGAGACTTTCTTATCTCATTACTATGGAGACAAGATAACACAGTGCTGGCTAGCAGACACCTGCTTGCTATAATATGAGCTTAGAAGCTTGACAGACAAACCAAAAAAACGCAGTGACATCCCCTTCTTTTGTCTGTTAAGCAAAAATCAGATAAGGCACATCTTCTCACGCAGATATTTGTGCTGCACTGCTGGAAGTGGTTTGTTGAGCATGTCAGCAATCTGATCATGTGTGGACACATACTGTAATGTAACAAAACCTTGTTTAACTAATTGCTTTATGTTCTTATAATGAATGTCAATGTGTCTGAACCTAGAACCTGTGAAACGTGTTTCTGAAATATAAACCACAGATTCATTCTCTTCCATCACCATGATTGGTTGGATTGGGCGTGTCCAGATATCTGTGACTAAAGCATCAAACCAAGTTAGAGAATTACAAGCATCAGAAACACAAGCATATTCAGCTTCAGTGGATGAACAAGAAATGAAATTCTGTTTATGCACTTGCCAGTAAACAGGATATCCATTTAAGAACATCATATAACCTGAAGTACTTTTACGTGACTTATCACTCGCCCAATCAGAATCTGCATAACAACATAATTCTGCATAATCAGTATGTGTAGGTTCTAACAACAACTTCATATTTTTAGTATGCTTTAAATATCTCAACAACTTCTTAATGCATAACCAATGAAACTGTTTTGCCTTACCTATTTGTCATGACAAAAGATTAACACTAAGTGCAATGTTGGGTCTGGTCCAACTGCTAATGTATAACAATGACCCAATGACTGAACGATAAAGTGTTTGATCTTCAAAATCAGGACTTGGTTCATGTGCCAGATTATGAAAATCTGTTTGCCATTTTAGCATCCTTCATATTGCAATAATGCAACAATTGTTCAATCTTATCTTCTTGTGAAAGACTAAACCCCTTCTGAGTTTTAGTAATCTGAACACCCAAATAAATGTTAATGTAACCTAAAGATTTCAATGTAAAATATTTCTGCAAAGCTTTAGCGAAATTCTCACTCATTTGCTTATTTGGACCAATATAAACAATATCATCAACATAAACAAGAATTATCTCATATATATTCCCAGATCTTTTTGTGAACACGCATTCATCAGTTTCGGTCTTAATAAAGCCCATTGAATTTAGTTTGTCAGTAAGACATAAGTACCACATTAAACCAGACCGTTTCAGACCATAAAGACTTTTGTTTAAAAGCCAAGTATCCCCTTCTTGCTTCCGGAACCCTGGAGGACCTTTGACATAATCCATCCAGGTCAGCATTTAGATAAGCTGTTTCCACATCAAACTGGAAAACTTCTAATCCAAGAATAGTTGCAGTGGCTAAAGCAATTTTCACGCTCTCAGTCCGAACTGTTGGTGAGTAAGTATTTGTGTAGTCCTCAGGATAACGTTGAGCAAAACCCTGAGCTACAAGTCTGGCCTTGTATAATGACTCACCATTTGGCTTCTTCTTAATTCTGTAGACCCATCTGGTGCCAATAACTTTCTTATTTGCTGGAGGACTTGCAGGTGTAAACACCTTGAGTTTCTTTAGACTGTCCATTTCAGCCTGCATTGCCTCATACCATTTCTCCTGCTCTGAATCAGGAAGATGCTTTATTTGTGTGAACTTGTCAGGAGGCAGTGTAACAGCACAAACCAAAGGTAAAGGTGCTTTTGTCAATTGCCATGAATATCGTTTCAGGGGAATCCCCTCCGTGGTCCTCTCGGAATGTCTCGGAACAACTGTCCATTCTTCCATTTCATCCTCGTCTTCTTCATGGTCGCTAGTCTCAGCATCTATGGCTCACGAAGACGGAACATCTGGTTGAGAAGAACTAGTTGATGGAACATCCGCCTGTGAATCTTGATCATCAGGCTGCATGACATCATATCTAGGAAAATAAACTCCAGGATCATTGGAGTGAATCCTGGACCAGTCAGCATCTTCCTCAAAATTGAAGGACTGAGAAATCACAATTACATGTCTGGAGTCAACGAATTTGCTCCATTTTGAATTGTCATCAATACCCATGAATCTCATTCTTTGCTGCTGGACCTCCTTTCTTCTTTGAGCTAAGGGAATGTTCACCATAGCGTATGAACCAAAAATATGGATGTTTTTGAGATCGGGTTTGTATCCATATAACTTGAAGAAAGGTGTCTGATTTATTACACTACTCCAGATGCGGTTAACAATGTAATTTGCATATTTCATAACATCACCCCAGTATGGGAGACTGAGATTAGTGTCTTCTAGGAGACAACGCATCATGGTTTGTAGAACGCCATTCCTCCGTTCCGCCAGTCCATTTTCCACAGGAACAAAAGGGGCTGAGGTCTGATGCAGAATTCCATTCCTACGCATCCAGTCCTGAAAACGCAGAGATATGAATTCAGCACCACGATCACTTCGAATTCTAGCGATGCGAGCATTGTGTTGGGTATTGACATAAGTTACAAAGTCTTTAAAGATCTGAAAGGTCTCTGATTTTTCCTTCATAGGAAATACAAATCCATATCTAGAATAATTATCAACAATTGTTAAAAAATATTTTTTACGACCAAGTGTTGGTGCAAATGGACCTACTATGTCAGTGTGTACCAAATAAAAAATGTGTGTTGACAGGCGTGTAGTGGGTTTTGGAACAGCTGATGCTTTGGATTTGGCTTTCTTGCAGACAGCACAATCCAAAAACACCTTACACCCCTTCAGATCCAAACCTTTCAGGAATTCTGGCATCATTCTAAGAACATGAAAACTGGCACTTTATGCCACTTATGGATACACCTGGAATGCAAAGGTTTACCTGTTAGTGAATTCTCAACATTTTTATTAGAAACCTCAGGCTTGCTTTGAGCAATCTGTTTCTTTTTGTTGGCTTTAGGAGCCTTTGGAGTAGCTACAGGATCTCTCTCTGGAGCATCTCTCTCTGGGCCTGTGCTCTCCTTTGGATATTTTATACATGCCTGTGCTTGCGAGTTAGACTTTGGCTTTAGGTAATAAACACCACCAATTAATATGGTTTCAGCGACAATATTACCCTCTTTCACCACATAACTTGCTTTTTCAAAATGGTGAACCTGGTACTTGGACACCCTTGACAAATGACTTTGGCTAAGCAAACTGCAGGTTGCTGTTGGTATATAATAAACATCAGGAATCAATGCATTGAGCTCTTCAATATAAACAGTTCCTTTTCCCCTGACCTGAACAGGATAATTTGAAAAAGTGTACAGTTCACACATGTCAGGTTCAGGCTCGTGCATCTCTGTGAACAGATCTTTTCTGTAGGTAGCATGCACTGCTGCTCCACTGTCTAAAGTCCAGAGAAGTCATCTGTCATACTCTGGATCAGGTTGTGGATCGTTGGTTAACACCAATGTGACGTGTGGAGCTTGTAGATCACGCCTGAGACCGTGACGACCTTGTCCTCTGCCTCTGCCTCTGGAATCTGTTCCTCTGGGCTGGTACGTGACGGGTGCTGGAGATAGTTGGGGACAATCCCGGGTGGCATGTCCCACACGATCGCAGATATAGCATCTTGGCATCCTTGGAACGAAGTTTCTTCCTCAGAAGGGATGCCTCACTGGAGCTCTTGATGCAGGGGGTCCTCTCAAATGTGGCGTGGCTTGCAGGAGTGCTTCTTCTTCAGTTAAAATTCTGCATACATGATCAACTGTGCTCTGAGCAATAGGCACTTGATCAATCTTTGAAATGACATCTTTCCATTAATAATTCAATGAGTTAATAATAATGCTGATCATTTGAAAATCATCCACAGCATAACCTTGTTCAGCAAGCTCTTTTCTCTTTCCTTTCATTTTAGTCAAATGTTCTCCAATAGTTTCACCTGGTTTTAATCTCGAACCATGAAATTCAGTTAAGAGTAAACATGTAGATTCAATTGAAACAGGCCTGTAACGTACTTCTAATTGAGTCCAAATTTGTTGGGCAGTTGCATCAGGTGAAAAAAAAACCTGCAGTTCAGTGTCCATTGACAACAATAATGTTGTGCATGCTTTAGTATCCAAGTCTCTTATGTCAGGAGGCCAAGGTTGTGGTGGAGGATTAAACACCATACAGTGGGTACCTTATCTACAAAGTAAAATGCCAACCTCACTGACCCATGCCTTGTAATTTCATCCTGAGCGCTTTAATTTTGAATCACCAGTCAGTGGGGTGATAGAAATTTGCAGAGAAACATGCATAATTTGTGCTGGTTGAGTGATGCCTGCTTGGCCACCAGGGGGCGCTGGAGCCGGCACTGGTGCTGGCACTGGTTGACCTGCTAAATGCATTTGTGGCTGTGTCATTGCTGGTCTAACCTGTGGTTGCATGTGGACTTGTTGCTGTTGAGCTGCTATTGGTATTTGAGCACCACCAATCTGGCCTGCTGGAGGTGCTGGCATCTGCATCTGAGGCATTTTAATAGCAACTATATCAGGAAGCCGAGTTGGTGCAATTTGGGTAGCCACAGGAGGCATTTGCACAACTGGAGATATAATATCTTGTAAAAAATTTTCACGTTCATGTAGTGCATGCAATTCGTCAGCAAATGGTGCTACAACTTTAGAAAACACGGGAACTCTTGCTGAGTCAGGGTCATAAGACAAACCACGTGATGTAGGCACAGCTCTCTGCTCTGATTGCTCTGACACCACACCCATGTGACCAACTTGTGGGTGGTCCCTTGGCTTCCATGAAGAAGGCAAGATGGAGGGCTCAGGAAATTGAACAACACCCATATCTGGCTGAAGGGATAATGCAAAGGCCTTAGCTTGCTTTACACTCTCTTCTAAAAAGTCGATTGATTGCAAATACTCTTGCACAGCTTTCTGCCTCATTGTCTGCTCTGGAGACATTGGAGAATAAAGAATTTCACCTTTCTCTTTGGGTGAAAAATGCTCAGCTGACTGTAAAACTTTAGGCTTTGCTCCAAGTAATTCATAATCTTGAGCGTATGCTTTTTCAGACTGTGCTTTCTCTTGGGAAGTAGCATAGCATGCATCATAGATATAGGAATGATTTACAGACCTGATCTCTTGTTGCTCTTCCACGGCAGCTTCTTCCAGACTCAAAGCAGAAGAATGTAGGAGTGACTGCCAAACTGCAGAATCCTTAATTATATCAGAAGGTGATCAATCGTCCTCGGACAGAGCCCTTCTTTCTTTCATCTTTGCTTTCTTTCGTGGCATATTTGCAATTAATCACAAAGTCTTTGGACTTTAGTGAACTAATTGACTAATAAGCCTTATCAGTACAACGAGCAAAGAAAAACATAAT
Source organism: Naja naja (assembly GCA_009733165.1). Classification (NCBI taxonomy): domain Eukaryota; kingdom Metazoa; phylum Chordata; class Lepidosauria; order Squamata; family Elapidae; genus Naja; species Naja naja. The sequence goes on along the minus strand of SOZL01000917.1, from coordinate 21,904 downwards.
TAATCTTGAAGCTTTGAAAAACTTTGAAAAAACCATCCTCTCTACCACTGTCAAGGCTAAAAAAACCTTTTGCCAGGGAGTAAAAATCTTCAAACACATCTCTGTTAGAGGTGATAGACCGTGTCTTTCTCTGCTGTCAATGCTGATAAAAATTAAACCCAGAAAGTAATCTAAGAAACATTTTTATTTATAAAATAAGAAAATCTAAACGGAGCTACATCTTTGCAGCTTCCTCAATCTCACACCAAGGCACATAGAAAAAGAACAAAGGAAAAAGTACAACGGAAGTTACAGGAAGTGAAGTATAAACTTTTTACACATGCGCAGTAAATCAAAACATCACGAGACTTTCTTATCTCATTACTATGGAGACAAGATAACACAGTGCTGGCTAGCAGACACCTGCTTGCTATAATATGAGCTTAGAAGCTTGACAGATAAACCAAAAAAAATGCAGTGACAATTTTAAGGTTGCCAACGTTGAGAAACACTGATCTAGAGTGTTGTATGAACTTAGATAGCTGAAGTTTATTCACTAGCCATCCCAGCCCTGTTAGGTGCAGCACCCAACCAACCTTGACTTAGTTCAAAGAGCTAAATGATTCTGATCAGTAGAACCTTCACTAGATTGGGATGAGTTTCTATACTATGGTCAAGAAAAGAACTGGTTGTCTATGAATGCAACCCTAGCTCAGACTAATATAGCCTTTACAGTACTTGTATGTGCCTAGTCTTCCTCAATCTAGGGTTATCTAGAAATGGTGACTTTTTTATGTCAAGTTTTTTATTTTATATGACTTATACGTATCAATGCGTAAACAGTGTGATACCTGGGTACCATACAGTACAGATAAACATAATGTTGTAACTCATATTTATTACATTTCATTTTCACTGTTTCAAGTTATTTAAACATATCTATTACTACTGCCATTCAATTTCTAGATCTCCCTCTTGTTATTGCATAGATCTTGTTACATTAAAATATGTATATTGTTGTTCCCCTCTTATTTCTATTTCTATTCTTTCTTATTTTCCCATTGGTTCATTTAAGCATACATAACATTTCTTTTCACCATTATTTATTATCCCTTATCTTATATTCGATATTTTAAAAATTACTCATTTTTCCACCATGTTTTCAATATCCCAAATATCCAACACTACTAATCAATCCAAATATTAACAGTATTCAGTTGATCCCGGGATTACATCTCCAACTCCCCACAATTTCTAATCCTTAAAAGTTTGAAATTCACAATATATTTTAACACAGTTAATATAATACAATTAAATTTCCTAATCCTAAACTTCCACCTTCTACAGTTAACTTATTTTTAAATAAATTCTATTTTTCTATTAGTATATATGCTACTGTTTTCCCTATTTATATTTTCTACTTGTCCATCTTACTAATGTATATTATTGCTATCCATCATCTCTTGGTCTCTTTGGAGTTCCATCATCTGTTGACTTTTTAATCACCTTTTTCTTTCTCTCTCTTGGAAACTTATAGTTTTTATAATGTTTTTATGCCCACTAAATATTCCTTTCGAGTTGCCCTTTATCTCTTTTTGCTGCATCTTTTGAACACCTGTCCATAAATCATTCTTTTTTTTTTAAAGAGATTTTTTTCCTCTCTGGACTTTTAGAATAGAATAGAATAGAATAGAATAGAATAGAATAGAATAGAATAGAATAGAATAGAATAGTAGAGTTGGAAGAGACCATTCATCATGATGTCTCCCAAACAATTCAAATTATATAATTTGTGGGGTGGCACTGTGATGTCATTGTGTCTTCTACCAGTTTGCCTATGGCTACAGCTCTACTCATCCAGCACAATGACTGGGCAAAGTCTGGAGGTGGTGGAAGGTATATCATGTAGACCAATATGTTGGGGAAAGACATTTGTAGGTTACTTCATGAACTTTCACCGAAAGATGTAATTTTTTTTGTAAAGGTAAAGGTTTCCCCTGTCCAGTCGTTTCAGACTCTAGTGGGCAGTGGTCATCTCCGTTTCTTAGCTGAGGGAACCAGCATTGTCTGAAGATACTTCCATGGTCATGTGGCCAGCATGACTACATGCTGAGGTACATGGAATGCTGTTACCTTCCCAACAAAGTGGTACCTATTTATCTACTCACATTTGCATGCTTTCAAACTGTTAGGGTATGCAGGAGCTGGGACCAGTAATGGGAGCTCACCACAACATGCAGCACTCAGGTCTCGAACCTGAGCAATGAACTTTCTGTTTCTTTTTCTTTTTCAAAATTAAAATAAACTTTATTAAAGATTAAAAAGAAAAATATATACAATGTGTAAGATACAATGTTTCGTTGCAAACGAACCAATATACAAATACGAATATAAACATAAAACATATATATTTCTAATCAGCTAAGATGGCGTGATTGTTTATTGAAAACAATTTTACTAATATTCATTTTCTGTTTTTGGTATATGCTCTTAATCTAACAACTTCATTTTTCAAATCCTTATCTTTTAATTTCCTGGTTTTTCTCCTTAATCCAATTATACCATTTTTCCCCAAGCTGTACTATATTTTGAGTCTACCTTATCCCTAAGTTTTTGTGTAAGTAGGTCCATTTCAACGCAGTCAAGTACTTTCTGAATTATAAAGTTATTTGTTGGCATTTGGTCACCCTTCCAGCATTGTGCCAACGCAATTCTTGCTGCCGTGATTATATGGAGAATTAAGTATTTTGTTTCTTTTGCATAGTCCCCTTTTAACATTCCCAACAAAAATATTTTGGCCTTAAATTCTAGTTGTATATTTGTAATTTCTTTTATCCAAATTCTATTTTTTTTTCCAGTACTTTTTACTTTTTGGGAAAAACCACCAAGCATGAAAGAAGGTACCCCTCGTTTGCTTACATTTCCAGCAAGTCGGATTTAAGTTTGGATACATATAAAAGACTCAGGGTCCATCCCACCCCTGAAAGGACGTAATGGTAAAGACTGTAACAATGACACCATTAAAGCAAACCTCTTTAACACATTCTTTGGCTCAGTATTTGTAAACAGCAATGGATCATGCCCAGTATTTCCTAGTCAAACCATAGACAACTACAATGACCTAATAAATATAGATTTTACAGAAGACAATGTTGAAAAAGCACTACGCAATCTAAAACCATCTCTATCTACTGGACCGGACGGAATATGTGCCTACTTCTTAAAAAAGCTATCTGCTGCCATAGCCAAACCTCTAAGCATAATCTTTGAAAAATCTTTCAGGACCAGCTCCTTGCCAAACCTATGGTCACTAGCCACGGTCATCCCCATTTTCAAGAAGGGAGACCCCAGCTTAGTTGAAAATTACAGACCAATCTCTTTATGCTGCGTCACCTGTAAAGTCATGGAATCAATTCTTAACCAATTCATTATCCTCCACTTAGAGACAAACAACCTACTCTCTAATAAACAATTTGGTTTCAGAAAAAACTATCCTGTAATCTCCAACTCTTACACTGCAAAAACATATGGACTACACAACTCGATCAGGGCAAAACAATAGACGCAATCTACATAGACTTCTGAAGCCTTTGATTCAGTGGTACACGACAAACTACTATTAAAACTAAAATCTTTTTTTTTAATTTTAAAAAAAGTTTATTTACAATTATAAAAAACAAGACACACAGACTTACAGTCACAAATAACATAAATACATAACAGTGCGTAGTTCATTTTCCCCGCTTTTTTGGTTGCAGATCGAATATGCATTTTTTTCACATAAAATTACATTTATACATAACCATAACTATTTTCATTTTCAACTCGCTTGGTTTGGGTTATTTTAGGGTGTTTTCTATGTCTTTTTCTAAATTGTTGCATAACCTGTTGTCTCCTGTTTCTATGAATTCTCTATTTACAATAGTACCTTATTTCCCCGTTCCCTTTCCCTCCATTGTGTGTTCTACCCAATGTACCATACATCCCATGCCATAGTGTCCGAGTCCTCTTTTTCTTTAATTTAAGTGTTAATCTCTCCAATTCTATGCATTCATATGTTTTCTTTATTACCACTTGTATGGATGGAGTTATAGGTTTGGACACTGGACACTGCATAACTGGATAGAAGCATTCCTGTCAAACAGACAACAAATGGTCAAAATGGAAACATCCTATCAAATTCTGTACCTGTCAACAGTGGTGTCCCTCAAGGCAGTGTTCTAGGTCCAACTCTCTTCATACTCTACATAAATGACCTCTGTGATCATATTAAGAGCAATTGCGTTCTCTTCGCTGATGATGTAAAGCTATTCAACACCACAGATAATTCTGCTACCCTTCAAAAAGACCTTGACTATATATCAGAATGGTCAAACAAATGGCAACTTCAAATCTCAACAAATAAATGCTCTGTCTTACATATTGGCAAAAAAATCAGAAAATAAAATACAAGCTGAATAGTCAAGACCTTGTTGATGATCCAAACTTTGTCAAGGACCTTGGAGTACTCATCTCAAATGATCTAAGTGCTAGAGCCCACTGTAACTACATAGCCAAAAAGGCATTAAGAGTTGTTAACCTAATTCTACGTAGCTTTTTCTCCGGTAATATCACACTACTAACTAGAGCATACAAAACATTTGCTAGACCAATACTTGAATACAGCTCACCAGTCTGGAACCCACATTACGTATCTGATATTAACACAGTAGAGAAAGCCCAGAAATATTTCACAAGAAGAGTTCTCCACTTCTACTCATTGCAGAATACCTTATGCCACCAGACTTGAGGTTCTAGACCTAGAAAACCTAGAACTACCGCCTTCGTCCGATCTAAGTATAGTATATAAAATCATACATTGCAATGTCCTACCTGTCAATGAATACTTCAGCTTCAACCATAACAATACAAGAGCACAATAGATACAAACTCATGGTTAACGCACCAAACTTGATTGCAGGAAATACGACTTCAGCAACAGAGTGGTCAATGTCTGGAATACTCTACCTGACTCTGTGGTTTCTTCCCCAAACCCCAAAAACTTTAACCTTAGACTGTCTACTATTGACCTCACCCCTTTCCTACGAGGTCTGTAGGAGGCATGCATAAGCGCACCAAAGTGCCTACCATCCCTATCCTATTGTTTCTTTTATTTTCTTATATGTATCCATTTATTTATAACTATGTTTATACTTATACCTATTATCTTGTAAGCAATTGACTAATCAAATAAATAAAATAAATAAAATACATATTCGCTAACCTTGAAGGTGCCAGATACCACCTATAACACATTTTGTATTGGTTTTCTTTATAAAAAAACGATTTTGTTATTTTTTAATTTTGTTTCCAAACTTTTTCCCAATCTTCCAAATTAATATTGTGTCCTACATTCCTTGCCCATCCAATCATTGGGCCTTTAACTATTTCTTCCGCCATTTCAAATTCTAATAGATAATTGTACATTTTAGAAATTAATTTTTCATCTGTTTATCTAATTGGTTTGGTTTTACCTCAATTCCAAATTCTTCTATATCTTTTTTATATCTCGTTTAAGTTGTAAATACTGGCCACCACTCATTTTCATCCCTTGTTCCTAAGTTCTGGTTCGATCTTTAATCCTCCTTGGGAGTTTAGGACATCATAATATCTAATCTTTCTTCTGGTTTCTAAGGCGTTGGGGTGGATCAATGCCTCCATGACGGACACCCACCCTGGAATCTTCATATAATGTTTATGTTTAATCTCTTTCCACACTTTCAATAATGAGCTTCGAATTACATGTCTATTAAAGTGTGTATATCTCTTATTTCCAGGGTTCCACATAAAGGCATGCCACGCCACCTCTAGGTCGTGCCCTTCTAGGTGTCAGGCTCTACATCTTACCAGCATCCTGAAGCCCGAAATTACAGCTGTGCCTTGGAGCTGTGAATCCCTGATAGCTGTGAATCCCTGATCTGCACTTCAAGTCCGGCATTGCAACTTGGCAGGCAGCAAACCAGACCAGCAGAGAAGGAAGGGAGGGCTGTGGGTGACATTTCACAGCCTCAGAAGTCAACTTTGGAATGTGGGCGGGATGTGTAGCCTTGGAACTCAGATAATACAGATGGATGTTTTGGGCGGCTTTTTTTGCAATGTTTGGCTTTAACACAGTGCTGCAATTGAAGCAAAGTGATCATGGCTATTTAGGATACTAATGGGAGGGAGGAACATAATATTAGTTTAGGCGTGGTGTAATTAGACACGGGATGGTGGCGTGGATAATTAGATAATGGGAGGATTAGGGTGGGGTCATTGGGCAGGGATGGATAAAACAATGTTGGGAGTTAACTGTTTTCAACGCTGACTTTACACAGACATCCGTTGTTACAGCTCTTGCCACGATTGTGAACAAAGCAATAAACTCTTCAATTTCAACTCTACAAGTGTGAGTAACATGTTTCATTGATTGAAGTCTCCAGTTCTTGGCAGAGATCGACATTAGGGTTAAGATTATGTTCTTTCTTAGATTGGCCCATTCTTTAATCCATGTTAAGACTGATGCTTTATAGTATATTTCCCAGGCGGGGAGTCCAAATCCACCTCTGCATCTATTATCTTGTAGTGAGCTTAATTTTATTCTCGCTTTTTTCCTGACCAAATAAATTTCATGGTAATTGTGTTTAATTCATTAAAGAATTTTTTTATCTAATTTAATTGGAATGGTTTGAAAGAGAAATAGTATTCTTGGCAAGATGTTCATTTTGATAGTCGCAATTCTCCCTAACATTGATAATTGTAGTCTCCCCCATTTTTCTAAATCCCTTTTTATTTCTAGTACCAGTTTTACATAATTATCTTCTTTTATTTTATTTTATTTAATTTATTTATTTATTTTATTTTGGGATTTCTATGCCGCCCTATCTCCTGAAGGACTCAGGGTGGCTCACAACGATAAAAAGATACAATACAAATATTAAAAAACAATTAAACCAAAATCCCAATAAACAAATTAAAATTAATAAAACTGCCGCTAAAAATCCCATCCCCTCCATCAGTCCAGGTCGGCAAGCTGGAAAAGCCATGTTTTCAGGCCACGATGGAAGGATTGAAGGTCAGGGCCACCCGAAGCTCCAGGGGCAGCTGATTCCACAGGGTGGATACTCCCACCGAGAAGGCCCTACACCTAGGTGTCGCCAGCCAACATTGTCTGGCCGACAGCAACCCAAGGAGGCCCTGTCTATGGGAGCGCACGGGACGTTGGGAAGTCGTTGCTGACAGCAGGGTTTCCCGCAAATACCCCGGTCCTAAGCCATGTAGGGCTTTATAGGTAAGTACCAGCACCTTGAATCTCACCTGTGAGCCAAATCATCTTGCCGTGAGCCAAATTCCTAGATATTTAATTTTCTTAATACCCATTGCTTCTACTAATTTCTTTTTTTGTTTCTCTATTAAATTTTTTGTTATCATTTTGGTTTTGTCCTTATTGATTATTAATCCTGCCACTTCTCCGTATCTCTCTATCTCTTTAATTAAAATTGGTCCTGATTTAATTGGTTCTTCTACGAAGAATACAAGGTCGTCCGCAAATGCTTGGGCCTTGTATTCTTCTTGTTTAATTCTTAGTCCTTTTATTTCCGAATTCTGTCTGACTCTCCTCACCAAAATGTATAGTGTCATGATAAAGAGCAGAGGTGAAAGTGGACATCCCTGCCTGACTCCTTTTCCTATTTCAAATGAATTTGTCATTTCTCCGTTAATTATTATCCGTGCTTTTTGGCTTGAATATATTGACTCTAACATCTTTTTCAAATTTATCCCCAAATTTCATCTCCTTTACTTGTTGTCTCATGAATTGCCAGTTCACTCTATCAAAGGCTTTTTGAGCATCCAGAAAAACTAGTGCAGCCTGTTTTTCTGGATGTGCCTCGTAGTACTCCAAGATATCTAGTACTGTCCTTGTGTTGTTTTTTAGTTGTCTTGTTGGAAGGAAACCATTTTGATCTGTGTGTATATATCTACTTAATATTTTTTTCAATCTCTCAGCCATTATATTCATAAATATTTTGTAATCGGTGTTCAATAAAGAAATTGGTCTATAATTTTTTATGTGGGTGGTATCTGTGCTCTCTTTTGGTATTAATGTAATATATGCTTCTCTCCACGACACGCAATGAATTTTCTAACTGACAAGCCCAGCATCTTTTAACTGCTGAGCCATCGCACCCCCTTTTTTCCTACATCATGCCCATGTTTTGTACTGTCCCCATCAAATTAATATTGCATTTTCAGAACTTTTTACAGAACTCCTTCCAGAATAGCTACGTCAGGTGTCAGCAACCCGCAGCTCCAGAGCTGCATGCAGCTCTTTGACCCCTCTCCTGCGGCTCCCTGCTAACCCGGTCGCACGACCTACTATTCGTCCCAAGTTGTGCAACCTGTTCTCAACCCCAAGAAGGTGCGAGCCTCTCTGCAGAGCCGTGCGGCTGAAGTGCCCCTAGTGTTTTCTCTGCAGTGCGTTTTTGTGATTCTGTGTTCTTTGTGGGCAGCTCAGTGCCAGCCATGGTCCCCTTCATGTCAGCTCAAGAAGGAGGGGAATGGGGAGGAGCTGCCGCTGGATGCAGGGAGGGAAGAGTTCCAGCTGTCCTGCGCAGCGCAGTGCAGCTGGCTACTCACCTGAGCGCGCAATGGTGGCAGCAGGAGAATTCGCCGTTGACACTGCTGCTGTGATCCTGGCCCAGGAGGGTATCTCACTTGTGCATGCATGTGCACAAGAGAGAGATGAGAGAGAGAAAAGAGGAGGAAAAAAAAAGAGAGAGAGAGAAATGAGAAAATGATTGAGGGAGAGAATGAGAGGAAAAAGAGAGAAACAATTGAGAGAGAGAGAAGGTGGAGAGGGAGAGAGAAATGAGAGAGAGCTGGAGGGAGAGAATGAGAGAGAGGGAAAAGAGAGGGAAACAAATGAGAGAGAAGGGGGAGAGAGAGAAAGAAAGAAAGAAAGAAAGAAAGAAAGAAAGAAAGAAAGAAAGACTCTCTCAGACCTATGACGAAAGCAATGGCAAGCTAGATCCTTTGCCAAGAAAACTGCAGTTTGCCAGAAGGCACAAATTGGAAGAAAAGAACAGAGATGGCAAAAAATGCATCTGAAAATAAGATTATTTATAATTTTGGAGGATGTATTATATTGTCAAACTCAAAAGAAATCAATATATATATGCTATTGCTGTTAGTACAATATTGCCAGCTTCTATCAACTTAGAGTTCACTATGAAAATATTACGGAGAAGCAATTTCCCACAATTAATAACTTTATTTTGGATTTGCTATTGTATTCAATGAGAAAGAAAAAGAAAGAAAGAGGGAAGGGGAAGGAAAGGAAGGAAGGAAGGAAGGAAAGGAAGGGAAGGAAGGAAGGAAGGGAAGGAAGGAAGGAAGGAAGGAAGAAAAGGGAGGGAGAGGAAAACAGAGAAAAACAAATGAGAAGGAGGGAGGGAGGGAGGGTGAGAGAGACCCATTTCCCACAGAAAACACTGGGATCCACAAAACCTGGGTAGGTGTATGGGGTGTGTGACTGGGTGGGAGTGCCATTGAGTTGGCCATGCCCACCCAGGTTTTGTTGGTGTTTTCTGTGGGAAATGGATCCAAATGGCTCTTTGAGTGTTTAAGGTTGCAGACCCCTGAGCTAAGTATTATCTATCAGGGGCATCTAAAGAGATTCAGGTTGAAGAAGGCTGATGGAGACTCCAAATGAGGCAAAGCTCTCCCTCAATTCCAAGTCTCATCTCTCTGCAAGAGAAATGGGTTGAGAAAAAAAATCTGTAGTAAACTGTATAGCATGGGTGTCCAACTTTTTGGCTTGCTTGGGCTGCATGAAGTGAAAAGCATAATATTGTCAATGTATGAACATGTCTCTACAAATCACATAGAATTGTTAAAGGTTTACAATCTTGTGGGGCTGCATTGCAAGATGTGCAGGGCTGCATGCGGCCCATGGGCCATTGGTTGGACATGACTGCTGTATAACTTAGGATATTTGAAGATCATCATGTTACTGGAGGTTGAATTAAGTATCTTTTTTCACTAGTTTTAATGGAAGAAGCTTGAAAATTACTAGCATGGATCCTACTGGTAGGTCTGGGAATTGGCCAGAATCAATTCCCTAGATAATTGTGGTTTAATTAATTAATAAACCTTTAATTATTAATTAATTAATAAACAGTTATATATTAGGAAAGGATGCTAACCCAAGAGACCCAGTTTGGTGTAGTGGTTATGGCAGCAGGTTACAAACAGGAGATTGTGAGTTCTAGTTCTGCCATAGGCATGAAGCCAACTGGATGACCATGGGACAGTCACTCTCTCTTAGCCCTAGGAAGAAGGCAATGGCAAATCACCTCTGAAAAATCTTGACATGAAAGACTTCCGGTGGTGACATTGCGGCGGTGCAGGGAAAGGAGAACAGGCTTCGTTCCTTAGCCCCGAATCTACATGTTTGGAGGCCCCCTGAGGGCACGCAAGTCTTGGAGGGATTCATGGAACAATAGGGAAGCCCAAGGAGCAGTGAGGTGCAGGGCGACCACCCACTGCGACGAAGGGATACCCTTTAAATCCAACGTACAAGTGTCTGGTCATTTTTTAATGGTGGACCCGAAGTCGCAACAACCTAACTGAAGAAGGAAGGAAGAAATCAGATAATGGACGGTGACATCAAGTGGGATCCTGGAACTCTAAAATTGAGAACGACGGAGAGTGTTATTGGAAAAGGAAAAGACCGCAGATCGTGCAGGGTAGAACAGTGAGTCTCCGAAACGAGTGGGTGTGAGCCCAATAAGCAGGCGGCAATTTGGCAGTGGGGATAGCGGCATTTGGAAGGGAAGGATTTGTCAAGTCAATTAATTTTTGCGAGAAGCTGTTCGGGTGTGCAAAACGGCTCTCCGTTAGCACAGCCATCTCCTACTCATTTGATCAGCTCCACAAGAGGTTTTTTTGGAGCTGTGATCTCTTGGAGAGGGATCGGAAGGGAAGGACGTTCAGCAGAAAGAGTTTTAGGCGGCAGTCAAAACTTGAAAGCTAAGGAGGTCCGGGCAATCGAGGGAAGGAGGAAAGCGGCCAGCAATGGCTGTGAGAGAGGCTTGACAGCTGGACAATGGAAGCAGTGAAGAAGCAGAACAACGATGTGACTGGAACTGGCAAAAAGAAACCTTGACAAGAAACATGAGTGACTCTGTGGAAAAGAACTTCCGGAAAGAGTTCCCAAAGGAATAAAGAATAGGGAAAACCCAGGAAGAAAGAGGGAGAAGGTGTCCTTCCCCCTCTTAGATAGTAGCAAATGAGATTGTGGGGGAGACTAGGAATCCCAACTAAAATCAATTAAGAATAAAAGAACTGCATATCTAAAAGCGAGACTGATCATTCAAGAGAGGCTGGTTGAAGTCTTTTTTTTTAATCTTTGAAAAGACTTTGTGAAAGACCTTGATAATAATTCTTATCAAGAGGCCGACAAGCAGGGCTGGCTGACAGTGACAGAGCAGTTTTGTCACAGACTCCATGATAGAAGAAGCATGAGAGAGATATTTGCTGACTATTTGCTAACTCATCTGCAAAATGCCTGACTGGAAAACAAAAAACAAAAAACTGAGAATTGAATATTGAATATTACCTACATTGTTGGACTATTATTGTTTGAAAACTATTTGGAAGAAGAAATCAAGACTCCATAGCAGTGACAACTGAGAAAGAAGAAATAAAAGAAATACAGAAGAAGATAAATAGCATTAGAACTTTTGGTATATTTGATATATCTCTGACATATTACTATTATTGTGGTTAAGCTACTAACATATTAATCATTATTTTTTATTATTAATATTACTGTTATTGGTATTACTACTAAAATAGAACAAAAAAGAATAGAATAGAAATAGAATTATTGTTTATAGAGCATATATGAATTGGATGAGATTGTGATACTTTAAAACAAATACTTATATTTAATATATTTAATTTATGCTAATATATCTTAAAGAATATAAATCAAATTATATTCTCTTTCTAGTGCTGTTTAGTGCTGTCTAGGACTTTCTCTATAGATACTCTTATTGTTATTGGATATTACATATAGTAAGCAATTTATAATAATATAATGAGATAAATAGATTGACCAGACCAATTAATATAAAGATTGAAGAGATAGAATTAGGATAAGGCTGGTGAATCTGTGATACAATGGATAAGTAAAAAAAGGCTAGAGTGGCGGAAGGATATAATAGAGGGAAGAAGAGGTGGTTGTATTGGTTGAAAAAGATATACATGACAAGCGCCACAAATTTATCTAAGATTGGAACAGGAAGAAAACAAATGGCACAGACTTTGTCAAACACATCATTAGCGACCTCAAGTTCTAAGAGTCTTGGTGGTGCAGGCTGTTAAATGCCTAGCACTTAATTCCAGCTGCCTGCAATTAGTGCAGGCTCAAATCCCACCAGGCTCAAGGTTGACTCAGCCTTCCATCCTCTCGGGGTAGGTAAATTGAGGACCCAAGATTGTTGGGGGCAATAAGCTGACTTTGTAAAAATGCTGTTTAGTAATAAGCAGGCATATACAATGGAATGAAGGCTATTGCTGAGCGCATTGGGTTGTGCTCCAAAAATTGTAAGCCTCCCTGAGTCTCCAGAGAAGGGCGGCATATAAATACGAATAAATTTTAAAAAAGTTCACCTACTCAGAGGTCGATAGAAGAACTATTACAAAGAAATAGGTCCAATTCGTTCAAAGATTTACAGGCTATGATGCAGTCAATGCAGGAAGCCATGTCGAGAAACCATGAAGAAATGAAGAGAGAGATCGGGGAGGTACAAAATGACACTGGCGAACTTAAAGAAAAGATACAAACAATAGATGGGAGATTGGAAATGATGGATGGGAGATTGGAATCCTTTCAACAACGAATTATGAAAAATGAACATAAATTACAGGAAATGGAAGGAAGAATGGAAAGAGAAGAAAAAAGAGTGGAAGAAATCAACGAAAAATTGACCACGGCAAATAAAGAATTAGAGGCAATGGTTATAATCTTAGAATCGGAAAAAGCGCCCACTATTTACGCTTTCAAAACATAAAAGAAGAAAAAGGAGAGGATCTACCGGAAATAATGGTGGAACTATTGGTGAAAGCTTTGGGAATAGGAAAGGATGAAATACTGATTGAAATGGACAAAGTTTATAGAATACAAACTAATTATGCAAGACGCCACAACCCACTGAAAGAAATTCATGTAAGATTCGTCAAAAAATCAATCAGAGACGAGATCCTCCATAGAACAAGAGATGACCTGTTAGAGTACAGAGGGAAACAACTAATAATATTGAAACAAGTGCCAAAATGAATCAGGGACCTTCGGAAACCATACCAATTTTTGACATCTAAACTGACTGGGCACAATATTAACTTCAGATGGTAGACCCCAGAGGGAATAATGATTTCTTGGCAGGAAAAGAGGATTAGAATAGATACCCTGGAGAAGGCGGAGAAGTTTTATAAAGACATCTTTAGCAATGAAGAAGAAGCAGAAGGAGGAAGAGAACAAGAATTAAGAACACTGGCCAGAGAAGTGAAAGAATTACAAGTGAGAGAAAGGGAAAAGGGAAAAAGAGAAGAAACTGAAAATAGAGATAGAAAAGAGAACTGAGAGAAGAACCAAGAGAAACCAGAATAACAAGGGGTATTAAAACTAGATACAAGTAAGAAAATGCAGGAAGAAATACCGATGTTATCCTTGAATATAAATGGATTAAATTCACCTCAAAAAAGGGGAAAAAAATTCAACAAACTTAATAAAATGAATTTGGAGAGACTTCCGGTTGGCTGTCAGAGAGAAGGGACGTGCGGGCAGACGACTCTGCGGAGCACGGACCTTCATTCTCCGTTCGCAGGGGCTCTACAGAGTCCAAAGGAAGCTTGGAGAGCTTCTGAAGGAGAGGGGTCCCCATAGAGAAGTCACAGACGGCGGTCTGCGGCGGAATTGGGGTGAACCAAGAACGAGCGGATGGAGGAGCGGGAGGCCAGCAATGGCCACCCTCAAGTGCTGACAGCCGGCTACACTAGCAGTGACCAAGCAGAACCAAGGTACAGCTATGCGAGTTTAAAGAATCATCCAGTAAGCAAAGAAATTAAAAGATAACAGCTCCGATCCAGGAGGGTGGTTGCGCAGGAGATTCATGGTGAGCGGAAGGAGTGGAAGGAATGACAGATAAAAAACGCTAGAAGGAGGAGAAGAGGATCAGACAATTGAATAATTACACGCTGCTCGAGAAAGATGTGCGTGGCTTCGGGTTGGATTCTAATAGATCTGAAGTACAAGATAAGAAATTTCTTCTCCTCTGTTTCACCAAAGATAGCAGTGGAGTTGATTTAAACGGACGCTGTGGACTCTACATAAATTAAATCCTTATACACGAAGGTTCGGCGAATGCGGTCTAAATAATATCGAAGGAGAGACCGTTTAACAAATTTCAAGACAACAACTAAATAGATTTGGATTTTATTGATTTGAGCTGACCCGAACAAGGAAAGTTGCTGAGTCACACAGCAAACTTTTCATCAGGCACGAGATCCGGAAGACAGTAATTTACAGAAGAGGAAGAAACAGGAGGAGGATCTTACATGAGTCTCACGCTATATCACGAAAGAACTGAACTGAACAGTGATATACCATACTTCTTTCTTTAACCTTTAACTTTGTAATCCCTAAATTTTTACTTGGTTCAATCTTTTCTCATCCCCCTTCTTCTCTCGATACCCTCCCTCTCCTCTACCCCCCTTTTTTCTTTTTTCTTTTCCATTATCCTTTCGCACTTAGAAGCTTTTAGCAGTATTTAAACATTTATTTATTTAAAAATACTGAAGTATATAACTGACAAGTCAATTAATTTAGTATTATAGTAGCCGATCCCAAAACAAAGTATTTCTAATTACTGTGTTTATGTGTTAATGAAATTAGAGCATTTAGAATAATTAATCAGCTAATTAATTTATGAGTTTAACTAAAGATAGTATTCGATAATTATTGACCTAATGAAATTGTTTAAATGTGAATAGGTAAAACTTTGGTATATAGCAGATAATTACTGATTAAGTACAATTATATTATATTATTAGCAATATATCTAGATAACTTTGTTGATATAGGCCACCCTCAAGTGCTGACAGCCGGCTACACTAGTTGATATAGGGAGGTCTCTGTTCCGGAGATAGGTGGGTGTGAAGCCCTCCTTTTGAGATGCAAGTCTGAGAGTCGGATGGGCTTGCTGCTCACATACATTTCCCCCAGCTGTGTGGCAGGTGCCCTGCCTGGGCTGCTTGACACCATCTCGGGTTTGGCGGTGGAGTTCCCAGGACTTATTGTCCTGGGTGACTTCAACTTGCCCTCTCTTGGGGTGGCGTTGGCTTTGGCCCAGGAATTCGGCCATGGATCTGACTCAGATGATTGATGGCCCGACTCACGAGGGGGGCAACATGCTCGACCTGGTTTTTGTCTCGGAGCAGTGGCGTAATGATCTGGGGAGTGGTGATCTTATTATCCACCCTTCCATGGTCAGATCATTATCTCCTCACGGCTGGCTTTTCTACAAGCTGCCCCACACTGCTGGGATGAGGAGCCCCTTAGGTGGTTCCCCAGCCTGATGGACCCAGAAAGTTCCAGGCAGAGCTGGGGTTTTTCCTACATCCCTGGTCCACAGCTCTGCCGAGACCCTGGTGGCCACTTGGCAACGGGCGGCCGTGGGGGCTCTTGACAGAGTTGTCCCCATGCATCCCCTTACCCGTCGCCAGATCCCGTGTGGCTCCCTGGTATACCGAGGAGCTCCGGAGATGAAGCAACGGAGAAGGGGGTCTAGAGAGCAGGTTGAGGTCGACCCGCCCAGTCTGACCGAGCCCAGTGAAGAGCCTATATCAGGACCTATCTGGTAGCTGTGAGAGTGGCGAGAAAGGTTTATTTCTCTGCTCTCATAGCATCCTCAGGAAACCGCCCACGCCCTGTTTGGGGTCGCCCTCCCTCCTCCATCCATCCGGGGCTGTGGCGGATCCCCTGCAGGGTCGAGCTGAGGAATTTGGTCAGTTCCTGCAGGATAAGATCGCTCGGATTCGGGGGGGGGGCTGAACTCCAATTTGCCGTGGTCTGATGCCGAGGGTGCAAGTGGTCTAGCTAATGGGATTTGGACTGAATTCGATCCTGTTTCTGAGGATGAAGTGGACAGGATTATGCAACAACTGAGTTCCACCACATATTTGTTGGACCCATGCCCTTCCTAGTTGGTCTATGCCTCCAGGGAGGTGACATGCGGCTGGCTCCGGGCAGTGGTCAATGCTTCTCTGAGGGAGGGTACCTGAGGAGGCGGTGGTGAGGCTGCTCCTGAAGAAGCCTGCCCTGGACCCAGCCGAATTGAACAACTTTCGTCCGGTCTCCAACCTTCGCTTTCTAGCGAAGGTTGTAGAGAGTGTGGTGGCTCAGCAATTTCTGCTTTTCCTGGAGGAAGCGGACTACCTGGATCCATACCAATCGGGCTTTTGACCCAGGTATAGCACAGAGACGGCATTGGTCGCACTGATGGATGATCTCCTGAGGGCTTGGGACAGGGGTTTTTCCTCTGTCCTGGTCCTGTTAGATCTCTCAGCGGCTTTCGATACCATCGACCATGGTATCTTATTGCGGCGTCTCGGGGGTTTGGGAGTGGGAGGCACTGTGTTGCAGTGGTTTGCCTCCTTCTTCTCAGGATGTTTGCAATCAGTGTTGGCAGGGGGGCAGAGGTCAACTCCAGGGGCTCTCACTTGTGGGGTCCTTCAGGGGTCTGTCCTCTCGCCCCTTCTGTTCAACATTTATATGAAACCACTGGGTGAGATCATCCACTGCTTTGGGGTGAAGTATCATCAGTATGCTGATGATACCCAGTTATACATCTCCACCCAAGGCCACATCAGTGATGCCCTCTCCGTGATGTCCCACTGTTTGGATGCGGTATGGATCTGGATGGACAGTAACATGCTTCGGCTCAATCCGGCTAAGACAGAGTGGCTGTGCATACAGACATCTCACCCAGTCAGGAGATTCCATCTTTGGTCATGGGGAGAGGTGTTGCCCCCATGGATAGAGCACGAACCTGGGGGTCCTCCTGGACTCACGGCTCAGGCTGGAGGAGCAGGTGGGAGCCGTGGCCAGGGGGGCCTTTGCCCAGGTCCAGCTGGTTTGCCAGTTATGCCCATATCTGGACCGAGATGCCCTCAAGCACGTCACTCAGGCACTTGTCACCTCGGCTCAACTACTGCAATGCTCTCTATCTAGGACTGCCCTTGCATACCATCCGGAGGCTTCAGCTGGTGCAAAATGCTGCTGCGCAGGTTGTGATGGGAGCTTCCCGGTTCTCCCATGTTACGCCCCTCCTGCGTGGCCTGCATTGGTTGCTGGTTGCCCTCGAATGAGATTCAAGGTTTTGGTATTGACATTCAAAGTCCTACCAGACATGGGTCCGGCTATCTACGGGAACGTCTACTGCCGCATCGAATACCAACCACCCCTGTACGACGCAGAGGCAGGGACTCCTCGGCGTGCCTGCGACTCAATGTCGCTTGGCGGTGACGCGGGGAGGGCCTACTCTGTGGTGGCTCCTGCCCTATGGAATCAGCTACTCTGGGACTCTTGGCCCCGACCTTCGCACCTTCCGCCACGACCTGAAACTTGGCTTTTTGAGCAGGCTGCGCTGTGCTGACTCCTCGGGGGGTGGGGTTGTTTTATAATTTGTTTTAGTAATGTGGCTTGTTGGGTTTAATCCTATTTTAGGTAATTATTTTTTGTGTTGGTTTTAATTGTGAGCCGCCCTGAGTCCGTTCGGGAGAGGGGCGGCATACAAGTCAAATAAATAAATAAATAAATAAATAAATAAATAAATAAATATAGAAAACAACTCAGCTATAGTTTTTACTTTAGATAGGAGAATACAGACTCACTTTCTTTTATGAATTTATGAGAGGGGGGAGGAGGTTGGGAGAGTGAGGCGATCTGAGGGAAGGAAAACAGGGGGAGAAGGTAAACTTTAACTATCATTGTGGGGAAAACTGTTGGAAAACTTTGGAGAATGACAAGCACTACTAATGTCTCTAGGACTGACACAGTCAGAAAAATACCTAGCCAAACATCGACCATCACAGCTGTGATGAGTCCTCCTGCGCAGAGAGCAATTGATGAGATGCTCCCAAAAGAACGTTCCAACTCCTCGAAAGGCCTACAAGGTCTATTATTAAATATGCAGGAGATGATGATTAAAAATCACAAGGATATGAAAAATGAAATAGGGTCTGTGAGAACAGATTTAAAGGACAAAATACAAAAGATAGACGAAATATTCAAAATATTCCAGCAAGAGATGAGGAAAAATCAGGAGAAAATAATAGAAATTGAAACAAAGGAGAACAAGGAGGAAAAAAGAGTAGACGAACTAACGGATAAATTAGAAAGGGAGAACAAAGAGTTAGAAACAGCGATAATGTATCTTGAATCTGAAAAAGCAGCCCACTACCTGAGATTACAAAATGTAAGAGAAGAAAAAGGAGAAAATCTATGGGAGGTTATTGCAGGTATATTAGCCAATTTATTAGAGACAGGAAGAAGATCTAATGAAGGAATCGATGAGTTGTATAGGGTACAAAACCAATTACGCAGGAGATTCAATCTACCAAGGAGGTACATGTCAAGCTGGTTAAGAATCTCTTAGGGATGAAATCTTATATAGATCGAGAGACAACACTCTAGAATATGCTGACAAACAAATAACAGTACTCAAACAAACCCCTAAGAGAGTAAGAGACTTAAGAAGACCTTATCAATTCTTAACAACTAAACTTATAAAACGAAGTATTAATTTTAGATGGTTGGTCCCGGAAGGTATAATGGTGACCTGGTGTGAAAAGAAATACAAACTAGACACTATTGAAAAAGCAGAGATGTTTTTTGAACAACAGTTAAATAGAGAAGGGGAAGAAGAAGATCAAGAAGGAGTGAGAAGGGAGGAAAGGGAAGTGCCAGATGTACATAAAAAGGTAAACATAATAGATAACAAAGATGACAATAATGGGAAAAAGGAATCACAGAGGAGTCAAGGACATCAGAATTACAAGAAGTGCCAAGTACAGGATCCAATAAAAACACAAATTTTTGTGATTGTATATCTTGGAATATTAACGGTTTAAACTCCCCAGTAAAACGGAAAAAGCTCTTTAAATACTTACAAACACAAAAAGCTGACATCATAGCACTACAGGAGGTCCACATTGCCCAGAAACAAAAATATTTATTAGAACAACAAAATTGGGGAATTTGTTTTCGGCTTTAGACCAAAAGAAAAAGAGGAGTAGTACTTTACATAAAGGATTGGATCCCAGCTTCAGTAATATACTCAGACAAAGAAGGTAGGACACTGATGGTAGAAGTTGAAATAAGAAAGACCAAAACCTATTAGTAGTAATCTATGCACCAAATGGTCCTCAAGAATCTTTTTCCAAAAATTCATAATAAACTTAAGGAATTACAATTTATTTATTAATGGATTATATCCGCCCCATCTCCGAAGACTCGGGCGGCTTACAATAAAACAAGCACAATAAATATTTAAAAAGAATTAAAACTAATGGTCCCCATTAATACAAAACTTAAAATCCACCAAAATCTAAAACCCACCCCACCCATGGGTCACAGCCTGGATTGGTCAAATAACCAGGTCTTCAGGTCATGGCGGAAGGTGCGGAGGTCAGGGGCCAAGCGGAGCCCCAGGGGAAGTTGGTTCCAGAGTTCAGGGACCGCGACAGAGTAGGCACGTCGTCGGGGGACCGCCAGCCAGCATTGCCCGGCTGATGGGACCCCAAGGAGTCCCTGTCTGTGACTTCGTACAGGGCGGTTAGTATTCGATGTCGGCAGCAGTCGCTCCCTTAAGTAATAAGGACCCATGTCATGTAGGACTTTGTATGTTAAAGTTAAAACTTTGAATCTCACCCGGAGGGCAACCGGCAACCAACGCAGGCAATGCAGGAGGGGGCTAACATGGGAGAACCGGGAAACTCCCATCACCACCCGCGCTGCCGCATTTTGCACCAGCTGCAGTCTCCGGATGGTATGCAAGGAGTCCTAGATAGAGAGCGTTGCAGTAGTCGAGTCGCGAAGACAAGGGCATGAGTGACTGTACGCAGGGCATCCCAGTCCAGGAATGGGCGAAGCTGGCGAACCAGCCGGACCTGGGCAAAGGCCCTCCTGGCGACGGCTCCCACCTGCTCCTCCAACCGAGCCGTGCATCCAGGAGGACCCCCAGGTTCCTCGCCCTATCCACAGGGGGCAACACCACTCCCCCTATGGTCAACGATGGACATTCTAAGCTGGACCGGGATGCCGGTATGTACAACCACTCAGTCTTGGCCGGGTTGAGTCGAAGCATGTTGCCGTCCATCCAGATTCGTACCGCATCCAGACAGCGAGTCATCACGGAGAGGGCATCACTGATCTGGTTTGGGGTGGAGATATACAGTTGAGTATCATCCGCATATTGATGATACCTCACCCCAAAACCACGGATGACCTCACCCAGCGGTTCATGTAGATGTTAAAAGAGGGAGAGAGACCGACCCCTGAGGGACCCCACAAGTAAGCGCCCTTGGGGCCCACCTCTGCCCCCTGCCAACGATTGCGACCGCCCCGTGAGGTAGGAGGAGAGCCACCGAAGGACAGTGCCCCCCACCCCCAACCCCACGAGGCGTCGCAAAAGGATACCATGGTCGATGGTATCGAAAGCCGCTGAGAGGTCTAATAGGACCAGGACAGAGGAAAAACCCCTGTCCCGTGCCCTCCAGAGATCATCCAACAGTGCGACCAATGCCGTCTCCGTGCTGAAACCAGGCCGGAAGCCCGATTGGTACGGATCGAGGTAGTCCGTTTCCTCCAGGAAAAGTGGAAATTGCCGGGCCACCACACTCTCAACAACCTTCGCCAAAAAGCGAAGGTTGGAGACTGGACGAAAGTTGTCTAACACGGTCGGATCCAGGGCAGGCTTCTTCGGAGGGCCTCACCACGCCTCCTTCAAGGCGGAGGGAAAGACACCCCCTCTCAAAGAAGCGTTGACAACTGCCCGGATCCAGCCGTAGCTGACCTCCCTGGCGGCATAAGCCAACCAGGAGGGGCACGGGTCCAACAAACATGTGGTGGAACTCAGGCGCCGCATAATCCCGTCCACTTCATCCTCGGAAACAGGATCGAACTCATCCCAGAACGTAATGGCCAGACTCCCCGTATCCCGCTCCTCCAACCAACCACAAATCAGAGGACAACCCGCTCCGAATCCGAGCGATCTTATCCGACAGATATTGACCAAATTCCTCAGCCCTTCCCCGCAGCGGGTCCGCCCCTCCTCTGGACGAAGGAGGGAGCGTGTGACCCGGAACAGGGCGGCCGGGCGGTTATCTGCGGACGCTATGAGAGCGGAGAGATAAGACGTTCTCACGCGCTCTCATCGCTCCCAGGTAAGTCCTAATATGGGCTCTTAACTGGCTCGATCGGCCTGGGAGCGGGTGGCCCTCCACCTGCTCTCTAAGCCCCTCAACGGCGTTTCATCTCCCGGGCTCCCTCTGAGTACCAGGAGCCATTCGGGATCCACGGGCGGTGAGGGGTCACATGGGGACAACCCTGTCGAGGGCCTCCGACGCAGCCCGTGCAGGGCGGGGCCGTTAGATCCTCGGCAGAGCTGTGAGTCGGGAAGAGGGAAAAGGCCCAGCTCCGCTGGAACCGCTCCGGGTCCATAAGCGCCTGGGTCGGAACCACCAAGTGGCTCCTCATCCCAGCAGTGGGGGGCGGCTTGTTGGAAGACCAGCCGTAGGAGATAGTGATCGACCATGGAAGGGCAAGTCGTAAAAGTGGCCT
>SOZL01000916.1:0-20363 GCA_009733165.1 Naja naja | reverse complement strand
ATACTTTAAACTCCATTTTTAATTCTTTGGATGGCCACCAATTTTTATTTTCCTTATTTCTTCTTTCTTTAATTTTTTCATGATCCTAACCCAGGTCCAGAGTCTATATCAATATCACCAATTAGTCCGTAGTCCGTCTTTGTATTCAAGCTTTCACTTTCTATGAGTCTTTGCGTCTCTTTCAAAGTCACAACTCCAATCCACAAAGGAACAAGATAGTTTTTTTCTTCTTTAGCCTAATTTTTCCACCGTGGCACTTTCTACGCAGAGTCTTAACCTTTCTTTTATTTTGATATTCAAAGTTTTCTGAGCCCCAAACTTGTTCTTATCACGGCTTCTTCCTTTCCCCGGTTTGAAGCCCCTTATAGCCGGTCGAAATATTTTACTTATTTTTCCTTCACTTGAACTGCGCTGCTCTGTTTCTTTTTAAAACTCATCTTTATCTTAATCCGGGGTGCCTTGATCTTACCATCCGATACTCCGGTTCCTCTGCTGTCGACTTCTCTCTTTCCTCCTGCACCATCTTAATCCGTTGAGACCTTCTCTGGGGTACCATTTTGACCACCACTTCTTGGCGTCGAGGAAAAGACCAGACCTGAGATGGCTCCCTCACTCTGGCTGGCAGATTTCCCTCTCCTACGAGGCAGCTTCAGCCCCAAACCTTGCAGGATCGGGCTCTCGGCCTCAAGAGCCAGGCTGCAGTTGTGGGACGATCACAAACCGCCGCTTTCGTTCTCGAGAAGGCTCAACCCGGAAGTCCATCAACTGTTAGTTGTTGATATGCCTGGGCCAGATCCAATTTGGCAAAGACCATGCCCCTGCCCAAGTGAATGTAATAAATGATGCACCGCTGGAACTGGATATGTGCTCTGTTGAAGCGCATGGTTCAATGTCCCTTATAGTCTCCTTGAATCTTACTGACCCATCAGTCTTGACTGGGTGACTATGGAGGTCTCCACACCAGGTGGTCAGTGGGCTCTAAAACCCTTGGGCTATTAGTTTATCTAATTGTGCATCAATTTTTCCTTTAAGGCAAGTCAGACATACTGGGTTTTAAGCGAATGGTTGTACCTTGGGATCTAGGTTAAGGTGATAGGGGTCCCAAGTACTTGCCCTCCATGCTGAAGACCTCTGGGAATTCAGACTTCGAGACCTCTTCCCACTCAGTGTTGCTCACGTGATTGATGCTAGTCACCTTGATGCCCAGCGGGTTGAACCATTCAAGTCCCAGCAGACGGTGATCCTTGTCTCACGATGGTCAGGGGTAGACGCTTGGTGTGGCCCCTGAACTTCACATTGAATTCTCTTGTTCCAACTACTGGAATCTTGTTCCCTTGGTAGTCTTTAAGAGTCAATGCTTGCTTCTTGAAGTGGGTCTTGTGAATATTTGGTAATAGTCTCTGAATAGTGTCCCATGACACCATAGATAAATAGGAGCCTGAGTCCACTTCCATTTGGCAAGGCCTTCCTTCAGTTAGTACCCTCACATGTACTTTTCTGCTTCTTAAGGGTGAAGAATGACCAATGGTGACTGTTTGATGAGTTTCATTCTTCCCATTTGCTTCTGTGTTGCACCCCATTTTCTCACTGAAGTTGTTAGGCTTGAATTCTTTGTCAGGAAACTTCCTTCTGTGTGGTGGAGTTCTGGATGATTTGCAGACTCTTGCTAGATGACCTCTTTTTCACAACGGAGGCAGATGGTATCAAGAAACTTGCATTCAGTGCAGGGGTGGCTTCCCACAACCTCTGCAGTAAAAATCTTGCCTCTTTCTTCCCAGGTCTTTTCTTTTCCTCTCCATTCTGAGTCTATAAATTCCTTCCTCCACGCACTACAGTCTGACTCAGAATCTATTTGCTCAGAATGAGTTGTTGTGGATTTTTCCACATCAGGATGGCTTGAGGCCTTGTTAATTTTCTTCATGGCTGCTGCTGAGGACTTGGTGGCTTCTGCTGAGGAGGCCTCTTCTATGGCTTCCTTCAATGTGATCTTAGGTTTTAATAATAATTTGCTCTGAAGCACCTTGTCTTTGAGGCCTAGAAAATCATCCGTGCATGGCCTCTTCCAAGTTGTTAAACTCGCATGCACCCCAATGTCTCTTAAACTTGCCACGAGTCGTTAATGTTTTTGCTTTCCTTGATCCCAACGGTAAAACTTGTGTCTCTTAATGAGGCCGCGATACTTTCAGGGCGTAATTTATTATTTATTTATTATTTATTATTTAACTTATATGCCCCATCTCGAAGACTCGGGGCTTACAACTAAAACAAAACAATAAATACATTAAAAACAATTAAATTAAGTTATAAGTCCAAACATTTATAAAACCATTAAAACCAACCCTCCCCAAAGGGTCACAGCCGGTTGGTCAAATAACCAGGTCTTTAACTCACGGAAGGTGCGGAGGTCAGGGCCAGGCGGAGCTCCAAAGGCAGTTGGTTCCAGAGGTCAGGGGCCGCAACAGAAAAGGCTCGTCGTCGGGAAGTTACCAATCGGCACTGACCCGCTGATGGAATCCCGAGTCCTTGCCTATGAGCTCGCACAGGGGCGGCCGGATTCATCGGAAGAAGACGCTTCCCTTAAATATTGAGGACCCATGTCATGAAGGACTTTATATGTTAACACTAAAACCTTGAACTCACCCGAGCAACCGCAACCAATGCAAGCCGCAAGAGAGGGGTAATATGGGAGAACCGGTAACTCCCATCACACACCACGCCACCAAGATTCTGCACCAGCTGCAATCTCCAGATGGTGTGCAAGGGAAGTCCTAAATAGAGAGCGTTGCAGTAGTCGAGTCTAGAGGTGACAAGAGCATGAGTGACTGTGCGCAGGGCATCTCGGTCCAGAAAAGGGTGAAGTTGTTGAACAAGGGCAAAGGCCCGCCTGGCGACGGCCCCAACCTGCTCCTCCAACCGAGCCGCACATCCAGGAGGACCCCAGATTCCACGCCCTATCCACAGGGGGCAACACTCTCCCCTATGGCCAAAGATGGACAATCTTGACCGGCCGAGACGCCGGTATGCACAGCCACTCAGTCTTGGCCGGGTTGAGTCAAGCATGTTCCGCTCATCCGATCTGTACCGCATCCAGACACGGGTCATCAGGAGAGGGCATCACTGATCTGCTGTGGGGTGGAGATGTACAACTGAGTATCATCAGCGCCTGATGGAACTTCACCCCAAAACCACGGATGATCTCACCCAACAGCTTCATGTAGATGTTGAATAAGAGGGGAGAGGACCGACCCTGAGGGACCCCACAAGAGAGCACCCTTGGGGATGACCTAACCCCCCTGCCAACACCGATTATCGCCTTCGAGAGGTAGGAGGAGAACCACCAAGAATGGTGCCTCCCACTCCCAGCCCCCTGGACGCAAAAGGATACCATGGTCGATGGTATAAAGCAGCTGAGAGGTTCAATAGGACCAGGACAGAGGAAAAACCCCTGTCCCGGCCCTCCAGAGATCATCCATCAGCGCCACCAATGCCGCCTCCGTGCTGTAACTGGGTCGGAAGCCCCATTGATATGGATTCAGGTAGTCCGCTTCATCCAGGAAAAGCGGAACCTGCTGAGCCAGCACATCTCAACAACCTTCGCCAAAAGCAAGGTTGGAGACCAGACAAAAGTTGTCTAACACGGTCGGGTCAGGGCAGGCTTCTTCAGAAGGGCCTCACCACCGCCTCTTTCAAGGCGGTGGAAAGACCCCTCCCTTAAAGAAGCGCTGACAACTGCCCGGAGCCAACCACAGGTGGCCTCCCTGGGCATATGTCAGCCAGGAGGGACACGGGTCCAACAAACATGTGGTGGAACTCATTCAGCATAATCCTGTCCACTTCATCCTCGGAAACAGGATCAAACTCATCCCAGGTAACAATGGCCAGACTCCCAGCACCCCTTTCCTCGACCACTGCAAATCAGAGGGTAACCCGTCCTGAATACTGAGCGACTTTATCCAACAGATATTGAACAAACTCCTCGGCTCTACCTCATCGGGTCCCTCTAAACTAAGGAGGGAGCGGGTAACCCAAACAGGGCAGCCGGCAATTATCTCGGACGCTATGAGAGTGGAGAGATAAGATCTTCTCTCTCATAGCTACCAGGTAAGTCCTAATAAAGGCTCTTAGCTGGGCTCGGTCGGATTGGGAACGGGTAGACCTCCACCTGCTCTCTAAACCCCTTCGACGGCTTCATCCCCCGGAGCTCCTCCGTATACCAAGGAGCTAAGCGGGATCCACGGTGCACAAGGGGACGCATGGGGACAACCCTGTCGAGGGCCTCCGACGCAGCCCGTTGCCAGGCTATTGCCAGATCCTCGGCAGAGCTGTGGGCAAGGGAAGAAGGAAAAAACCCCAGTTCTGCCTGGAACCTCTCAGGGTCCATTAGGCCCCTGGGGCGGAACCATCTGAGTGGCTCCTCATCCCAGCAATGGGGGACGGCCTGTTGGAAGACCAGCCGTAGGAGATAGTGATCAGACCATGGAACAGGCAAAGTCGTAATAGTGACCTGCCCTCTGTCACTCCGCCACTGTTCAGAGACAAAAATGGGCTCTTAAAATGGGCTCTTAAAAGCTTTTCTAAATCAGGCCATTCCATTACCTTCACGTCTGCAGCTCCCGCCAATGCCTTTGCCATCTTGAAAACTGCTGAACCGCAGTGCGTGAGAAAAACCGCCCTCTTCCGCTTCTCGGAAATGTCGGCAAGATCGTTTCCCTCCAAATACATTTGGAAACGATCTGCGTACGAGTCCCAGTCTTCTGCCATCAGATCGAACAGGGCTGGGGGGGTGTTCAGCACAGCCATCTCTCTCAGCTTGTTTTCCGCGCCTCTCTTCAGGAAGGATCCCACCTTCATCTCCAGTGTTAAGTTTGCATGAAGAGTCAGACGCGGAGTGCTTCAGTGAAGAGCTTATTAGTGACTACAGCTCATAATAGACCCGACTTGGCTGCGGCTGCTACTTATAGCCAGCAGCCGCAGTTGCCAGCCAATCAGAGTGCAGGATTTTCCCGCATTTTTTAAACCAATCATTTCTGACATTTTACAAGAACAGTTCAAACTAAACCAATGACATTCAAACCTGCATACATAACAATACTATTGGAACTTTTCATCAAATTCCAGCTAAAATGATAAATCATCTTATACGCTATTATTTCTTGTTGGTTAAAATCAATAAAATCAAACAATATATTTTTAAAAACTCATCTGAATTTTTGCTGCTGCTGATATTGTGCTAGGCCCAAAGCACAATGAGCTAACAGAAACTTGACTTCCTGAAAATTCAGTTAAATCCGTGAGCAGCTGGAAAAATTTCTATTTCAAGCATAGAATCTATTTTTTTCAAATTCACCAGAGAAAATAGCATAATGTTGTCAATTATTTATATTTTATGGAATTTTCAGGATAAAATGCTTTTTGTTAAGAATTAAGGACAAATAAAATGAATAGGTTTTGATAGGAAAAAGCTGGTTGGAGTATGCAAAGAAGGTATCCTAATGATGCCTTGCTAGGTTTTTTACATTGGTGTAAGAAAAACGACTGCTATAATCATGACTCATTGTATCAGACAAACATTGGCTATTAAAACAATTCCAAATAATTTCTGTGATTTTTGAATGTGGCCTTGGTACTTCAATTTTGTAAAAAATGGTGCTTTAAATGCTAAACATTTTTGCAATATTTTATTAGAATACACTATGAAACAATGTGTTTCATAATGAGGATAGATGATAGATGAATAGATGAAGGGATGCTTTTGAGATGAAAGAATAACTTTTCTGCAATGGAAGAAAAGGGTTTACAGAATGCATTTAAGAGACAGAATGGTTCACCTTTCAGTAGCATGTTTCATGGACATTTTTAAACCTCTGAACAATCTCAATTTAAAATGTAAGGAAAAATGTGACAAATGTATTGCATGCTGATATTATGGATTGGCTTATTGAAAAAATGGCAAACTAAAATGCCTGATTTCTTATCTTCTACAATATTTTTCAATCACTGAAAATGGGGAAGGCTGGGCTTCCAGGGAAATGGAACAAACAACCACATTCTTTTCTGTTCTATGGAGATTCTCAGTCATTCAGGTCATGGTTGTCTCAAAGATGCTTTTTTCCCCCAAAAGACAGCAGCACTATATTTTTCCCTTGGGAAAGAAGAAACTGTTTCACTTCTCATCCAAGAAGTTTCATCAGTTTTGTCTGGATGGAGGGAGGGAATAGAAAGATTAGTTCTGACAGTATGTTTGGGATGGGGGGGGGGGAGTTGGAAGGATTATATTTCTTTGTAATCATCTGATTGTTAACACTCTCTCTGAGAGCTACTGAGGCCACTTGGGGATTTTCCTATCACCTGTGTTATGTATGCAGTGTTTGAAATCATTGGTTTAGTTTGAATTGTTCTTGTAAAGTGTTGGAGATGATTGGTTTAAAAAGTGTGGGAAAACCCTGCACTCTGATTGCCTGTCAGCTGCGGCTGCCGGCTATAAGTAGCAGCCGCAGCAAAGCCAGTTGGATCCGTTCTGAGCTGAAGTCACTAATAAACTTAAGAGCTGAAGCACTCCACGTCTGCCTCTCTATGCAAACTTAACACTGGCGACGAAGGTGGGATTCCCCTGAAGAAGAAGGCAACGCGGAACAGAAGAAGAGCAAGATGGCTGCGCTGAACACCCCCCCAGCCCTGTTCAATCCGACAGCAGAAGACTGGGAGTCGTATGCAGATCGTTTCCAAATGTATCTGGAGGGAAACGATCTTGCCGCCATTTCTGAGCAGCAGAAGAGGGCGGTCTTCCTTACGTACTGCAGCCCGGCAGTTTTCAAGATGGCAAAGACACTCGCAGGAGCAGCAGACGTGAAGGTAATGGCTTGGCCTGATCTGGAAAGGCTGTTAAGATCCCATTACACGCCACAAGTATCGTGCCTCATTAAGAGACACGAGTTTTACCAGGGGAAAACGAAAGCATAAATGATTTCGTGGCAAGTTTAAGAGACATTGGGGTGCATGCAATTCAACAGTTTAGAGGAGGCCATGCGCAATAGTTTCATTTTGGGCCTTAAAGAGCAAGTTATTAATGAAACCTAAGATCCTGCTGAAAGAAGCAATAGAAGAAGCCTCTTCAGCAGAAGCTACCAAGTCCTCAGCAGCAGCCATGAAGAAGATAAACAAGGCCACGAGCCATTCTGATGGGGAAAAGTCCATCACAAATCATTATGAGGAACTAGATTCTGAGTCAGATTGCAGTGAGGCGGAGGAAGGAATTTACAGACTCAGAATGGAGTGGAAAAAGAAAGACCTGGGAAGAAAGAGGCAAGATTTTTACTGCAGAGGTTGTGGGGGAAGCCACCCCCACACTGAATGCAAGTTTCTAGACACCATTTGCCGTTGTGAAAAAAGAGGACACCTAGCAAGAGTCTGCAAATCATCCAGAACTCCACCCAACAGAAGGAAGTTTGCTGCAAACAAAGACAAAGAATTCAAGCCAAACAACCTCAGTGAGAAAATGGGGTGCAGTACAGAAGCAAATGGGAAGAATGAAACTCATCAAACAGTAACTATTGGTCATTCTTCTCCTTTAAAAAGCAGAAAAGTGCATGTCAAGGTACTTATTGAAGGAAGGCCTTGCCAAATGGAAGTGGACTCAGGCTCATATCTATCTATGGTGTCATGGGACACTATTCAGAGACTATTACCAAATATTCAGAAGACTCACTTCAAGAAGCAAGCATTGACTCTTAAAGACTACCAAGGGAACAAGATTCCAGTAGTTGGAACAAGAGAATTCAATGTGAAGTTCAGGGCCACACCAAGCGCCTACCCCTGACCATTGTAGACAAGGATCGCCCAAGTCTGCTGGGACTTGAATGGTTCAACCCGCTGGGCATCAAGGTGACTGGCATCAATCACGTGAGCAACACTGAGTGGGAAGAGGTTGAAGTCTGAATTCCAGAGGTCTTCAGCGATGGATTAGGCAAGTACTTGGGGACCCCTATCACCTTTAACCTAGATCCCAAGGTACAACCAATTGTTTAAAACCCAGAAGGGTTCCTTTTGCCTTAAAGGAAAAATTGATGCACAATTAGATAAACTAATAGCCCAAGGGGTTTTAGAGCCCACTGACCACTCCAGGTGGGAGACACCCATAGTCACACCAGTCAAGGCTGATGGGTCTGTGAGAATCTGCAGAGACTACAAGGGGACATTGAACCATGCGCTACAACAGAGTGCATATCCAGTTCCAGTAGTGCATCATTTATTACATTCTCTTGGAGGGGCACAGTTTTTGCCAAATTGGACCTGGCCCAGGCATATCAACAGTTAACAGTTGATGATGCCACTGCAGAAGCCCAAACCATTGTAACCCATAGAGGTGCTTTCAAATGCAAAAGGTTGCAATTTGGAGTGTAGCACCAGGCATCTTCCAAAGCCTTATGGAAAGGATGCTACAAGGGTTGCCGGGTGGTGCCCTATTTTGATGATGTTCTAATTTCTGCTGAAAATGACACTCAGTTACACGAGAGACTCAGAGAAGTCCTAACCAGATTCAAAAAGCGGGTTAAAAGTCAAAGAAGAAAATGCACACTTAGAACAGATAAAGTGGAATTTTGGGTTACATGATTGATAAACATGGCATCCACCCCACAGAGGCAAAGTTCAGGCAATCAAAGAAGCCCCCAGGCCAAAATGCAAAACAGATTTGCAAGCATTCTTGGGACTCATTAACTTCTATCATATGTTTCTACCTCAGAAGGCAACCATTGCAGAACCCCTACATAGATTACTGGACAAAAATCTGCTTGGGTCTGGGGGAGGAAGGAACAAGCTGCATTTAACAGTATTAAGAGACAAATCACGTCTGACTCTGTACTAATACAGTTCTCTGAGAATTTGCCTGTTGTACTGACTTGTGATGCATCCCCTTTTGGAGTGGGGTGGTGTTGAGTCACATGCTTCCCAGTGGGAGGGAAGTTCCTATTGCATTTTACTCTCATACTTTGACCAAAGCAGAGAGAAATTACAGCCAACTGGACAAGGAAGCTTTGGCAATAGTAGCAGCTGTCAAGAAATTCCATGAGTATCTATATGGGAGAACATTTACTATTGTCACAGATCACAAACCTCTTTTAGGCATCGTGGCAGGAGACAAACCAACGCCCATGATCCTGTCACCAAGAATGCTGAGATGGACCGAATTTCTTGCTGCTTATTCATACAAACTGATCCACAGACCTGGTAAAGACATTGGGCACACAGATGCTTTGAGTCGCTGCCCACTTCCTTCACACATTGAGGACCCTGTTCCTGAGACTCACACCTTTTTTCTAGAAACTGTTGCCAAGCTTCCAGTACATGCTGCTGAAATTGCCAGAGAGACTGCCAAAGACACTTTATTGGCTCCTGTTGTAGGCTGGATTAAGAAAGGTTGGCCTTTTCAAGACCTACCTCAACTTGCCCAACCTTTTAAATCCAGGCAAACTGAATTATCTGTGTTAAGAGGATGTATTTGTGTGGTAACAGGGTGGTTATTCCTGCAAAACTACAGAAAGAGGTTTTGGAAATGTTACATGAGGGTCATCCAGGAATTGTCAGAATGAAGGAATTGGCCAGGAGTTATGTATGGTGGCCAGGTATTGACAAAATGGTTGAAAACTGGGTTGCATCCTGTCCCAACTGTCAGGTAGTCAGGCCTGCCCACCTCTCACCCCCAAACAGGAATGGGAATGTCCTAGGGCCCATGGTCCAGGATTCACATTGATTTTGCTGGCCCTACCAGAGGGCACACTTTCCTTATTATAGTAGATGCATATTCCAAATGGCTAGAGGTTATCCCTATGGCATCCACCACAACTGAAGCTGTCATCAAACAGCTTAAAAAACTTTTTGTAACTCATGGGTTAACTGATGTGCTTGTTTCTGACAATGGTCCTCAGTTTACATCCAACCTTTTGAATCATATTTAGCACAGCAGGGTATCAGACATGCCCTGACAGCCCCTGGGCATCCTTCGGCTAACGGCTGGGCTGAATGTATGGTATGATTTACCAAGGAAAAACTTCAGCAATTGGGTCCAGGGGACATCACTGAGAAAGTTGAAAAACTACTCAGTGTCCAGCATATCACTCCCAACCCCTCAACTAACTTAACACCAGCTGAATTGTTGATGGGTAGGAAACTCAGGTCTCCCCTTGACTGCCTTCATCCCATTTACGCACCCAACGCACCACTAGATTCCACTAGCAAAATTCGCACATTCACTGTGGGTGATTCTGTTCTGCTAAGAACCTTATGGGTGAATCATTATGGATTCCTGCTGAGATAACCCAAATCACAGGCCCCAGGTCTTACAGGGTACAAACGGAGGATGGTGTCCTCTGGAGCAGGCACATTGATCAGCTAAGATCCAGACTACCTCAGGAGCATCGCCATTGCTCCTCTCTGGTGCTCATACCTACTGCCTCTTCTAGGGGAAGGGGAGGATTATGAGGATAATCAGCAAGCAAGAATCAACCCCATGTGTAACGAGCTAACATGACAGGAACCATCCCAAAACCTGTCACAGTGCCAACAACCATTTTTACAGATGGAAGATTGCACATCACTACCTGACTTAGGTGCTGACATTGGGTTGGAGATGGATTGGGAGCAGAGACCAGGTTGTAGTAACCAAACAGGTTCTACCATTACTAGAAGTCCAAGTAAGGAAATGTCAACAGACACATTTCCTCCCTCACAAGGTGAGAACCTTAAAACATCTGAACCACGTAGGTCTCAACGCACGTAAGAGCCCCACCTATTTAAAAGAATACATTAGATAGATGGGGTTTGAGTATGGACTGAACCTAGTGGGGAGGGGTGTTATGTATGCAGTGTTTGAAATCATTGGTTTAGTTTGAATTGTTCTTGTAAAGTGTTGGAGATGACTGGTTTAAAAAGTGCGGGAAAACCCTGCACTCTGATTGGCTGTCAGCTGCGGCTGCCGGCTATAAGTAGCAGCCACAGCAAAGCCAGTTGGGTCCATTCTGAGCTGAAGTCACTAATAAACTTAAGAGCTGAAGCACTCCGCGTCTGCCTCTCTATGCAAACTTAACAACCTGAATCAGAGTACAAATGAGTGTGGAATCTTCTTGGAACTGCTGAAAATATTGCATTATAGACAGGAGATGGGTGGTGTTGTATTCCCCTCTCTCTGTTGAGAAATGACTGTTCAATTCTAACATTCTTCAAAAGAGTGACCTTTGTCTTTCAAATGCAAATGGACCACTGAATCTTGTCCTCATGGGTTTATTCTCTTTTGTTGTACAATGTATTTGTGGTTGTTTTGTTTCTCCAATGTATATATCTGTACATGTCTCATTGCATTGTATGGCATATATCACATTGCTCAGTTTGTGTCTGGAAGTTTTATTCTTGGGGTGGACAAGCTTCTACCTTAATGTATTTATACATGGTGTGTTGATTGAAAATCCTCCTGAACTTTTCAGATATTCTGCACCGTACAGAATGATAATATTGCTTTATTTGTTGTTCTTTTCTTTGTCTGTTATAGAGGAGCTCCTGCTGAGTATTTTTCTGGATTTGATGAAAGTCCAGTTGGGATAGCCACAGGCTCCAAGGGTTTCTTTGAATGTTTTAGTCCTTTTTCCTATATACTGGTAGACAAACATTCAGCCTGGTGGTATAGGGTTCTGATCACTCCAATTTTGTACTCATGTGGGTGGTGAGAATCAAAATGTAAATACTAATCTATGTGTGTGGCTTTTCTGTAAACTTCAATGTTATGGTTTCCTTAATGTGCATTGCACAATCCATGAAAGCCCGACTTGTTCTTAACATCTTACTGTGTGAACTTAATGTATATGTCCCCAGAGTTGATGTGTTTGCTTCTGCTTCTTGAGTCTTAATCTTGACCCACATACCTATACCAGTGAGTGAGTGGAATTCCTGTGAAGGAATTTAGGGCTTTGTTTTCTATCTCTTCTATGTAGAGATTGGCCACAATGGGAACACAGGTGAATCCACTGTGTAGCCATGTTTTTGTTCATAGAAACTTCATTGTATTTAAAATAGGTTGTAGTCAGGCAGAAATCCAGCACATATGTGATCTGGACTGAGGTTAGCTCTGTTGCCAAGTATGCTGTCTTGTAGCAGGCATTTTTGATAGCTTCAGTTGCTAGAATGAAGGTGAAGAGTAAAGTCATATCATAAGAAATCATATTCTCATCCATATCCAGTTTTAGTTTTTAAACCTTGCGAAGTTCTGTGAATTGTCAGGAAGATTTTTTTTAATGAAAAAGCAGATTAAAGAGGAATATCAAAGAAAAGAATAAACCCATGTAGCATTCCAAAGTTGGCCAAATTGATCTACGTAAAAAATACATCAGAAAAGAATAACATTTCACTCTGGAAATCTAAACTTAAGATTAGCACATTGTGATTCAGTCTCATTGATAAAGAACAATGTTTGTACTCAGGGTTGAAATGAAGGGTCTTTGGTTCTCTCTGAGCTTGGGTGTTTTCTTGCAGATGTTTCATTACTCCAACTAGGTAACATCATCAGTGCCCAATCATATCGCCCAGGAGTGTTTTTCACTCCTGTTTTAAAAATGGATAAACTGAAGCAATAATCTCTCTTTCTTTCACACATGCATATTTCATTGCTACAATTATTAATTGTCAACTGAAGGACAGGGGTGCTTGAGAAGTTTTACCACAGCAACATATCTTGAGCAGGGAACAGAAATGTGTGCTGTGTTAGAAGCTGGGAGAATAGTTGACTGTCATGTCCCTATCAGAATATGATTCCGAAGGGGAAGCTGACAAGCTGACAGGGAGTGGGAGTGTGGCTTCAGTGGCTGTGGAAGAAACTGGGAAAGGGCACAAGCTGGCTGGGCAAAGCAGGGGAGAGGTAAAGCAAGGAAGACGGAATTCAGAGGAAGATCCAGGCCCACCCCCTCATCATCCTAGGGCATGCAGGGAGGAACGGAGAAGGAAGCAAAGTGAGTTGCATGGCTTATAGGAGAGGAAAGGGCCCTAATTCCCTTCATTAGCTGCAGCTGGGAATACAAGGAGGTTGCACACAGCAACTTGTGGGAAACAAATAGTGAGTTATCTTTTATGGTTGAGGCTTATCTGGGATCCTGGCATCTTCCCAACAGTGTGTGTTTTGTTGGCGTTTGAAGTCTGCAATTCCTTATCCTGCCCTGTCCAGTTAATTGCTGCAGTGTGGTTTGTGTGGATTTTTATTTACAGTTTTTATTTACAGTTTATATGTGCTTTGTTTTCGGACTGAATTTCCTTCATTTAAAGACTGTTCTTGGAAGAGTTTTTTCTCCAGCCAAACATTGGGGGCAAAGTTGGAAGTATTAAAGGGACTTTTCTTACTTATGTTACTGTGTTGCCTTTGTGCCATGCCCCGGGTCATCACAGTTGATAGTGAAACAAAGAACTATGAGTTATGCTAGAAGGACCAGGAAATAATGAAAGCAAACATTCAAGCCTCAAAATGTGATCAGTGGCAGGTTGGGTGCTCAAAGGACTGTGCAGTCCAGTCCTTTGAGCACACCCCATTGAAGTAATAATAAGTGAGAAAAAGAAACAAACACTCCCCCCAAAAAGAAGGAAGGAGATGGGAATGAGAAGCAAGAAAGGAAGAAAGAAAGGAAGGAGGGAGAGAAGGAAGGAGGGAAGGAAGGAAGGGAGATTATGAGAGGGGGAATGGTCTGATGGAAGTCCTGCCCTACCTTAGCACTTGCCACCAGCAGCCCTGCTGCCCTTTCACTGTCCCCTCTTCTCCTGGTGGTCTTCCATTCTATAGCTGAAGATGTGTTGGTTCCAAAGCCAGGTTTTCTCACAAGGAGAGGGAGTGGACCTCCCTCTGTCCTATACATTTTGCCCTGCGCATGAGCAAGCTGGCCAAGGAGAGAGCACAACAACCCAAGCCCCAAGGAGGAGGTAAGTGCAGCTGGGTGCCCTCCCAGGGAGGCTGGGCTGGGAGGTCCTGGTGGGATCCTCGTGCCCTGGGAGCTTGAGGGCTCGGCTGGGTGCTTGTCCTCCACTGCCCAGGGCTCCAGGGGATCCTCTGAGTGTCCTGAGAGGGGTGGGGAGCCTCCTCTGGTGGACAAGAGCTTGATGCTCACCCTGGTCTCACCGTCCTCCACTGGAAACAATGGATCCCCCAGCCCTGCCCAGGCCATGACAGGTGCCCCCTGATGCTAGCAATGTTGAGCTGGCCACACCCACCCCAGCCACACCCACCCAATTGGCTTTGACCACCCAGCCACCTCCACCCACCCCCTCTGAAATCAACCACAAACCTGATTCAGCCCTCAATGAAATCGATTTTGACACCCCTGATCTAAAGGATAGTATATATAGTTGATCCTCCTTTAGAAATCACAATTGGAATCAGAGCTTTGCCATTAAGTCAAGTGGTTATGACTGTATTTTATTTTTCACCAGTCCCCCACTATTGGAATGGTCATCCCACGTATGGGATAATTAACATGGGAATTACTACTTATATTTACATCCATTGGAGAGGAAAGAATCACAGGAGAGTAAGCAGACATATATAGCAAAAGAATATGGTGATGCCACCAGCTTTGAGTGTGCCCAGTAAAGGCTGGTAATTCAATTTCTCTCCAATCTCTCTGCTCTCCAAGGAGATGATGAGAAAACAACTACAACAAGGATTTCTATAAGTAATCTCTCCTTTGCCTGACTTGTTTCCACATCCCTCATAGAGTAAAAAGTTTGAAGAGAAAGGGATTACAAAGAAAAAGTAAACACATACCAGAGAATATGGTGCCACCCATATGCTTTTCCAGAGCACTGCAACTGGAGAGGAAGCCCCGCCCCCAGGAGTGAAGTACAATGGTAACCCACAGCAACTGGGTTTTTTCCTGACACGTGTCCTCAGATACATGCAGGAGTGTGGAAGGCATTTCCAGACTCAGGGCGCTCAGGTCCAAGTCATCACCAAGGCTCTTTAAGGGGCAGCTGCCTGTTGGATGGTGACCCTCCACAACACAGATGCCCCTGAACTGTGGAACTTCAACCGATTCATAATAGCCCTCCGCCACTGATTTAAAGGCCCCTTGGCAGATCACAAAACTTGCAATCACATCAGAACTGTGAAACAGGAGCACTGGCCAGTAGCTGAAGAATTCCAAGACATCACCAGCAGAGTGGACTGGATGGAAGACATTCTAGTGAGCTGGTTCAAAGACGGCCTGAATGATGACCTCTACCATTCCTACCTGGCTCAAGGGGCCCCAAACCACCCACATGACTGGTACATCCTGGTTGAAGAAGTGGAGATTGACATGGCCAGAAACCAGTACTGAGGGGGAAGAGATACCCACCCCAGGGAAAGCAAGAGCCATTCAAGCTGCAAACCTGCAAGCACTGAGATCCTCTACCTTTTTTAAATGCAGGAATGGGGGGCACCGTGCAGCTGAGTTTCATTTGAAAACTTCCACTTCAAAGCCAGTCCAGCCCTTGAAAGTTGTTTTCATGGGAAGCCCATGAAAACAACTCTCCGAGGAAAAGAAACTGCACTGAGAAGTGGAGAGGCCATGGAGTTTTGCCCTCTTGCAAAATTGGGAAAGGAACTTCGGCATCACCTGGGGAGGAATCGGGTCCATACGACAGCAACCCTGAAGATGACCTGTTGGTAAGCAAATTAATTGAGCCACTCACCTTGCCCGTAAGATTATTTGTCCCCAGTCAGGGGGAAATAATGAAAATCTCAGCCCTCTTGGACTCAGGGTGCACGGTGTTTGATTAGCTCAACGCTGGAGGGAAAATTGGGCATACACTTGCGGAAGCTAAAAAACCCCATCACGTACTGCCAGTTAGGTGGGTCAGTCATGGGGGGGGGACCAGCCATTTTGCCACAGAACCTCTGGACATAACAATGGGGACTCATAATGAGAGATTCACTTTCATTGTGGCACCCAGAATGGAATGGCTGCTAGTTATAGGGTTCACTGGTTGAGGAAGTGGAACCCCAGAGTGAACTGGAAGCAGAGGACTCTAAGGTTTCAATGGGGAGTAGCTGGACCTGATGGCTGAAGGGAAGAACTGGGGGGAGACCCAAACAAAGAAGCAGCAATGGCAGGAAAGGCCATGCCAACCCAAGACATCCCTGGGAATACAAGGACCTAGCTGAAGTGTTCAGCAAAGAAGTCTCCAATGAGCTCCCCCTGTCACTGCCCCACAGACTGTATTATCAAAATCCTCCCAGTGGCCAAACTACTAAAACAAAAAATTATAGCATGTCCCCCAGGGAACTTGAGGAGTTGAGAGCCTTCCTAGATTAAAAAAACCTGGTTTCATCGAACCCATGCAACCAAAAATTGCCACCCCAGTGCTATTTCAAGAGATGAAAGATGGTCTTTGCACCTTTGTGTGGATTGTAGAAATTTAAATGCTGTGAGCATGGAGAATGTGTACACTGCCTCCCTCATCAAAGACATGTTAGCCCACCACTCCAAAGGATTTCCCCCCCCAAAATGGTACTTAAGAGAGGCTTACTACCAAATCAGGATTAGGGAAGGGGATGAATGAAAAACAGCTTTTAACATTCCTTTGGGGTGTTACCAATTCAAAGTGCTCCCATCTGGACTACAAGGTGCCCCTGCCGTGTTCATGCAACTGATAAATGAGGTGTTCCATGAGCACCTGT
Source organism: Naja naja (assembly GCA_009733165.1). Classification (NCBI taxonomy): domain Eukaryota; kingdom Metazoa; phylum Chordata; class Lepidosauria; order Squamata; family Elapidae; genus Naja; species Naja naja. Next base: position 3,682 of record SOZL01000916.1, on the reverse strand, counting down.
ACAAAGGGGTCCTGGTATACTTAGATGACATTTTAATATACACTGAGACAAAAGCCGAGCATGTAAAATTTGTCCAAGCAGTCCTAAACAAACTCTGTGCTGCAAAGCTTTACCCAAAACTTTCTAAATATGAATTCCACAAAGATAGGCTTGATTACCTGGGATAGAAGATTTCCCATGAGGGCATGGAAATGGACCCAGGGAAAGTACAAGCAGTAATCAACTAGGCTCCCCCACATACCCGCAAACAACTACAAAGCTTTCTGGAGTTTGCAAATTTCTATGACCAATTTATCCCAGTGTTTGCACAAATTGTGCTCCCAATCACTAACCTACTGAAAACAAAAGGGGAGGGGGGAGAAACCCAAACCAAATCAGCCTATAAACTGGATCATGGAATGCCAGGCAGCATTTGATAGACTGAAACAATTTTTTTTTTTAATAAGAAGTTTTATTTTTCCAAAAACACAAACATAACAAACAAACATACAACACATAGATCCATATCAATTTCAAGTATGTCGGTCGGTCAAAAATCACAGTGCCTACCCCTCATTATTCATACTCAATATTACAAAAAGGAAAAGCTATAATCATTATTATTAATCCTTTATCATATTATAATCTCTATATTGTTTCAACAGTTCTATCTATCTTTATATTCCCAAAATACATTACCAAACTTTTTGTCTAACCATTGATAGAACATATTCCATATCTTATAAAACTGCTTTTCTTCTTGATCCCTAATTTCAAATGTTAATCTACTCATTTCGGCACAATCCAAAATCTTCTTAATCACTTCCTCCTGCGTAGGTGTCTTATCATTTCTCCAGTTTTTAGCAAATACAATTCTAGCGGCTGTCAGTACATTAACAATCAGATATTTCAGTTCTTTGTTAAATGTCTCTGGTACAATTCCCAACAGGAATATCTCAGGTTTCAAGTCTATATGTTGTTGTGTCATTTTTCCAACCACATGTGGATTTTAGTCCAGTATCTTTTAGCATCAACGCAAGTCCACCACATGTGGTAGTAGGAGCCAGGTATCTGATGACATTTCCAACACTTATCCGATTTATCCTTGAACATTCTTGCAATCCTTCTCGGGGATAGGTGCCACCTGTAAAACATCTTATACAAATTTTCTTTATATGCAGTTGACATTGTCATTTTATAATTCTGATCCCACAGTGTTTGCCATCTCTCTAAATCTATCCCATAACCAAAATTTTTCCCCCAAGCAATCATTGTTTCCTTAACCTGCTCCTCTTCCATTCTAACTTCTAATAAATAACCATAAAGTTTTTAATCATTTTTTCGTTCGTGCCCATCAAGATTTTATCTAATTCAGTTTGCTTTTTATAAATCCCTTCAGTCTTAACATCCTCATCATATCTAGATTGTACTTGCAAATATGAAAACCAATTCATTTTTATACCTTGTTCTTGTAGTGTTTGCATCGATTTGAGTTCACCCTTTTCATTTAAAATCTCTTCATATCTAACTGTTTGTTCCTTCTTGTATATTATTGCATATGAAAAAGCTTCAATAGTAGATACCCATAATGGAATTTGTATATAATGTTGTTTTCTGGTTTTTCCCAATTTAAAAACAAAGCTTCTCGAACATAGTGTCTTCTAAAATATCCTTGTTTTTAGTTCCCTTATACCATAAGAAAGCATGCCATCCTAATAATAGATCATGACCCTCTAAAGTTAACAATCTATTGTTTCTCAATGTTATCCATTCTTTCACCCACATCAGGCTTGCAGCTTGATAATACAATTCCCAATTTGGTAGAGCGAATCCCCTCTTGACCTTGCATCTTGTAATAGCTTAAATTTGATTCTTGGCTTTTTGCCCTGCCATATGAATTTTGATGTGATTTTATTTAAATCTTCAAAGTATTCTTTCCCAAGTCTAATTGGAATTGTCTGAAATAAATATAAGATTCTGGGTAAAACATTCATCTTAACTGTCGATATTCTGCCAATAAGAGATAATTGCATATTTTCCCATCTTTCAAGATCTGTCGCTATCTGCTGTTTGAGTTTTATATAATTATCTTCTTTCAATGTACTGCATCTTGGTGTTATATTTATTCCCAAATATTTAACTTTATTTGCAATCTGAATCTCTAATAAATCTTCTAAATCTTTCTTGCGTTTTGCTAACATATTCTTTGTTAGGATCTTTGTTTTGTCTTTATTAATTTTTAAACCTGCCACCATTCCATATTCTTCTATTTGTTCTATCAACTTAGGTGCTGATTTAAGTGGATCCTCTAGTATGAATACCAAATCATCTGCAAACGCCTGTAGTTTATATTCTTCTTTTTAATTTTCATTCCTTTTATTTCTTCATCTTCTCTGATAGCTCTATTCAGTACTTCTAGTGTTAAAACAAACAGTAGGGGCGACAGAGGACAACCTTGTCTGGTTCCTTTTCTTATCCCTATAGATTCTGTCAGCTCTCCATTTACCAATATCTTTGCTGTTTGATTATTATATATTGCCTCAATAGCTTGTATAAAGTTTTTTCCAAAGCCCATTTGCATCATTTGCAATATCATAAACCGCCAGTTCACATTGTCAAATGCTTTTGAGCATCTAAAAACATCAGTGCCATCTGTTTTTCAGGGTGTGCTTCATAATACTCCAAAGTATCTAAAATTATTCTCACATTTTGCTTAATTTGTCGTTTTGGCAAAATCCATTTTGATCCGTGTGGATAAATTCATTTAAGTATCTTTTCATTCTTTCTGCCAAGATTGAAGCAAAAATTTTATAATCTGAATTCAACAATGAGATAGGTCTATAATTTTTAACTTGTTGTAGATCCATTTCTTCTTTAGGTATTAGGGTAATATAAGCTTCCAACCATGTCTCAGGTATTCTCTTTTTAATAAGACTTCATTCATCACTTCTAGAAGGGGAGTGCTTAACACTTCCTGGAAGGTCCTGTAAAATTCACCGGTAGACCATCTGGGCCTGGTGCTTTTCCTGTATTTTGTTTCTTCAAGGCTTCTGTTAATTCCATCATGGTTATGTTCCTTCTAACATTGTCTCAATATCTTCAGGTATCTGTGGTAGTCTTGTCTTTTGTAAATACTGTTCAATTTTTCTTCTAGAATATCTTCTTGAGAGTACAGTTTTTCATAGTAGTCTCGAATAATTTTTTCTTTTCATCGTTCCCATGCTGTATATTCCCTTTTCCATCTATTAATTGGCTAATTTTCTTTATTTCTCTTTCCTTTCTAATTTTATACGCTAACCACCTTCCTGGCTTATTACCGTTTTCAAAGTAATTTTGTTTAGCCTTTAATCTTTTGAGCGATTTCTTCCTTGTCCATTAAAGCCATTTTATGTTTAATCACATCCATTTTCCTTTTAATATCTTTCCCTTGCGGTGATTGTTGTAATTCTTCTTCCAATTTCCTGAAATCATCTTCCAAAATTTTGAGTGTCTTCTTCCGTTTAATATTTCTTTTCCTTATATAGTCAATTATCAAACCTCTTGTATAAGCCTTCATCGCATCCCAACGAGTTTGTAGTGATGTATCTTCTTTTCTATTTTCCTTGAAAAAAAGATAAGTTCTGTCTCAATTCTCTTTTTAAATTCTTCTTCTTTCAAAATCATATTATTTAATGTCCATCTAGATCTTCTCCTCTGTCCTTTC
>SOZL01000915.1:0-20279 GCA_009733165.1 Naja naja | reverse complement strand
CCCCTGGGTGAGGGATGGTTTTTAAGGGTTTATAGTGTTTATATTTGGACTTGTAATTCAATTTAATTCTTTTAAGTATTTATTGTCTCATGTTTTTTTTAGATTCTGAGCTGCCGAGAGTCTTTGGAGATGAGGCGCATATAAGTTCAAATAAAATAAAAAAAAAAATAAAAAAATTATTTTGATTGGAAAGCTCCTTCCTCCTCCCAGCTAAGCTTTAGAACTGTTTTCTTGATTTAGACAAGAAAGAAGTAGGGGGTTTTGGGGATGGAAGATAATGCAGAGTATCATGTTCAGCTTATACTTAAATGGATAATGCTTTATTAAGTAGAGAAATAATTTATCTAGTTTGAATTTCAGAAAAAATAGCATTGTGAAATTCAGCAGTTTAGCAGTTATGTATTATGGAAAAATCTGGGCAAAATAAAGCTACAGGAGTCCACAGTGAAGGAAATTGTAAAGAAACAAACAATTAAGGTGACAGGTACATGATTGATATTTTGTCCTAAGGTATTTTTTGGAAACTAGGAACATTGTATGTATTAAGAACAATTACAAATAAACATTTGGAGATAGTTACCCCAAAGTGCGATTAAATGTTAGTATAAATTTACTGAAAAAGTTCAACTGCAATAAATCTGACAGGTCTGTAAAAATTAAGACACTAAAAACCCTGAACTTGATAAATTTGAAAAAGAAATGAAAATGGAAAAAACTAAAATTGACTTATTTGTCCTTGCCATCATGCCTGTGGAATAAAAGGAGTTTGTTTCTGCAGCCCTGACAAAAAAAATTTATTTTGGAATAAGTGCCATTTTATTGGAGAAAAGGGAATATATATTTTAAAGAGTAAAAATAAAAATAAGAACTTTAATTGTTTCTCTGGGATTAGAGATATGAGGGTAGTATTCTGGCCTCATCCATTGGTGAGGGGCCTAAGGACTGTTGGAAGCCTGTCCTTTCTGCCTCCCATGAAGAGGACAAGAGGGAAAATAACTTGGTTGCTTAAATCATCCAAAGAAGAAGAATCTGCAGAAAGTTTGCTTTGTTCCTTCTGCCAAACAGAACGAGGCAATTGCCGGAGACTGAAGCTGATATTCAATACACCCTTTGTCAGCCAAAGGAATAATAACCACAATTGGCTATTTGAGCAAGAAAGCCAAGAAGGAGGAGAAATCCAGCTGAGTGGTATATAAATGCCTACCCAATATTCTGTGCCCAATGGCAAGGTCCATCACTCCGTTCTTAGCTAATATGAACTGCTGCTATGGAAAAAAGAGCAGCCTGAAAAATCAGCGCAATATAAGTAAGAGATCAATGTTACATATAATAAACTGCATACAAGTATATAAAACAAAACAAAAGAGAACAGAACATAGCAGCCATTGTTACCAGTTGCACTACAGCACACAAAATGCATCATTTGTGCCGTGGTTAATCCTACATCTTTTGTTTTAGAATCATTACTTATAATCATAACCCATACAGGTAGTCCTTGACTTATGACCACAATTGAGCCACATATTTCCATTGCTAAGTGAGACAGTTGTTAAGTGAATTTTGCCCCATTTTATAATCTTTCTTGCCACAGTTGTTAAGTGAGTCACTCAGTTGTTAAGTTAGTAACATGGTTGTTAAATGAATCGGGCTTCTCTATTGACTTTGCTTGTCAGGAGGTCGCAAAAAGATGATCATAGGACTCCTGGACACACCGCAACCATCATAAATATGAAACAGTTGCCAAGCATCTGAATTTTGATAATATGACAATGGAGATGTTGCAACAGTCATACGTAAAATAAGTGCCGTTGTAAGTTAAATGGTCACTAAACGAACTGTTGTCAGTAGGACTACCTGTAGTTGCAAAGCTCATGTTGTACTGATTTAAGAACAGCATAAAACCTGTGTCAGCTAGACTCCTTATAGCATGAATAAAAGTAACAGCATATTAGTTTTCTAAGGAAAAACAACTCCTGAGATATGGTAGCAACGCTTCCTGTTTTCTTTCTTGTTGAAAATCTGTTAACTCTGAAAAGAAAAAAAACAAGGAAAAAGGAAAAAAAGCCACAGTATCCAGCCAGATGTGGTTTTCCCTTTCATTATTATACACATAGGTTTTCGTGCAATCCTATATCAAGTAAATGCCTAGACAAACTATCAGTTTATCTGACTCTGTCAGATAAAGTAGGGAAGTGATTTATGAGAAAATAATAATAATAAAGAAACCTTCCACAGAGAAAGGTCTTTACAGTAAATACCATGACAGTGACTGGTAGATATTTAAATTTAGGGAGGCCTATCTCAGTCATTTCACTGATGGACTGATAGCATAGCTGTTATGGCAGGAAGCGAAGGAGGAGGTAAATACAATTCCCTCTAGCAACATAAAATGAATTTGGAAGAATTACTTTCAACACCAGACTGTACTTATTCAAGAATAAAGCTTGATAATGACAATGGTGAGGAGAAGTCTAAGGAAGATCATTTGAAGTAGCCAACAGTATTTGTAGCTGATAGCTATGGCCATCTACAAAAGAGCAAGTATTCTGAGTGACATCAATTGTACCAATAGAAGGGAATATTCTACCACCAATGGACATCAAATGCTCGAGAAAATACCCAAAGGGAAGAAATTTTCACATAGGCATACTTCCACCAAGGAACAAACATTGCTTTGTGGAATGCCTATGACAGCATTACCTGCCTACTAGTGTCAGATACAAACCTCCAATAAGCTGCATAGCAGGATGGAAAATAACTCAAGAAAGTGATTGGAAAATGGTACAGTTCATGATCACATTTCAGATAAAACAAATAACAGCATGGAAACCTCAAGGGACAGCTAGAACAGCCCACCACACTAGATCGTATGGAAAGGCTAACAACCACCATCAAGACAACTGCCCAGAAATATGCTGGAAAAAGGAAAACCATGCTACAAATCAAACTAAACTCCAGAATCAAAGAGGCACCAGAACCTGATTGGGTAATCAAAAGCCAGCTGGCCACTCAGCTAACTAATTAGAGTTCTTAGGAGGATTGTTTCAACTATAGGACTTTCCACAGAGACCCTTCAGACAAACTATGATACCACAGACCATATGAAGATGGAAACAAAACTCAAAGCCAAGAACAAAGCAGCCCTCAAAAAACTAAATAAAAAATCTAAAGAAAGACCAAACTACCATCATCCTACCTGCTGACAAAGGCCGAACCACTGTGATCATGGATGGAAAGAATTATAAAAAGTGAAAGAATTATTAGGAGACATAGAAATTTTTGTTACAGTGAACACCAATCTCGTACAAAAACTAGAGAACTGGTTCAAAAAAACTGTCAGCGACTTCACCAAGAAAGGTCAAATTGCCAAAGAAGACCACTAGTAAATGAAAAGAAGTGGCCCTGTCCTCCCATGCTACTATGGACACTAAAACACTCAAGCCAAATATATGTCTCCATCCAATTGTATAATTATCAGGGACCCTAAGCTATAACAAAACACCAACATCTTCAAAGGTATAAAATTCACTAGGGAAAAAGAAAACATCAACACACTACCCTTCCTAGATATTCTCATCAACAGAGGCAGTGACAGTGAGGCAGTGACAGGAAATTAGAAACACAAGTCTATCCCAAAACCAGCCACTCAAAAAATACACAATGTGTTTTAAAGCCAGACTTAGTAAGTAAAAGATTCTGCTTCTGATTTCACTTTGCAGGCATTTCCACCTGGCTTGAGGATCTCCCAGATTTTAGAACTAGAACTTTTAAACAAACTTTAGGGCACAAAATCAGCCAGGTTCGCTGAATGGTGATAATTACCTTATCTTTCTCAATATGTTTGAAATGAAAGAAAAAAATGTATAAAAAAGTGCTCATGCTTCATCAACTTTCAATGTGAACAACTGGTTTCTTTTTTCTTTTTCCAGGTAGTCCTGAACCATTTGTTTAGCAATTGTTCAAAATTACAATGGTACTGAAAAATGTGATATAATCGGTCCTGCACTTCAGCCATTGTAGTACTCCTCATGGTCATGTGTTCAAAATTAAGGTGCTTGGCAACCAGCATGTATTTATGATGGGTTCATATGGAAGGTCTATTTGCAACTTTCCCAGCTGGCTTCTGAAAAGCAAAGTCATTGTTCAGTATTCTATACTTTACACCACATACCCTTCCAATTCATACTTAAATAAATCCTTACTGTTGATCATCCATATTCAATCCCTTATTTTACAGGACAAGAAATTTACTGTACATCACAGCTTAACAATTGCAGCATTACATTTTTTTAAAACATAGCTGGGGAAAATGCATAGAACAATGGCTTTTAAGGGAATTAATTCTGAATTTTTACTGCATTCAGGAGGTCCTGTTAACATACAGTATATCCATGACAAAATAAAAACAAAAAGTATAATGGAAAAGATGTAAATTCCCCTTCCTCTGACTTCTGATTTTATGTTCCAGAAATTTATTTTGTTCATATGCACCTTCCTTTAGTTTTGGGCAGCAATTTATAGAAATGAATGAAAACAGAACACAATTGTTACTGTATAGCAAAAATTTTGGAATTGCTTAGAGACTGCACTTACAAAGATTGTTATTTCTCTTCCTGAACTTTTCTAGCATCTCAGAAAGCATTTTGATTTTCAATCTAACAGAATTGGTTTATGCTTGTTGGTGTCTTATTTTGCAAGTTTATTTTTACACAATCCTTTGCATGTTATAGCAGCCTAGATAAGCCTACCATAGTATAAATTAGACAAATAGGCAAGTCTTTAGAAATTTTCATTAAGAGAACATGCCTTACTTTTCCTTTAACATATAAACCTCTCATTACAGAAGGATCACACAAAGGTCAATGACTATAAAATAAAAGAATATATCCAAGTAAGATCTAAGTAAAAATCTATACAAATCTGCATTATTTTTGCATCAATATGTCTATATTTATGTATCAGCCACATAAAATTATTGCATGTTATTCTTTCACTGATTTATTTCCCCTTTTCTCAACATTTGGCATGAGATAAATATTAATTGAAAAAAAAGGCCTTATATCTTGAGATTTTCAAATATTAAACTGAATCTATTAATATTTTAATTGATATTAATATAAAACACTTCAGGCCAAAGAGGTTCATGTGAAGTGGACAGATAATATATAATTTCTGGATGCAACTAGAATAGAATAATGAATCCTTTCTGTAGGTGCAGGTGATTATTGCTCTTAATCAGAAACAAAATAGTGTACAAGTTTGGAAATTGCGTTTTTCAAACAGTTGATTCACTTCAACATAATTTACTATTGAAAAGGCTCTCCAAAAGTGCTTCTTAGATGAAAAGAACACTTTTTATATTAAGTGATAAATTTTTATATCCCTTAGATCCTGTCTTCTCCCCTCCTTTGTAAAAGGTATTTACTAGGTTTCCATACTGCGTAATCAATTTATATACTATACCACCAACTTTTGATTGTCCCACTTCCACATAGTTATATTTAAGTCATGCTCCATCTTTCATTTAGCAGTGATGGAACTTACTATCAAAGTACATTAACCTGGTTGTGCCCAACTTCTATATATATATAATTTCCATATTTTTCAACACACCATAGGGAACTATTCCAGTTTCCCTTTCCAGTTTCAGGTAAACATGGTTTTCTACTATAGTTTTGCCTTAGGCCAGCCAGGAAACTGTTTACTCTAGTTATAAGTTCATTAGGGTAAAGCATTTAAAGAACTTGTGAGTTGCCTTGAAAATAGTTTTATCTATGAAAATATGGCATACCAATTAATGTCTAAATCTAATATATTTGCCTTATCTTGGAAAGGAAACTTCTGTGCATTGCAGATTTGGCAGATAGTGTCTTGAAATTAAATAAGTGAGACAGGCTAGAGGTCAAAACACATCTGGAATTTTTATTATACAGAATCAAGACACCATTGTTTAAAGTTTTAAAGATACATGGCCATTTTTTACTTTTGCTATTTGTATAGAGTGAGTTAACTTTAAACACGATTCCCTGATTTTTATATAGATTATGGATATAATAATGTCTTTTTTTTAAACAAATTTTATTCAATTTTTAACAATTTTTAAAACAGCTCTTTTCAGTAGACAGCATGTTCCCGGGTCGTCACTTTTACATGCAAATATGACAGTAAATCTATATTCATTTTAAACATTTGACTTCACTTCTATTCCATTTTAGCAGACAAAGGATCAAAGAAATTAATCCTAATCTCAAATCTTAATCTCAATCTGTATAGCCCCCAATTCATTTCGAGTTAATTGCAATATATATATATATTTTAAAACTTCATTTATAAATCTTACAAATAACAATATATTTGCCCATCATATTAAAGATAAGGTTCATCCATATCTATCCTTTAATTATCTTCACATTGTTAATACTCTTTTATCATTTACAGAATTCTTTTGTCCGTCAGATTTGCCCTTTCATCACATATTCTCTCCATAATTCTAAATCCATAAATTTTAACACTAAAAAGAATGAAAGAAAAAAACCTAGACTTGCCCCCTTTTACTACTTTGAAAGTGGCACCTCAGTGGTTAATATAGTAGCATAATCATAATCATTCCCTTTAAAACGAAAGATAGAGAAAAAAGAAAAAATAAAATAAGAAAAAGCTCCCTTACAATATATCTCTAATCGATCGGGTTCTGCAACACATATCCCCCTAAGATTTATTTATGGTTCCAAGATAATAATAAAATAACTAATCTTGGTTATTGACAAACCTCATTTTTAGACATTTTCTAAAATCATTTCAATTAATTCAATTCATCTAATCATCATTTAGCTTTCTTTTGTAAATAAGAAATAAAATGTGACCTTTTACCAGTAAAATTGTCAGTAACCCCTATTGTTTTATACTTTTATAATCAATATATTCTTATTACCATTTCTTCATGCAGAACCCCCTTTTAAATACGTTAGCCATTATCTCTATGCAAACAAGTTTCTTTCTTTATTATGTATCTCCCGTGTCTCTCTATCTTTTGTTCTTGTTTCTTGTTCCTTCTCCTCTCTTTTATCGCTATCCCCTTCTCAATCCAGTTTAAATCCTCTCTCTCTTTACTTTCTGCTCTCTATCCTTCTGGACCTTTCTAACATGCCTAATTTCATAAATGTTCCCTTTTAATTACCTTCTTAAGTTTCATTTTTGACCATCCTCCCTTTCCCTTTTATTTGTATTAATCTTTTGTTAGTTGTTTTCTTAAAATGGCTTTCTGACTCCCTTCTCCTCCCTATTATCCTGTTCTCCCCTTTCTATCCAGTTTAAATCTCTCTCTCTCTTTACCTTTCTGTTCCTTTCCTTCTGAACCTTTCTAACATGCTTAATTTCGAATGTTCCCCTTTTAGATACTTTCTTAGGTTCTGTTTTTAGCCACCCTTCCTTTCCCTTTTATTTGTATTAATCTTTGTATTAATTGTCTTTTAAGATGGCTTTCTCTTGTGCTGACTCCACCTTTCCAGGCTCCTTCTTCTTTATTCAGCATTTGAATGCCCATATTTTCTGCAACATGCCAAGTTAGTTCAGTCACTTCCTGTAACAGTTCTTTCATACTTTTAAACTCCATTTTGATTCTTTGATGACCACCAAAATTTTAATTTTCCTTATTTCTTCTTCTTTAAATTTTCTATGATCCTAACCCAGGTCCAGAGTCTATATCAATATCACCAATTAGTCTGATAGTCCGTCTTTGTGTATTCAACCTTTCACTTTCTATGAGTCTTATGCTCTTTAAAATGTAACAACCTCAATCCACAAAGGAACAAGATAGTTTCTTACTTCTTTAGCTTCCAATTTTCTCCACAAAGTGGCACTTTCTGCACAGAGTTTTAACCCTTTCCTTTTATTTTGATATTCAAAGTTTTCCGAGCCCCAAACTTAAGTTCTTACGCTGGCTTCTTCCTTTCCGGTTGAAGCCCCTTATAGCTGTCAAAAATATTTTACTTATTTTTTTCCATCACTTGGAACTGCGCCGCTTCTGTTTCTCTTTTTTAAAAACTCATCTTTATCTTAATCCCGGGTGCCTTGATCTTACCATCCGATACTCCCGGTTCCTCTGCTGTCGACTCTCTTTCCTCCTGCACCAATCTTAATCCCATTGAGATCTTCGAGGTGGCCATTTCTGACCACCACTTCTTGACGTCTTCGGAGGAAAAGACCAGACCCAAAAGGGGAGATGCAGCTCCCCTCACTCTGGCTGGCAGATTTCCCTTTCTCCGCCGCCCCTACGAGGCAGCTTCAGCCCCGAACCTTGCAGGATCGGGGCTCTCAGACGCAAGAGCCAGGCTGCGGTCGTGGACGATCACAAACCGCCGCCCGTTCTTGAGAAGGCTCAACCCGGAAGTTCAATAATGTTACCTCTTGAAGACAAATATATGAATACCATACCTAGACCTGATTTGTGTATTATGTTGCAAGGGTGTGTATATGTGTCAAGTACATAGGGAATTATATGATTTTTTTTAAATGTGAGAGTTGCTCAGGGTAGGTAACAGGGATATATAAGCTTTATATCTCTGCATCTCTCTGCTATTCAACTAACTTTCTTTCTTTCTTTCTTTCTTTCTTTCTTTCTTTCTTTCTTTCTTTCTTTCTTTCTTTCTTTCTTTCTTTCTTCACCCGGACACTTCAAACAAAGAACAATTATAGAAAATCCTATACAAATACAGTAATAATAACATACTAAAATGCTCTATTAACTAAATTATTCTAATGTACAATCAGAAAAACCATACATTTGGTCATGTTTTCATTGTGATATATTTAATTTTAATTATTTTTACTACCCAATAGCATATACTGCAATCTGTAGAGTCTTTTAAAAAATACCCTGTCATATGAGAAATTGAATTTACTGTGAGTTGGGAGGGTGGAACAACCACCCAAGAATCATATAAAGTCATTTTTGTAATTTTTAGCTTATATACAGTATATGAAAATAATCTAGCATTACTTGCAGAAATTATTTTCCTGCAATCCTTTAATATCTCTTTTCCTTCCTATTCACCAGTAGATTCTTTTAATCATAAATTCATCAAGATACATATCTAGAGAATGAAATAGTAATGAGCAAGAAAGCACAAAAGGAAATTACATAAAATTAGAGAAAATTATTGGAAAATACCTATGAAAAGTTATCCTGCTTTGATTTCAAAAAGTGTTCAATTTCACTGGTAGCCAAATTGACTCCTCCCATCAGTCAGGTGTATCCTTTCTTTGTTCATTCTTAAAGCATAATTATATCTGAAATGAAGATTAGTCATAAAAATAAAACATTGCTACTAGTAGTATCTGAGCTTTCCTGCAGCTGCTAATTGAAGTTAGGGTTTACAGACATTATGAAAAGATGATTGTGTTAGTATTTTTGTCTATATTTTGATTATATACTGATTACATGGCATAGATATTATTTTATGAACTAACATATTTTAAAATGTAACTTGTAACTTAATACTGCATATGATTTCTTGAATTTTTTACATCTTACAAAACTGATCACATATCTTTGTCTTATGTGTATTTTATCACTACTGTGTTCTTTTCATACATCTTTGCTGCTGCTATTTCAAGCCATAAATTAATTAAATAAACAAACATACTGACTTATGTCCATCTGATATCTTTCAGTCTGTCACATTACTGGATGGAATCCTTGGAAATGAGTTGTCATTTGTTTCTATAATGCTTTTGGTAATTTGTTTGCTTTTCTTCTCTTCTCTAGTCATGTCAGATTCTCAGGGCAAGTCCATTCAATTTTCTTAGCAATTTTTTTTCAGAAGCGTTCTGCCATTACCTCCCTCATAGGGCTGAGAGAATGTCATTGGTCCAAGGTCACCCAGCTGACTTTATGCCTAAGGCAGGACTAGAAATGCAGTCTTCTGATTTCTAGTCTAATGTTTTAACTACACTACACCAAACTGGCTTATTTGCTACAATACACCAAAATCTATTGTGTTTCTCCAATTAACATCAATAGCAATTATGTCCTACATATATTTGTATATAGCATGTAGTCAAGGTCTATTGATGAAGAAGCAACGTTTGGGAGTTTTTTTTGGAATTGCTTGGACATGAACAAAACTTTGGTAGCTGGCATAAATTTTATAGGTTTTTTATTGAATAATCTTTGGGATAGCATTGAATCTTTCCATAAACAACAGCTGTGCCCAATCAAAAACAGCACTGCCATGGCATGCCCATGCCATAGTATGAAGTTTCTGATTATTTTCATCCTGAATTAATGAATACAGCTAATTATCAATCTCTTGTACTTCTTAGCAAAGGACCTTGACCAGCTGGAAGGAAAGAAGGCTGATGAGCTTGAGCAGGGAAAAGGATAGAAACTGGAGAAATTAGAGTATACCATTCCTGACAGTTTGTGGATGAAATTGAAGCAATATTGAAATAATTTCTTTAAGAGAAAATAGGCCTAGAAGTTTGATATAGAGGTGGAAGTGCAGAAAAAGTTATAAACTTTTACAAAACCAGTCTTCACAATATAACTTTGTGTATATATTTAATCTTTCCAATTTTTCCTGCCAAGACAGGAAGGTTCTGTGTTTGGGGAAGACTATTCAAATATTCCATAACAGAATGAGGGAGGGGGATACAAGCATTAAGGATAGATTACTTGTCTCCTGCTTTCTTATGACCCGAACTGATGAGTGAATATGCTAAATCTTTCGTATACTGTCCAAACCTGCGAGTATGTCTTTTTCTTTTTTAAATGTATTAGCTGTGTGACAGTTCAGAAGGTGACAGTGAGGTAGAATGTTAGAGACTGATACATGTGTACATAGTCTTAAAAATATTTATAGAATTAATATACTTAACTAACAGGTTTCAGTATAATGAAAGTGAAGCATATCAAGTAGCACAGCTGTCAAATACACTTTGGCCTGGGAAGGCCAACTGTGAACAGCTGACAACTAATAATGCTTAAGCAATTCTATTTTTTAGCAACTGGTCTAAACAGAAGCATTTAATTGTTGAACCACATATCCATGACATAATCAAGCATTTTTAACACATCTGTAAGAGTATTTTTAAAATGGTAGCTGCTAGCAAAACTTATCTTTGTTCTTCCTAAAACCTGATTCATCCTCTCTAAGCTAGCAAAATATGTGGCTGGATGTAGTGGCAAGCTATTACACAATTGGTCTAAGGCAGTGACTTGTATAATAGAAAACAGTAGGCATTGTCTGTGTTGAAACAAGTTTCAGTTACCAATCTTGTCAGTTTTTACACACAGCACATTGGGGATTCAAATGCCTTGGCTCTTCCCATATAAAAGTGAATTCCACAAATTGTAGAATTTGCATCTTAAAATCTTATTCTTCTACATGATTATTGTTGCATGGCTTTGAACTGATACGAGTGCAACAGTTCTGTTGCATATTTTGTTAAGAGGACAATAACTTTTGTGATTGTATATTCCTTATTTCTGATAAATATGTGACTATGTATGCAGGAAGGGAATTGGCTTTCCCTTTCCCTTTGATCAGGATATATGGAACATCAGTACTGCTGTAAGAGAAGAAGAATTGGAGACAGAGTCAAGAGAGGAATCAACCTGGAATCAATATGTTCTGACAAGTGGTCCAAATTTAGCATCTTTTGAATTCTATTAACTCTTATCTAATGCCAATTTAATGCTGTTAGTTAACTAGATTCTTGTGCAGAGGCACGAGCAATAAATCAGCTTAACTAGAACTAAACCCATGGTCTCAATTATGTGTCTGACAGTTCCACTTCTACTTTCCCTTCACTCTATGGCTGTTCTGTATGAGAATGATGGAAGAGCCTACCAAAAAACAACAGGATGAGGAAGGCCATACTATTTTCAAGACTACTGGAAACAAAGATGAGATTAACCTGACTTACTGTATATCCAAGGGTTGCAATTTAACTATATGTCCAATCACATCAGTGTTATTATACTGGATCAAAAATATATCAAGATGTAAAAATGGAAATATTCATATAACATAAACTGAAAAATGAATAATATATATTTGAAAGACACACTTTTCCTTTTCTAGGTTTTTAATGGATTTTTTTTAAATGGACACCTTTCAGTAAGTTTTAGAACAGGTGTCTCCAACCTTGACAACTTTAAGCCTGGCAGACTTCAACTCCCAGGATTCCCCAGCTAACTTTGCTGGCTAGGGAATTCTGGGAGCTGAAGTCCACCAGGCTTAAAGTTGCCAAGGTTGGAGACCCCTGTTTTAGAAAGCTTAGGCAATTATCAGACAGAAAAGTAATTAGTAAGACATTGTTCATTTAAACTGTTTTCTCTAAAGCTAAAACCCTGAAATATTTTTAGCTAATAGCTAACAAGTGCATATAGCTTATCTGACAGTAAAGCAAAATTGTCATAGTATAATTATATGCCATTTCACTGTAAGATTAAAGAAACATATGTTTTACTATCATAACCCTACAATTAAGTAGCTGATATCTTGCCATCTAGATTCAAAGTAGATGCACCAGCTTATGAACAATGTCTGGATCTTTATTCTAATTATTTATCCCTTCCAGACTTTCTGGAGTACATGAAGAAAATGTGGATTCTGCTGCCAGATTAGTTTATAAAAACATATCCATTGTTATTCAATTTACCCTGTTGATTTAACATTTATGCTTACTCCTAAATATTTTATAGAGAAAAGAAAATTCTTTTGCTCCAGTTCTTCTAGGATGCTTAAAGAAATATGTGCTCAAAGATCTATTTTTAATGACAGGAAGAATTTTTCCCTGCTTTTTATTCTGTCAGATGTCAATCTTTCTATTCTAGTAGAACATAATTTAAAGTCTACTTTGGATGAATTCTCACAAGTGGAATCTGGAACTGTTGCATTTATTAAGTTATTAAGTTGTAAGTGGCCAAGAAGTGTGTACAAATGCCCACTCTTTCTACAGGTTTGTGGTTTCCTGACTTTCTAGGTTTCGATTTAAATCTCAGGAAATCCCATCAGAAGGAGGAAGAGAAGGAGGAGGAGGAGGAAAAGGAGAAGAATAACAATATTCTTATCATCCCTAAGTGGAACGCTATTCTTGAGAAATTATTGGAGAACTTCTCCTCTGGGATATCCAGCAACATCTCTGCATGCAGCTTTGAAAGAAAATCCATGAAATAGGTCATCCATGAAATAGGTCTTCTAAAGATTTCTCATCTGTTTACACAGTTGATAGTTACAAATAACTCTTAGGTCTAGAAACAGAATACTATTGAATATAATTTCTGGCAAACATCTGATTAATCTGTGCTCATCTTGTGTTCTTTTCTAAAGGCAAGGCAATCTAACCCTGGCCATGGTTGTTATATCATGTATTCCCTTACTTCAAATTCATATCACTGGAAAACATAAGGGTTATATCCTTTGTGAGTGGGTGGAGAGTAGAATAGGCATTTCTCAACAAT
Organism: Naja naja; assembly: GCA_009733165.1. Lineage (NCBI taxonomy): Eukaryota > Metazoa > Chordata > Lepidosauria > Squamata > Elapidae > Naja > Naja naja. The sequence goes on along the minus strand of SOZL01000915.1, from coordinate 6,811 downwards.
GGCATTGGATGAATTGTTGTAAGTGGAACAGATTGGAGCCATCAGTCCTGACTGAATCAACTCTGCTTTAGTTTGATTTGGAGAATATAATTAAACTAAAGCCATTTGAATATAATTAAACTAAAGCCATTTTAAGAGTTGACTATCAAATAAAAATAATTGTCCTGTCATTTATATAGGAATACCTTAAAATGCCCCAAATGCCCTTTTTGGGGATCAAAAATCAAATTTTTGGGGATATTAATGATGCCAAATTTTAGCTAGGTATCTTCAAGGTTTTATTGCAAGTTTTGAAATATAGTCACTGATTTCTTTTAGGATAAAGTTAGCAGTGATGAGGAAAGGACAAAGCAACAATCTTCAAGTTATCTCGTAAGGAGGCTTTATAGAAGATGCTAAAACCAATGCAGTTAATGTCTAACTCCAGTTTAGAAGAATATACATTCAAAAACACTATTGGAAATAAATTCTTATTTTTCTACTTTCTTTTGTAGGGACTCTGACTTAATACAACACTAAAGAATGACCATGCATTTCCCCTTGGAATACTTATTCTCTCATTTTTATGGTATGCCAGGTAGGTTAACAAGTATGACACTTCCCCTCCCCCGCTTATTAAGGAACCCTCATGACTGACTTCAGGATAGTTATAGTATACTAACAAAATTGAGCATCTTCTGGACAGAAACCAGAAGAATTATCATGAATTTGTCCTTATGGGATAAAGTAGTTTGTTACTTCTATTCACTGGAGTTTCTTGGATGCCACGAAAGATTCACAGCTGATTATCAAACATGGTCCCTCCTTGAAATGCTTCCCTAATCTCTGGTTGGGCTCAATTTATCAAGATTGTATCTTGCTGGCAACACTCCTTGTTAATTAACTGTCAGAGCCAACAGAAGCAGGATAGCATTGTAAGATACAATTTGACAGAGCTGGGCAGCTCCTGAGAAAAGGCTAGCCAGAGTAAATGACATGGATGTTTTTTCCAGTCCTGTTCTTAAAAATAAGTAAGACAGTATCTGTTAAATGCTAATCTGTCATCTATTCATGCATCATCAAATGATTATACCTTCCATGTCCATGCAGATTGTGAAACAGAGATCAACTGAAGCCCATATGAGAAAGCTGGGAGCAAAGCTGATTTCCAACCTGTGTTGGCAGGATTAGGAATGAAATGTAACATTTAGTTAGGATAGGACAGAGCAAAATTAGGATTAGAACTATCCACATTTTAAATGAATGAATGAATGAATGAAGACTAAGACCAGAGACAGAGAATATAATGAAGCATTGAGCTCAATGGTTATTAAGTTTTTTAAAAATTGATTTGTACCCACTTCAATCAATCAGATTCTCAGTATCTGCTCATGACTATGTTAGATAGCCCAAGCATTTCACTAACCCACACAGCAATTTCAAAGTGGCAACACAATGTATAGTCTATAACAGGGTTGTCAAACTCCTGGCCCACGGGCAGGATGAGTCACGTGCTGGCCACGCCCATGCCCAGTTTAGCAAAGGGGAAAAAGTCCCAATATGTCATGTGACACCACCGTGATGATGTGAGTTTGACACCCCTGATCTATAACAAATACAAAAGCAATAGACCCCCCATAAATATACTGCTTCAAAAGGCCACAGAACATTTCAGAGACACCTGATTTGATAAACTATTTTGAAGGAAGCTCCTACTTCCATTAACAAATATGCTTCAATACTGAGCTTCAAGCTGAAGTTTTGCATTGAAGCATACTACCTGCATCATCTTGGAATTGCCTTAGATATATTTTTTCCTTTTGGAACTAATAAAGAAGAAATTGTAAGAGAAAGGGCTATTAACTTCAAGCAAAAGCATTTCACCTTCTGTCCTGGATGACCTTAGCTGATAGGCATCAAAATAGAGATCAACCACTTCACTTCTCTCTCCCTTTTAAGATCAGTCAGTAAGCCCCTTATTGCTTCTGGGAAGTCTGAGGACAAACTACTATGGTACTTATCTATGTATACTATTTTGTTGTGATGTTAATACTTGGTAAAGCTCAAACAGCTCTGCATGAGGTAGAATGAGAGATCTATAGCTCTTTTTTGTTTGTATAAATTAAATCCTCATGGCAATCCTCTTGATGAAAATATATACATTTTACGTGAATGAGAAAAGAATCATGCTTACACATACAAATACAACACATAAAAAGAAGAAGAACCTTTGATTTCAGATGTAATTGATTGTAGACAGGGAAAGTTTAGTTCCTAAAAAATTGATGGTCAGTTTGTTATAGCAAGAACAATTGATGGTTACTAGCAAGAAGTAAATGGTCATTGTCTTTTAGAAACAGAAATATACTGTATATAGGCACTTCTATCCAGCCAGCTGTGGAGCTGCTTGATCTGCAGTCTAAGCCTCTAGATAACCCAGTATGTTCCAACCACTATTGACAATTCCTGATCTTTTGCAATGCTAAAAAAAATTATGGAAATTGTAGTCTGAAGCATTAGAATACTATACAAGTCAGTGGTGAGATTCAATTTTTTTTTACTATCGGTTCTGTAGGTGTGGCTTGGTGGGTGTGGCTTGGTAGGCGTGGCATGGCTTGGTGGGCATGGCAGGGGAAGGTTTCTGCAAAATCCCATTCCTTTTCCACCCCACTAACCTGATTTTCAGCACCATTTTCCTGTGCAGGGCAACAAAAGAAGACCCAGCCAATCAGCTGGGACTCGGGACGCAAAGAATAGATGGCGGCGGGGCCAGTCAGATGTGGTATTTGCTGGTTCTCTGAACTACTCAAAATTTCCACTACCGGTTCTCCAGAACTGGTCAGAACCTGCTAAATACCATCTCTGATCCAAGTGATAATACTTTAGCTATGTTTGAATTATCTTGTGATGACAATCTCTTTTATCTGACTATGTGAGTAACTTTGGTTTAATTCCATTCTAGTATTAGCAACCAGCTGCATATAACAAAGGGAGCCCTTCTTATCATGATGAAGCTTTTGTCAACCTAGCATCTCTAGCTGTGTGCAGCTGCAGTGGACCTGTAACCATCAGGCAAGTAGAGTAGGGATCAAGGGAGTTATAATTCAACATGTCTAGAAAGGTGAGGACAGCTACCATAGGCTTTTCCGGTTTTATGAATTATTTTTTGAAATTAACTGTGGTGTCAGTAGTGCTTTTGAAGAAGATGGTAAGACAGAAGTATTTTAAGTATATGAAATAAATTAATGGAGACTTCTCTCCTACTTCAGAACATTCATTTTACAAAGAAGAGGACAAGTTCTATACAGTCTCTATATAGAGGAAGTACAGTAAGAAGGGGAGAAACAAAACAGAAGAAAAATTAAATAGTGAAAGAATATGCAACCATATTCACATGTGTGTAGTAGAGCACTTTGTTAGAACATACTGTTAGAATACAGAGTTATTTGAAAAGAGAGAAGTGCCATATGTGGCATTCCAATAGTTCCCACATTCTTTAATATTACAGGTAATACTCAACCTATTACTGGTTCACTTAATGAATGTTCAGTTATAACAGACCTACCCTGAGACTTTTTATGACCCAAATTCAAAGTTTTGATGGTCACCACTCTTGGGTGGCCATGTGACCAAACTTTGAGCATTTAGCAACACAATTGTAAAGACGATTGCAGTTTACAGCAGATTTGTTAAAAATGACTCACTTATTAACCATGGCATTCACTTAATAACCACCACAAAATGGTCATAATATCAGGTCATCCATGTCAATGATCTGTTTTACAACCATCACAACTTATGATCATGATGGGAAGGCTCCATTATGATTGTAAGTCGAGGAAGTACCTGTAATGGATTAGAAACTGTAGTTCAGCTACTTTTGAAAACCATAGGTCTCCATCCTTGTCTGAAAGAAAGGTTTAGTTTAGAGGATTGAACAGTGACAAAATAGTAGTATCCCCATTTTGCCCTTTTTACAGACATTCTGACCAGCCAAAATCCTTGTAGCTCACAAGGAATTCCTTTCCAGGCTGCACCATTTCAAGCAGAAGTTGAGCTCATGGGAACATGGTTTTAGTCACAGCCATATGGACAAGCTTCTTGAGCTCTGCTGAATAACTTCTCATCATGAAAAGGTATTTCTGTGCATCATTGCTTTTGCCTGATAGTTGTTATTTATCTTTCATGCTTCCCCTTGCCAAAGGCTTTAGCTGCTCTGTTAGAGGACCAGAAACATGTGTTGTAGGAGACAACAATGAATAACAAATTCAAAACTGTCAGAACTAAAAGTTCAGTGTAGAATGTAGGCTAAACATTAGTTAGGCAATCAATTTGGCAAATAAATGCCCTGTTTTGAACATAGAATACACGTAGTCTAAATGGGAGTGATTCCCAAATAACTTGGAGACTGAAAAAAGGTAGAAATTTAATGGATAATTAATTTGCAATGAATCATTTCACTAGTATTTAAATTATTAAAAACTTACACAGTGCTTTGAAGATATACCATGCTATATAATTGCTGTGTATTACCTTTATTGGTATTATGTCTGCTTTAGCTCTTTCTTTTCCCTGAAGGAATTATGCAAAGATTTTGTTTTCCAGATGGGATGTATATATAGGCCCTTTAAGTAATGAAATATGGTAAGCTTTCTGAAGTATATAATTATAAAACATAATGAGGAGTTAGGCTGAAAAGGAGAGAAAAAAGGCTTCTATTAACACACGGTTTGCCATTATTTCATACAGTTTAAAGAAGACAGATGTAGGGTGGAGTGAAAAAAGTCAACCTTCCATTCACAATTACATGATCAAAGCCCCAATCTTCATTCCAGGCATGAAAAAGTCAAGATGGCAGCTGTAATAGCACAAAATGCAATGGTTTTTTGGGGAGTATATAAATAATTTAAAAAGGCAGGCCTGAAACTGTTGCAACTGCTATCTTGATTGTTTTGACACTCTCCCTGGACATGCCCTTAATTACGATTTGCACATAGGCATACATCATTTGGTGCCAATTGAGCCTTTTCCATGAATTTGGTGAAATGAATTCTATGCACAAAAGTTTACAGTATACATGGCTATGGAGATTCTCAGTCATCCAGTCATGGTTATCCCAAGGTTCTACTCAAAGGCAACTGGACTTTCTTTGTTTTGTCCTTGAAGATATTTCACTTCTAAAGAAGTTCTAAAGAAGCTTCTTGGATGAAAAGAGAAACAGCTTCAAGAAAAAACAAAGTCCAGTAGCCTTTTGAAAAGCACCTTTGGGATTTATAGTATACAGTTTATACCATCATCTTCAGATTGCTTGTTTCGTAACAAGAAATCCCAGCAGTACAACAGTTATGCATGTTTTATTTCCTCTGGAAGAAGGTCAGTGTTGACTTATGTAATACTGTAATATTTATGTTTGTTTATAAATATACAGATTAAACATTAATAGGTACCACCAAAACTGCTGTTTACCTCAACAGAGCTTTCACTCCCCAAAAGTTGTTAGTATATAAAACACAGAAGAAAAAAGACATAGTGAAAAGCTGTAATTTAATTAACTATAGTTTGTTTAACAAACCTCAGTTGTCTGGATTTCCATACCATGGTAAGCCATAAACCACATTTTAGAAAAAAAAATGTTGGGGTTCATAAAATGAGTTAAATCAAACCAAATATATCACATTTTGGTTCATATCATTGTGTGAAGCCAAAATAATGTAATCGATATGTTTCCAGATCTACTTGAAAAATGTTTTTAGTCACCTAGACTGAATTATCTTTTTTAGGTATTTGCAGAAAATGTAAGAAAAACTGCATATCACAAAGGTAGGTTAGCATCTCCCAGCCACTCCCTGAAATCATGCTGCTGAAATTTGGCAGAAAAAAAATTAAATAGTCAATGTTTCAGATCATTTGAAAATGGGTGGATTAAGAATTGGTCTGGCCTAAGGTTGTCTTTGGGGAACCCCTCACTCCTAATCTCCTTTACCATAATTCCCTCTGCCCCACACACAAAATGATCTAAACAATTTTTCAAGGGTTGGAATGGAAAGAGATGAAGGCTTCTTTTAAACTTCAACAATAACTTCTGGTTGAAATCATTTGTCATTCCCTTGACAAAAGTACTTAGTTGCTTAGTTTCTTCTGAACAAATATGACCAAACCTGGAAATAAGCCCTAGCATGATTTTTACATGTGTGCCCAATATAAGCCCTACCCCCAAAATAAGTTCCAGTTAAGACCCCGCCCACGCCATTGCACCTGGTTGTACAGGATAAGGCAAGGCGCAAGGGTAAAAATCAAACAAGGGTGGGGATGTATGTGGAGCTGTTTACCTTCACACAGTTTCAGCCAGGCCTCGCACACCCCGACACCTGCTTCGCCTTGTCAGCCCATTTCTTCTGAGGTCGCTTGCCACTGCTTGCATGTTTTGCTGAAATAGAGGCCTCTGCAGCCAATAAAAGAGCTTTAGATTGATGTGTGTGTCAATCTGTAGCCTGTTTCTTGGCTGCAGAGGCCTTTCCTGAAGGACTTTGATGGCAAAATGAGGCTGGGAGCAATGTGTGCGAGTGGTGGCAAGTGGCCGCAGAAGAAGTGGGCCGGCAGTGGCCACAGGCTCCTCCTGGGTGGGGCTGTTGGTGCCACCACCGTGAGATGGATCAGTGGAAGACATCCCCTGAAAATAAGACCTGGTGCCTTTTTTAGCGATAAAAAAATAAGACTGGCTCTTATTTTCAGGGAAACACAGTGTTATTAATAATATTAATAATTAATATTAATAGTATTAATAATACCAATAATAATGTTAATAATACAATAATACTGGGCGTGGGGTTGC
>SOZL01000090.1:0-25312 GCA_009733165.1 Naja naja | reverse complement strand
CCTATAACAAATCTCCTAAAGACAAAGGGAGGGAAACCAAAGCCTAGTAAACCCGTTTAGAGTGGTCCATGGAATGCCAAGCTGCTTTTGAGAAGCTAAGCGACTATTTGCTGCGGAACCTGTGCTCAAACATCCGAATATGGATGCCCCTTTTGCAATTCAAGCTATCATGCAGTGATGTAGCAGTTGGGGCAGTCTTACTACAAGTAAATGATGGGGGACTTTGCAACCATGCGCATATACTTCCGTGAATTAACTGAGACTGAAAGACGATGGGCCATCTGGGAAAAAGAAGCTTTTGCAGTTTGCTGGGCTCTGTTAACCTGGAGGCATTTCCTAGAAGGGGCAAAACACCCCTTTGAGGTGTGGACAGATCATAAAAATTTGAGGTTCTGAAAACGCCAAGATTGTCTCCCAAGCAAATTCGCTGGGCTTAAGATTTTAAACGCTTTAATTTCTCATTGAAGTACATTCCAGGGGAAGAACTTCATGGCCAATGCTTTGTCCAGATTACCTCAATATGATAGTCCCAAGAAGTGGTCCGCCCATCATCCCCACCAACAGTTGGTGGCTCCAGTAGTTACCAGAGCCCAGAAAAGAAAGGAAGATTTATCAAACGATTTATCTACCCAATTGAAAGAAGCTTTGAAACTTGATGATTGGTTCTAGCCCACTCAAATAACTGTACGGTGAGAGATGGATTGGCATGGGTAGGGGCCAAATTATATGTGCCAGAGAAATTGAGAAACCAAGTCTTACAACAAGCTCATGACTCTAAAGCTGCAGGGCACTTGGTTCGTGAAAACCTTACATTTGTTTAAGAGGCAATTTTGGTGGCCTGCCTTGAAGAAGGACATTGAGACTTATGTGGCCAGTTGTCCTATTTGTGCCTCGCTAAACGGCCTCCTGGAAAACCGCAGGCTTACTACAAAATGTGGCTAGACCAACTGCTCCGTGGAGAGAAATTTCTATGGATTTTATAGTGGAATTACCTGAAAGTGGGGAAATACAGTTATTTGGGTAGTAACTGATTTGTTTTCCAAACAGGTGCATTTCATACCGTGTGCGAAGATCCCATCTGCTAAAACGTTGGCAAAATTGTTTATTTTACACATTTACAGGTTACATGGGGTTCCCGAACGCATAATCTCAGACAGGGGTGTCCAATTCACTTCAAACTTTTGGATGGAGTTCCTGAAGTTGGGCTCTCGCCCAGAGCTTAAGTTCCACCCACCATCCACAGACCAATGAGGCATGTGAGAGGACTAATTCGGTATTGGAGCAGTATCTTAGATGCTATATAAATTATCAACAAGAGATTGGACTGACCTACTACCATTTGCTGAGGTGGCATATAACAATTCGATACATAGTAGTACTGGGTTTACTCCATTTAAAGTGGCTTCGGGCAAGATTTTGTACCCATACCCGAGCTTCCACAGGAGAAACCTAACATTCAGTCCCTGGATGAGTGGATAACCCAGCTGCAGCTTAACTGGCCGGTTGTCCGCAAGGCATTGATGATGCTCATCAAGCTCATAAGAAATTTGCAGATAAAAGAGATCACCTGAAAAATCATATCAGGTAGGGGATAAAGTGTTTCTGTCCACTAGGTATCTGAAAACTACACAAAAATCAAAGAAACTTGGTCCTAAATATGTTGGACCTTTCCCGACTGAAAGGATTGTGAATCCCGTGGTGGTCCATCTGCAATTACCCAAAACCCGACGGATCCACCCTGTTTCCATGTCAGTCTCTTAAAACCGGAACACACGTCCAACTTGAGACTGGCTCAGCCCGATCCCCCTGTGCCATTACTAATTGAAGGTGAACAGCATTTCGAAGTTAAGGAAATTCTGGACTCTAGGAAACATAGAAGTCGACTCCAATATTTAGTTGCTTGGAAGCACTGCCCTCCTTCCCAGTCTGAATGGGTGAATGAAAAAGATGTTAGAGCCCCTAGAGCAATCAAGGCATTTCGTACTAAATACCCTGATAAACCCTAGACCATATTATTGTGGTGTTATATGTATCTTTCTCCTTTACCTTTTGTCTTTCTCTTTTATAGGACTAACATCTCTTTTGCAGGAGCCGAATGTCAGCCTTCAAGATTTCCCTCTTTTGCTTTGCATCTTTTGGCTGTCATAAGTAATGGGGGAGGAGGGGGACTTGATTATGGGAAGTGAGCTGGAGGTTTTGTTAAGAAGTATATCAGTTGGGGGTTTCTTGCTTTGATTTCTGTCTTATGCTATGCAGCAGCAGCTCTTTATCAAAATATGCCAAGGTCAACGGACAGAGGCCTCATCACCACCTGGAGATGCCCACATGACGTTATCCACAACTTTTAATTGGGTAGCCTGCTTGAACTATTGTGGGTGGGAACGTTACCATCACTTTGTATATGTGATTTTCGCGCTCATTCTCTCAGATTCAGAATTCTTTTGTTGCTACCACTTGATTTTCAGTAAAAGATATCTTTTCTCTAATTCATGGAGTCTAAGTATTTCTTTCTTGGATTTTGAATGGAGCACTACCTGACAGCTAGGCTAATTAGCTTTTTGCACAGGCTCAGTCCTAAGCAACCAAGGAAGAGAACTACCCATCCTGACCTGTCGATGCCTTACAAGGGAAAACTTTTTTTTCCCTTTTCCCTTTAGAATCAACAGCCTCTTATTTAAATATATGTACTACATCTGAATTCAACTGTCATGGCTCTGAATTGTCATCTTCTTCCAGGAGTCAGTCAGAGGAATGTGTTGCTAATAGAGAGGACCATGAAGCTCATTTTTTCTCAATGAGCAGTGGTTCCAGTAACAATGACTTTGGAAATAAAAATTTTACAGAAAGTACATGCTTGCTGAAACTTCACAAAAATGACAGCAATGAAGAAATCCTTATTTTTTTGACACCTAGTACTCAACTGGACAGCAAAGATACAACCTGTGAAGAAACAATGGTAATGGGAAACTATCTAATTGAAAATAAAAACCAGAATTGCTCAGTGATCACTAAAGAGATTCCAAAGAGAAAATCTCAAGAATCTCCCACCAAACTGACAGTGGATTCATATTTGAATGACAAAAGAAGAACTTTTGTACAAACAGAAGGGAAAGAGATGAACGATATACAAAAGCAAATATATTTGGAGCAGCAGCTTTACAAATGATATAAACAGGAAAAAGATAGGTGTCTGGCTTTGAAAATTCAGAAGGAAATGGACACAGAACCAAAAACACTAAATTGCAAAAAAGGCTGCCCTGATGAGTATAATTTGCGTCCTACACCATCTAAGGCAGTTGGAAAATCCCCAGATGTTGGGAAGCACTGCAAACTCTTAAAGACTTCAAACAGCCAGACAGAAATAAATCAACCCAAACCACAGAGACGTTCCCACAGTGAGAATGAGAGGACCTCTAGCAAACACCAGACAAAACCATCTGTGAAAAATGGAAATGTTCTGAGTTGTGAACTCAACTCTGATTTAAAGGATGTAGAGTTGCCAATCAAAGGACAATTACCCAGATGTTTAAGAAATCTGCAACAAATTGAAACATTCACCAAAACCATTGTAGATTAATAGAAAATTTTGAAAAGCTATTCTCTGGCTATATTTATCTCTTCTGGTATTAGCTGTTTCCAGAATTAATGTGTTAGTTGTTCCAGAAACAGTAGCATCTGTTCTGTGCCTTTCTCTTTGAATTCTTGTGTCTATTCTTTAATATATAGATGGTATCAATTACTTTCAATTTTAAGTTGAACTGAATGATAATAGTTGCTGAGTTGTCATAACCATGCCACTGTTGTCTGTGAACCTATAAGGCAGTGATAAATGCCATCTTTAAGACAGACATATCATAAGATACATTCTCATTTTTCTCTTTACTGTAATTGTATTTTTGCTTTACTAGTAAAGTGGCTTACAGGTTTCACCAGAAAACAAATCAATTTTCACTGGAATGATTTTGGAATTTTAAATTTGATATTTTGTAGAAGTATAAGAGGCACCAAAGATATTCAATAGGTAAATCACACTTATTTTCATTTGTAAGTAATTTCTAATATATAGATTATATATATCACTAAAATGACATATATAATTACTATTTCATTACAATTATTTAAGATGTAGCAGTCATAATTCTCTCCTAAGCATAGTTCTAATAAATACATCCAACAGAGTTCCCACTCTGATGAGGAAGGTTAATTTAGGGTCTAATGATTACAGCCTATATATATTAACATTAAAAAATATATATAATATGTAATTATATAGTATATATAATACCCGCTTCTGGATTTAGACATTTATATATATTTGATATTAAGATTTTATATATTTAACTGATACAAACACCTAACTGATACAATTATACATTACATATTATATATTTAGTAGTTAATTAATATAATTATAAAGGTAATTATTTAATATTTTATATTTTAATACATTGCTATACTATACTATAGATTATTTAGATATACAAATATTATCTTTAAGGATCAATTAATTGGGACTAATTTAAGTAATATGTTTATTAAAATTAATAAGTAAATATTGTTAATATAGCTTAACATATTACTGAATATTTAATGCTAGGCTGGTTCTACCACTAATATAACTTATCTGATAGCTGATATAGAATTGATATAAGAAAAAGAAGCCATCTATTGTAGTGTGTTGTGTTAAAAGTTAGAATTTATAGAAGTGGAGGGTTTTGAAAGGGAAGAGAAGAATTGGAAGAGCTGGTTGGAAAATAACATTATAGTAAAGCTATTTAATATGAAAAGCAACACAAATTTGCCTAAATTAGAAGCTGGAAAAAAAATTCACACAAACATTGACAACAGCAACAATGGCAAGCCCCTCCACACAGAGATCTATTGAATAAAATCAAATTCGATAAAAGATTTACAAGGACTAATGTTGAGCATGCAAGAAATGTTATCAAAAATCATGAAGATTTGAAAACTGAGATAGGATTAGTAAGATCTGAACTAAAAGAAAAGATTCAAATTATAGATGAAAAATTTGAATGTTACCAACAAGAGATGTGGAAAAATCAAGAAAGAATAGCGGAAATAGAGACTAGAACGGAAAAAGAGGAAAAAAAGGTGGAAGATCTGACTGGTAAGCTGATGCAAGCAAATAAGGACTTAGAATCTACAGCAATTTTCTTGGAAGCAGAAAAGGCAGCCCACTACTTGAGATTCTAAAATGTGAAGGAAGAAAAAGAGGAAGACCTGCCAGATGTGATGGAGGATATAATTGTGAAAATACTAGGGACAGAAAAAGAAGAGATTGTGATGGAAATGGACTAAACGTATAGAGTGCAGACGAACTATGCAAGGAGGTACAATCTTCCTAGAGAAGTTCATGTCTGATTGATCAAGAAATCGACTCGTGACGAAATATTGCACAGAACGAGAGATGACCCAGCAGAATATAGTGGAAAGCAGATAATTGTCCTTGAATAGGTGCCGAGAAGAGTAAGGGATCTAAGGAGACCCTATCACTTTTTGACAGCGAAACTTATAAAATATGTTAGTTTTAGATGGTTGATGCCAGAGGGAATTATGGTCAACTTGTCTACTTATTTTTATAAAATGAGTAGAAAAGCAATAGCTTCAGTCTCTCAATTAACAACTCCCTCTTCTTCACCATCTGGGGGACAACGATCAATACAGGCGATGTTGCAACAGGAGAAGGAAAAAGAGAAGGAAGATACACTACAGATGATTTTGGTAGGAATTCAAATTTTACAGACAAAAACAGAAAATATTGAAAAGAGTAATGAGAATATTTACCAGAAAATTGAAGAGACAAATGAAAAGGTGGAGAAGATTCAGCAGAAAATTGAAAAGACGGATGAAAAAGTTGAAAATATTCAACAGAAAATTGAAAAGACAGATGAGAAAGTGGAAAATATCCAAGAGATTATGACGAAATATGATGAAAGAATTAAGAAAATTGAAGAACAAGAAGAACAAAGAGATAAGGAAATATTAATACCAGACTGAGTGAAGTTGAAAAAGACAGAATTGAATCATTGAGAGGAGAGATAGACAGGTCAGAATTTTACTTGAGATTTCAAAACGTGGAGGAAGAAAAGGGTGAAAACCTTGTTGGAAAAATGATAGAAATACTGGCGGAAGCACTAGAGATAACGGAAGAGAAAATGATGGATGGAATGGATGAAGTGTTTCGTGTTCACACAAGATATGCAATGAGGAACAAATTACCAAGAGAAGTCCATATTAGATTTACTAAGAAAATTATTAAAACACAAATTTTGCAAATGGCAAGAGAGAAGACATTAAAGTATAAAGATAAAGAAATTGTGGTGTTGAAACAGGTACTAAAAAGAGTAAGGGAGACGAGGAGAGAGTATCTTTTCTTAACCAAAGAATTGCTTAAAAGAGGAGTAAACTATAGATGGCTGATACCAGAAGGTCTCCTGTTCACTTGGCGGGAACAAAGACACAGAATTGACATGGTTGAAAAGGCAGTACTATTCTACTATTCTACTATGAATATATTAGAGGAAAGGAGGAAGATACAAGAAAAGAAGAGTCCTCAACTGAATTTCAAAAGGAGTGTATAGCAGTGATCAAGAAAGAAAAAGAAGAAGGTGCAGTAGGCGGAGTGCCCAGAGAACAAAGAGAAGTAAGATCTACCAGAGCAATAAATCCCTCTTACAAAATCTAAAATGGAGGAAAGAAAATTGATTACGATGAACATAAATGGACTTAATTCAATTATCAAAAGAAAGTATGGAAAGTATTCCATAAATTGGAGAAATTAAAATTTGATATAATTTGTTTACAAGAAGTACATATTAAAAAACAACATGAATATATATTGAAACAAAAAAAGTTAGGAAAATTGTTTACTTCACTGCCACAATGCAAAAAAAGGTGTGGTTTTATATATTAGAGAAACAATTTCAGCTGAATGAATCCATACAGATGATGACGGAAGAATCTTAATGGTGGAAATAATGGACAATAATATTAAAACACTTTTAATAGCAATATATCTTCCAAATGATAACCAAGAGGAATTTTACAACAAACTTTATAAAAAAATAATTGAACTGGACTATGTTAATTTGGGAGATTTTAATGGAATAATTAATGAACAGCTGGATTAAAGAACACAAAAAGCCACAAAGAAAGCTAGAAAGAAACTACCAAAATCTTTATTTCAAATGATAGAAGAAATAAATTTAAAAGATGCATGGCGAGAGACAAATACAGGAAATAAGCAATATACATTTTATTCAAATAGGAATGAATCATGGTCAAGAATAGATAGATATGATATGGACATCAGCCGACTTATTTTCTAATATACAAAAAATTGAAATAGAAGCAAATACTTGGGCGGACCACAATCCAATGACTGTTATTTGGAAAGGACAAAAGACGACATCCAGATGGACTTTAAACAACATGATATTAAAGGAAGAAGATTTTAAACAGAAAATGGAGAGAAAATTGGTATTCTTTTTTAAAGAAAATAAAAAAGAGGATACATCGTTACAGAATCTCTGGAACACGATGAAGGCCTACACAAGAGGCTTGATAATTGACTATACAAGGAAAAGAAATATTAAACAAAAAAAGACTTTTAAAATATTAGATGATTATAGAAAGTTAGAAAAAGAATTACAGAAATTCCCACAAAAAAAGATGTTAAAATTAAAATGGATATAACTAAACATAAATTGGGATTAATGGAAAAAGTAGAGCTAACCCAAAACATTAAAAACGCTAAACAGAATTATTTTGAAAATGCAAATAAACCAGGAAGATGGTTAGCCTATAAACTTAGAAAGGAAAGAGAATCAAGGAGAATTAGCCGCTGTCCTTCCCTCTGTTAACGTCATCTTGGCCCTGTCTATCATCATTGAGGGCGTTTTGGCTCATTTGCACTATTTACCCGGACTTGGACTTTGCCTCCTCTTTGGGACTGGCTTCCTCCCTTGCAGTGAGAGGGCAATGGGAGGATTAATCCCTCTGCAGTGAGAGTGCAGCGGGTTGTGCAGGACTTTGCCCCAAGTCACTGTGGTGGCAGAGCAGTGACTGGTCTATTTCTACCCGGATCGTCGACAGTTGTGAGAGAGCTGCCGATTGTGGACTATTTCCTGACTATTAACATCACCTGTCCCTGCATTGTATTTCCATCTCCCTATTGTTCCATCTCCCAACTACCTCTTGTATTGTCTTGCCTGAGATATATTTACTATGCCTGCCTATTCCCCATCGGAGCTATGGGCCCTCCAGGCGGTTCCCCTGTCTGGGATGTGACCCCCTACGCTATCAAGAGCTTACCTTAATGACGGATCCTGGGATCCCGAGAGGTGGCATGCCATGACTAAGGGGCTAAAGTCTAAATCTGACAGGAAGGAAACTTTTAAAATTTTTAATTGATCGCCTTAAGGGGTTATGGAGGGGATAAATGGGTTTTGTGCAACCCGTTCATGGTGGGGGTTGGGGCCAGCGGGCCCGGGGCTCAAGGTGGGGACCGATTCCCAGGGTGGTTGGTGTTGGCAGGAGACGGCAGGCATAGGGCCATATCATGTGCTGGGAGCACACACCCGCCATCTTTGTGCGGTTGCTTGCTCCGACCCTATGGCCTCCTCCCAGGGGGGCATGGGAATCTGGACCCCTGGGCTTAGGCTGGTGTATTTTAATGCCAGGTCCGTGGCTAATAAGTCTGCCCTTCTCCGTGAGGTAATTGAGGAGGCGGCTGCGGACCTTGCCTGTATCACCGAGACCTGGTTGGGCCCAGGGGGCAGTGTCCCTCTGGTAGATTTGTGCCCTCCAGGTTTTCGGTTTTGCACCGCCGGGCCCAGGGTAGGGGTGGTGGGGTGGGCGTGGTTATTCGGGAGACCCTGTTTCCAAGGGAGGTCACTGTTCCAGATAGGCGGGGGTGAGACACTCCTCTTGAGGTGGGGGCCCAATGGTCGGGTGGGCTTGCTGCTCGCATACCTTTCACCCAGCTGTGTGACAGCTGCCCTGCCTGGGCTTCTGACGCCCTCTCGGGGTGGCAGTGGAGTTCCCTGGTCTTATAGTCCTGGGGACTTCAATTTGCCTCCCTGGGGGAGCATCGGGTTTGGCCCAGGAATTCATGGCTTCCATGGAAGCCATGGGCCTGACCCAATTGATTCAAGGCCCCACTCATGAGGGGAAACACTCTCAACCTAGTTTTTGTCTCTGAGCAGTGGCGAGTGATAGAGGGCAGGCCACTTTTACGGCTTTGCCCGCCCATGGTCTGATCACTATCTCCTACGGCTGGTCTTCCAACAGGCCGCCCCCCACTGCTGGGATGAGGAGCCACTTAGATGGTTCCGCCCCAGACGCCTGATGGACCCTGAGAGGTTCCAGGCGGAACTGGGGTTTCTTCCCTCTTCCCTTGCCCACAGCTCTGTCGAGGATCTGGCGGCTGCTTGGCAACAGGCCGTGTCGGATGCTCTCGACAGGGTTGTCCCCATGCGACCCTTCACACGTCGTGGATCCTGGATGGCTCCTTGGTATTCGGAGGAGCTCCGGGAGATGAAATGCCGTCGGAGGGGCTTAGAGAGCAGGTGGAGGTCCACCCGTCCGACGAGCCCAGCTAAGAGCCTATATTAGGACTTACCTGGTAGCTATGAGGGCGGCAAGAAGGTCTTATCTCTCCGCTCTCATAGCGTCCGCAGATAACCGCCCAGCCACCCTGTTTCGGGTAACCTGCTCTCCTTCGTGTAGGGGAGGGGGCGGAACTGTTGCGGGGCAGGGCTGAGGAGTTTGGTCAATATCTGTCGGATAAGATCACTCGAATTCGGGGCGGGTTGTCCTCTGATTTGCAGTGGTCTGAGAAACGGGATACAGGTAGTCTGGCCAGTGTGATCTGGGATGAGTTCGATTCTGTTTCCGAGGATGAAGTGGACGGGATTATGCGGCGTCTGAGCTCCACCACATGTGTGTTGGACCTGTGCCCTTCCTGGCTGGCTTATGCCGCCAGGGAGGTCACCTGCAGTTGGCTCCGGGCAGTTGTCAACGCTTCACTAAAGGAGGGTGTTTTCCCCTCCGCCTTGAAGGAGGCGGTGGTGAGACCCCTTCTGAAGAAGCCTGCCCTGGACCCAACCGTGTTAGATAACTTTCGTCCAGTCTCCAACCTTCGTTTTTTAGCGAAGGTTGTTGAGAGTGTGGTGGCTCAGCAGTTTCCACTTTTCCTAGATGAAGCGACTACCTGGATCCAGACAATCGGGCTTCCGCCTGGTTTCAGCACGGAGATGGCATTGGTCGCACTGATGGATGATCTCTGGAGGGCTCGGGACAGGGGTTTTTCCTCTGTCCTGGTCCTATTAGACCTCTCAGCGGCTTTCGATACCATCGACCATGGTATCCTTCTGTGGCCTCGAGGGGTTGGGTATAGGGGCACTGTGCCGTGGTTCACCTACCTCTCGGGCATCGCAGTCGGTGTTGGCGGGGACAGACGTCTACCTCGAGGGTGCTCTCTTGGGGTCCCTCAGGGTCGGTCCTCTCCCCTATTTAACATCTATATGAAGCGCTGGGCAGATCATCCGTGGTTTTGGGGTGAGTTTCCACCAGTACGCTGATGACACCCAGCTGTACATCTCCACCCCAAACCAGATCGGTGATGCCCTCTCCCTGATGACCCAGTGTTTGGATGCGGTATGGATCTGGACGAACGGAAACATGCTTCGTCTCAACCCGGCCAAGACTGAGTGGCTGTGCATACCGCCTCGCCCCAGTCTGGAGTGTCCATCTTGGCCATAGGGGAGTGGTATTGCCCCCTGTGGATAGGGCTCGGAATCTTGGGGTCCTCCTGGACGTTCGGCTCCGGTTGAATATGTTGAATGGAAAAATAAACCTCGAAGACGTGATTTGGGCAATAAACAAACAAAAAAATAATAAGGCGTCAGGACCAGATGGACTTCCCGCTGAATTATACAAGACTCAACAAGATCTATTAAGTAACCATAATAGCTGACTCAAAAAATATTAAACAAATTTATTCATACAGATCAAAATGGTTTTCTCCCACATAGACATCTCAAGAACAACATAAGGACAATCTTAGATATTATAGAGTATTATGAGGAGCATAGTGGTGACCAGGTAGCATTGTTGTTTTTGGATGCTAAAAAGGCATTCGATAATGTAAAATGGAGTTTCGTTTTGCAACAAATTAAGTACAGGTGAAACTCGAAAAATTAGAATATAGTGCAAAAGTTCATTTATTTCTGTAATGCAACTTAAAAGGTGAAACTAATATATGAGATAGACTCATTACATGCAAAACAAGATAGGTCAAGCCGTGATTTGTCATAATTGTGATGATTATGGCTTACAGCTCATGAAAACCCCAAATCCACAATCTCAGAAAATTAGAATATTGTGAAAAGGTGCAATATTCTAGGCTCAAAGTGTCCCACCCTAATCAGCTAATTAAGCCATAACACCTGCAAAGGGTTCCTGAGCCTTTAAATGGTCTCTCAGTCTGGTTCAGTAGGAATCACAATCATGGGAAAGACTGCTGACCTAACAGTTGTGCAGAAAACCATCACTGACACCCTCCACAAGAAGGGAAAGCCTCAAAAGGTGATTGCAAAAGAAGTTGGATGTTCCCAAAGTGCTGTATCAAAGCACATTAATAGAAAGTTATGTGGAAGGGAAAAGTGTGGAAGAAAAAGGTGCACAAGCAGCAGGGATGACCGCAGCCTGGAGAGGATTGTCAGGAAAAGGCCATTCAAAAGTGTTGGGGACTTTCACAAGGAGTGGACTGAGGCTGGAGTCAGTGCATCAAGAGCCACCACACACAGACGGATCCTGGACATGGGCTTCAAATGTCATCAGAAGCGCCTTACCTGGGCTAAAGAAAAACAGACCTGGTCTGTTGCTCAGTGGTCCAAAGTCCTCTTTTCTGATGAGAGCAACTTTTGCATCTCATTTGGAAACCAAGGACCCAGAGTCTGGAGGAAGAATGGAGAGGCACACACTGCAAGATGCTTGAAGTCCAGTGTGAAGTTTCCACAGTCTGTGTTGATTTGGGGAGCCATGTCATCTGCTGGTGTTGGTCCACTGTGCTTCAGGACTTAGCACTGCCAAAAGGGTCATTACTGTGCTTGACTGGCCAGCAAACTCGCCTGACCTGAACCCCATAGACAATCTATGGGGCATTGCCAAGAGAAAGATGAGAGACATGAGACCAAACAGTGCAGAAGAGCTGAAGGCTGCTATTGAAGCATCCTGGTCTTCCATAACACCTCAGCAGTGCCATAGGCTGATAGCTTCCATGCCATGCTGCATTGAGGCAGTAATTGCTGCAAAAGGGGCCCAAACCAAGTACTGAGTACATATGCATGCTTCTACTTTTCAGAGGTCCGATATTGTTCTATGTACAATCCTTGTTTTATTGATTGCATGTAATATTCGCTGTCCTGAGTCCTTAGGGAGAGGGGGGGCATACAAGTCTAATAAAATAATAATAATAATAATAATAATAATAATAATAATATTCTAATTTTCTGAGATTGTGGATTTGGGGCTTTCATGAGCTGTAAGACATAATCATCACAATTATGACAAATCACAGCTTGAACTATCTTGTTTTGCATGTAATGAGTCTATCTCATATATTAGTTTCACCTTTTAAGTTGCATTAGGGAAATAAATGAACTTTTGCAATATATTCTAATTTTTTGAGTTTCACCTGTATATGGATTTTGGGCAAAAATTCTTAAATGTAGTATCGGCAATATACAACAAACAGGAAGCCAGGATATTGATAAACGGTCATACAACAAATAAATTTGAAATACAAAAAGGAACGAGACAGGGATGTCCATTATCGCCATTATTATTTATTCTGACACTAGAGGTATTATGTGAAAGAAACTGATGAATCGTGCCAATGTAATTATAGCCAAAAGATTTGCGGGACCATTTTGAAGTAACAACAAATTCTTTTATTCAACAAACCTATTTACATTTCACTGATCAATCCCTGACTTAGCTAACAGAGCAGCACCTGCTTCTCTCTCTGTCCTTTTTCTAAGCAAGCTATGAGTTGGTGGGAGGGGCTTATATACCCTCACAGAGTCAGTTACAAAAAAGGCTCCAATCTTGCAGCTCTCCTGATTGGCCAAAATATATTTGAAATATTTACACACAAATAATAATTTAAAAATATCTCCCACATATTAACAAGAACAATCAGGAAGGAATTGGAAATAAAGAGGATTAAAAATAAAAAAAGAAGAGTACAAATTACAAGCCTTAGCTGACTATTTGGTTTTTATTCTAGAAGATCCACAAAATTCGGGAGCAAAATTTATAGAGCAATTAGAAGAATTTGGAGAAGTTGTGGGGCTAAAAATTCATAGGGAAAAAACTAAAATACTTACGAAAAATATGACAAATGAACAAAAAGAAACTTTAACTAGGATAATGGACATCCAGATAACAAACATAGTTAAATATCTGGGGATTACGATTTCAGTGAAATATACAACACTTGAGGGTAAACAATTAATGGAAGATTTTAGAAAATGGGATAATTTAAGACTTTTTCTCATGGGGAGAATAGCATCCATAAAAATGAATACACTACCAAAACTGTTTCTTTTCCAAAATGCTCCTGTAAAATTAGAAAAAGGTTTTTTTTGATCAATTGGATAAATTAGCATCGCAATTCATATGGCAGAAGAAAAAGCCCAGAATCAAGCTAAAATTGTTGCAGGATGCTACTGAAAGGGGAGGATTTGGCCTACCTGACTGGGAATTGTATTACAGAGCGGCTATTTTGACTTGGGTTAAAGACTGGATAAATGTTAAGAATAAAAGATTGTTAACACTAGGAGGATACAATCTACAGGCAGGGTGGCATGCCTTCCTGTGGCAAGACAAACAAGTTCATGGATATTTCCAAAGGCATAAAGTTAGGCAGGCTCTACTAAATGTATGGAATAAAACCAAACGACAAATTTATGTTGAAATACCAACTTGGTTATCCACATTAGAAGCGTTAATGTACCCACATTTACTTTGTCAAGGGGAGGTCATTACATATGAGGAGACACTAGATGAGAAGGGAGAGTTAAAAACAAGGCAAGAGTTGAAAGATCTGGGATTGGAGATAGAATGGTGGGTTTATTTGCAATTACAATCTAGGTATGGTAAAGATATGAAAGAATGGGGAATTAGTAGGCAGAAAACAGAATTAGATAAAATACTATTGGTAACAGATGCGAAATTGATTTTAAAAATTTATAAAGTGGTATTGGAATGCAAATTGGAAGAAGAAAAAGTAAAAGAAACAATGTTGGCCTGGATGAAAGATTTTGAAATTCCCTGCAGCAAGGTCTGAACAAAGGTAGGATTAGCCCTCAGCCATAATAAGAATTCCCCAATGCCCCTTCATTGCATCACCCTCAGAAACTTCAACCAAACTTAACCCAGTCAAACACCTAGGATTTGTACTTTGCTTTTAGAGCCAGCTATGACCCCTACATAACCCCTACATGGCCCCATGGGAGTCTGACAACAGCCAATACATGTTCTTGCAGAGGAACAGGAAGCTCAAGTGCAAGATACCATCCTGTCCCAAAATAAAACTTTTATAACTGTTCACACATTTTCTGTGTAGAAATCTAATGCTCATCAGAAGGCCAAAGTTCACACTCCTCTTGCACAAAGCAACGGGTGATTTTGGTTCCTAGTTAGTACTGTAGCAATACTCAGGCAGAGAGACACTCATGCCATACTACTGGATTTTTGCAGTTACACGTGTGCCTGCACAGCACAACCATGTAAGCTCTCCAGATTCTGTTTCTGGGAAAGAGTTCAAGTTCACCATCCGTTAAGATTCACCCACATCCCGAAAGTTACCCACCCAAGTTCTGGGGAGCCCCAGAGACTTCAAACTTCGAACAAGTGGGAAAGAAAAGGACACACAGCACTAAAAGCTACTCACCATTGTGTTGGTTCTGCACAGAGGTTTCAAAGTAGCGCGATTTACCCTGACCTCTGGAGGGCTCACATACGCGCCTTAATCGATACTTGGATCCCCACTGATCAGGAACCTATTCTTTATTGACTTGGGGGTTCAAACAGCCCCTGCTGAGTGGATACTGGCTCTTCTTGTTTAGGAAGTTTGTAAATGTATATTTTTAGGATACTTTCCCCGTCACCACCCCACTTCTTCTACCTCCTGCTTCCCCTCTGTGAGACCCGCCAACTCCACTCTGCCACCCTCCCTTTAATGAGGGTGGCCACTGACCAACAAACGATTTTTATAATCCTCGATCAAGATCAGCCACACCCCTTTAGAACCCCGGCTCCCCAATCAGGCCCGTTAGAACGGAGGGAATCCAGTCCAACCCCCTCCCTTCCTGGGTCCTCTCCTCGCTCAGAACCGTTGACAACCAATGTCCGCGACAGTCGGCAGCCAATGGGGATAGGCGTAGTGGGGAGGCGGCGCCATGACGCTTGATTGGAGGAATTTGAATATGAACGCTTGGGTAAAGTGGCGTTTAAAGGGAAGGTGGTTTATCTACTAACGGTTTAAGAAGCAACTAGACGAGGGGCGGGTTTCAAATTGTTCGATTGATGGGAAGCTTTGCCAATAGCATGCAAGCGTGCCCCGAAAGCCGCTCGCTTAAGAAATCGCAATTGAGGTGGCTATGCAGCCAATGGATGATGACAAAGTGGCCAACGAGGAAAGCCTTTTTAATCCTCTTATTCAAACAAAGCGGGCAGGGTCCTAATTGGTCAAAGGAAGAAAATAATCCCGCCTACCAAGCATAAGAAGCATCTAATTAAAACTGAGAACGAAAAATAAATATATTGATACAGTACTGATAATAATGCACAGGGTGGAGGATGCTATGAGGTTTTGACAGGAAAAACAAAACACTGCTCAGGCACAACCATTTGGGGTTTACACACGTCTCCCATTCTGAATAAGATTTCTTCAACCTTCCTGTGCGCTGGGACTACAACTCCCAGAATCCTCAAGGCGTTTGGAAATGGGATGGGTTGAATTTCAAAATATCTGAAGGGCAGTAGATTGGGCGAAATGAATAGAGTCCGAAAGTCGTTTGTTTGTTACCCTGAGGAGCTCGTCCCCAGCTTTTCTTACTTTCTCACAGCAACACAAATTATGCAAAACAAGACTTTGAACCCATGTATCCTTACACCGTGTTTGAAGATGCTTTGTCCAACTCTTGCATTGAAAGAATCTATAATTAAACTTACATTTGGGATCCTTAGATCCTCTTTCCCAGTGGAATTTCCTTTGTTTACTTTATTTAGTTTAGTTTGTCAAGCATGTATGAGAAAACAAGTATAATTATGAACATAACATAACATATAAACATATAAGTATAAACTGGTATAAGTGAAGGATCAGATGATGGGATGTATGTACAGAGGAGGCCCTGGGGATCAGAGGAAGGGCCATATGGACCCAGGTATGGATGGAAAGGACATGAGAGTGAGGAATATGAATTCTGATAAAACATTTTCTATTGTCTTCATTTTTTTTATTCATATTTATATGCCACCCTTCTCCGGAGACTCAGGGCGGCTTACAATTTTTGGAGCGCAACCCAATGCGCTCAGCAATAGCCTTCATTCCATTGTATATGCCTGCTTATTACTAAGCGGCATTTTTACAAAGTCAGCTTATTGCCCCCAACAATCTTGAGTCCTCAATTTACCTACCCCGAGAGGATGGAAGGCTGAGTCAACCTTGAGCCTGGTGGGATTCGAGCCTGCAATAATTACAGGCAGCTGGAACTAAGTGCTAGGCTATTAACAGCCTGCACCACCAAGGCCTTTGCCTTAAGAGGCCTTGCTCCTTCCTGTCTTCTCTCTCTCTACAGAAGGGGGGGGGTCGTGGGTAGTGGGGGTGCTGCTTTGAACTGCTCTGCAATAGGAAAGGGGTTGGAACTGCACATTCTTAGTGAGACAGAAGTTAGCACCTTAAACCAGTAGCCAGGATGTTAGCTTGCTTATAAGGAAAACCCCAGAAACCACATGGCTGGCACATGAAACTAGGACACTTTGCAAGATACTTGTGACCTGGGGTGAAAAACAGATGACGCGACATTTAGCTATGTAGGGGGCTGAGATCCAAATAACCAATCACTATTATCTGTTATGCATGCATTATTAGGGGAAGGGCAAAGGGCTGAATGTGACCACCCCTTGACTATAAAAATTGCTGTAAGGTTGTAATTGGGGGCCTTGGTTAGCTTTTTAACCAGGGTCCTTATATCTTGGTACCAAAATAAAAGTATATTGTATCACACCTCGTGTCCAGTGACTTATCGGCTTCGAAACCAAGCAAGAGCCCAGTTTTGGGGACAACATAAGTATATACATAATAAATGAGTACGAATAAATGGGAACAGTAGGACAGGGATGGTAGGCACGCTGGTGTGCTTATGCACGCCCCCTTACAGACCTCTTAGGAATGGAGTGAGGTCCACGTCTGGCACATTTATGCTATATTTTTGAAGTGAACCACAATTGAGCACAAAATTTCCATTGCTAAGAGACCTTTATGTTGAGTTCTGCCTTATTTTGCAACCTTTCTTGCCACAATTGTTAAAGGAATCAGTGCAGTCATTAAGTTGGTAACATGGTTGTTAAGTGAATCTTGCTTCTCTATTAATTTTGCTTGTCAGGAGGTCGCAAAAATGATCATATGACCCAGGGACACTACAACGGTCATAAATATGAGCCAGTTGCCAAGCCTCCAAATTTTGATCACATGACCATGGGGATGCTGCAACGGTTGTAAGTGTGAAAAATGATCATAAATCATTTTTTTCAGTGCTGTTGTAACTTTGAATGGTCACTAAATGAATAATTGTAAGTCAAGGACTACTTGTATGCTTAAAGCAGAGTTTCTGAGCTATAGTGGTTTTAAATTGTGTGGACTTCAACTCCCATGCTGGCTGGAGAATTCTGGGAGTTGAAGTCCACACAACTTAAAATCACTAAAGCTCAGAAACATTGCCTTAGAATAGGACTGTCAAACTCACGGCCTGTGGGCTGGATGCGTCACGTGCTGGCCACGACCATGCCCATTTTAGCAAAGGGGAAAAAAGTCCCGATATGCCATGTGGTGCCACAGGTTTGACACCCCTGCCTTAGAGTAAAATGGATTTAGGGCAAATGGATGAAGCACAAAGGGCAAGATGCTACTGAAGGACAACACTATTAACTGGAAACAAAAACAGCAATGACATCCCACAGTGTCATTATGATTCAAACCCAGAACATGCTCTGAATTTCACAACTTTCAACAAATATTCATAACATTTGCATAGATTGCATGCCTCCATAAACAAACATCACATTGATTTTACTGTGCAATAGGGAAACTGGTATACTATTTAAATTATTCTTCCAATAACAGCTTACCTTGATGACGGCTCCTGGGATCCTGAGAGGTGGCATGCTGAGACCAAGGGACTAAATTTTAAATTGGGAGTTAAGGGTCGACTTTTAAAATTTTTAATTCGGTGTTTTAAAGGGATAGGGAGGGGAAGGGGGATAGAGGGGTCTCTTTGCAGCTCGGGGTGCAACGGGGGTGGGTGGGGGTTGGGGACCGGTGGGGCCCCGGGGCCTGAGGTGGGGACCGCAATTCCCAGGGTGGTCGGGATTGGTAGAGGACGTCGAGGCATAGGGCCATATCACGTGATGGGAGCGCGCACCCGACATCTAAGGGCGGTGGCGCGCTCTGACCCTATGGCCTCCCCTCTAGGGGGCAGTGGAACTGGGATCCCTGGGCTTAGGGTGGTGTATTTTAATGCCAGGTCCGTGGCTAATAAGTCCTCCCTCCTCCGAGAGATCATTGAGGAGGAGGCTGCGGACCTGGCCTGTATCACTGAGACCTGGTTGGGCCCAGAGGGAGGTGTCCCTCTGGTTGATTTATGCCCACCAGGTGCGGTTTTGGTCCGCACTTGGAGGGCCGCTCATTGATAAGGCCAAATACGTTAAGAAGACTTCACGCAGGTTCTTCCTCGGATGAGCTGACCCCGACACAGAGTCCGGGGGGCTCTTTTATTGGGTGAGTATAGGCGGGGTTAGTAGAGCATACTATGAGTACATTTTTTCATAAATGCAGGTGCACAATTTGTGCAAGCAGCAAGCAAAAGGTTACAGTTTGTGGTTATGTGGTTGGAACAGGATATGTAGAAACAGACAGACATTGCAGCTACATTCTCCGCTGCTAACTTCCTGTACATGGTCCAACTCTGATAAGAATCTATACATACAGGTCACACAAAGGTTACATGTCAAATACACAAGTAACTAATGGATCCTTGTATGTGGTTCAGCTTTTACAGAAGCCTGCACACACAAGTTTTAATGGCTAACAAAAGCAATTAATGATTTTATAGCAACAGCCAGGTTTTCGGGTTTTGCACCGGCCACGGGCCCAGGGAAGGGGTGGTGGGGTGGCCGTGGTTGTCCGGGAGACCCTGTTTCCAAGGGAGGTCTCTGTTGCAGAGATAGGCGGGAGCGAGACCCTCCTCTTGAGGTGGGGGCCTAGTGGTAGGGTGGGCCTGCTGCTTACATACCTTTCCCCCAGCTGTGTGGCAGTGGCCCTACCTGGGCTTCTCGATTTCCTCTCGGGGGTGGCAGTGGAGTTCCCGGACCTTATGGTCTTGGGGGACTTCAATTTGCCTTCCCTGGGGGAGGTATCGGGTTTGGCCCAGGAATTCGTGGCTTCTATGGAGGCCATGGGCCTGACCCAGTTGATTCAAGGCCCGACTCATGAGCGGGGAAATACTCTTGACCTAGTTTTTGTCCCTGAACAGTGGCGAAGTGACAGAGGGCAAGTTACTTTCACAGCCTTGCCCGTTCCATGGTCTGATCACTATCTCCTATGGCTGGACTTCCAACGGGCCGCCCCCCACTGCTGGGATGAGGAGCCATTTAGATGGTTCCGCCCCAGACGCCTGATGGACCCTGAGAGGTTCCAGGCAGAACTGGGGTTTTTTCCCTCTTCCCTTGCTCACAGCTCTGCCGAGGATCTGGCAATTGCCTGGCAACGGGCTGCGTCGGAAGCCCTCGACAGGGTTGTCCCCATGCGTCCCCTTACACGCCATGGATCCCGGTTTACCCCTTGGTATACTGAGGAGCTCCGGGAGATGAAACGTCGTCGAAGGGGCTTAGAGAGCAGGTGGAGGTCTACCCGTTCCCAGTCCGATCGAGCCCAGCTAAGAGCCTATATTAGGACTTACCTGTTAGCTATGGGAGAGGCAAGAAGGTCTTATCTCTCCACTCTCATAGCGTCCGCAGATAACTGCCCAGCCACCCTGTTTCGGGTTACCCGTTCCCTTCTTTGTTTGGAGGGGGGGCGGATCCATTGCGGGGTAGGGCTGAGGAGTTTGGTCAATATCTGTCGGATAAGATCGTGATTCGGGACGGGTTGCCCTCTGATTTGCAGTGGTCTGAGGAACGAGGTGCAGGTAGTCTGGCCACTGTTATCTGGGATGAGTTCGATTCTGTTTCCGAGGATGAAGTGGACAGGATTATGCGGCGACTGAGTTCCACCACATGTTTGTTGGACCCGTGTCCCTCCTGGCTGACTTATGCCGCCAGGGAGGCCACCTGCGGTTGGCTCCGGGCAGTTGTCAACGCTTCATTGAGGGAGGGTTTTTTTCCCTCCACCCTGAAGGAGGCGGTGGTGAGACCCCTCCTGAAGAGATCTGCCCTGGACCCGACTGTGTTAGACAACTTTCGTCCAGTCTCCAACCTTCGCTTTTTGGTGAAGGTTGTGGAGAGTGTGGTGGCTCAGCAGGTCCCGCTCTTCCTGGAAGAAGCGGACTACCTGGATCCGTATCAATCAGGCTTCCGACCTGGATACAGCACGGAGATGGCATTGGTCGCGCTGATGGATGATCTCTGGAGGGCCCGGGACAGGGGTTTTTCCTCTGTCCTGGTCCTATTGGACCTCTCAGCGGCTTTCGATACCATTGACCATGGTATCCTTTTGCGTCGCCTCGGGGGGTTGGAAGTGGGGGGGCACTGTTCTTCAGTGGTTCTCCTCCTACCTCTCGGGGTGGTCGCAATCGGTGTTGGCGGGGGTTAGGTCACCCAGGGTGCTCTCTGTGGGGTCCCTCAGGGTCGGTCCTCTCCCTCTTTATTCAACATCTACATGAAGCCGCTGGGTGAGATCATCCGTGGTTTTGGGGTGAGTTTCCACCAGTACACTGATGACACCCAGCTGTACATCTCCACCCCAAACCAGATCAGCGATGCCCTCTCCCTGATGACCCGGTGTTTGGATGCGATACGGATCTGAATGAGTGGGAACATGCTTCGACTCAACCCGGCCAAGACTGAGTGGCTGTGCATATCGGTGTCTCGGCCCAGTCAGGATTGTCCATCTTTGGCCATAGGGGAGAGGTGTTGCCCCTATGGATAGGGCGCGGAATCTGGGGGTCCTCCTGGACGTTTGGCTCCGATTGGAGGAGCAGGTAGGGGCCATCGCCAGGGGGGCCTTTTCCCACCTCCGTCTGGTTTGCCAGCTACGCCCTTTTCTGGACCGAGACGCCCTGCGCACGGTTACTCATGCCCTTGTCACCTCTAGACTCGACTACTACAACGCTCTCTATCTAGGACCTCCCTTGCATACCATCCGGAGATTGCAGCTGGTGCAGAATGCGGCGGTGCGGGTGGTGATGGCAGTTACCCGGTTCTCCCATGTTACCCCCCTCCTGCGCGGCCTGCATTGGCTACCGGTTGCGCTCCAGGTGAGATTCAAGGTTTTAGTTCTGACATACAAAGTCCTACATGACATGGGTCCTCAATATTTAAGGGAGCGTCTTCTGCCAATATCAAATACCGCGCCCTGTGCGAGCTCATAGGCAAGGACTCCTCGGGTCCCGCGGGTCAATGCCGACTGGCGATTCCCGGCGACGAGCCTACTCTGTCATGCCCCTGACCTCTGGAATCAACTACCCTTGGAGCTCCGTCTGGCCCCTGACCTCCACACCTTCCGCCATGAGTTAAAGACCTGGTTATTTGACCAACCCAAGCTGTGACCCCTCTTTGGGGGGTGGGATGGACCTTTTAATTTGTTTTATCCTATTGTTTTAATATTTGGGCTTGTAAACTAGTTTAATGGTTTTTTAAGTATTTATTGTTCTGTATTTTAGTTGTGAGCCGTCCCCGAGTCTTCGGAGAGGGGGCGGCATACAAGTTCAAATATAAATAAATAAATAAATAAAAAAGTACAGAATTAATAATTTCTCACTCTTGGAATAAATTGAATTAAAGAAATTGCAACTTACTGGATATGTTTTGGACACAAAAATAGAAAAAAATCTGTCTGATGATCTGGTTCAGCTCTGTTAGAAATAAGTAAATTAAAAAATAAAATAGTATATAAGATGCTTAAAGGTTTCACAAATGGGGGTTGGACTGGATGACCTTGCGGGGTCCCTTCCAATTCTATTAATTTGTTATCAAATGAAATATATCTCCCTGTATATACATGCTTTGCTTTTATACTTTTGACATGCTCCATTGTTAAGCATTTTTATATGTTTATCTTATGTATATGCCTTTTATATTATTATTATGTTCGGGTGTGTGTGTTATAATCTCTTTGGAAAAATGGTAGTATATGATGAGCTTAAAAAGAGGCCCTGATGAGGGGATGCTACATTCTTTAACGCTAAGGAAAGATGCCACGTGGGCAGCCAAAGTAAGAGGTACGGAGAGGTACGGATGAGAACACAACGGAAGGAGATAATTCTCCCTAGAGAAATCCTGGGATTAGCTGCAATACCTGAGGGCAAATCCAATGAGCTTGAACTTGGGAGGGAATGAGTCTCAAGAAGGAGGGAACTTGGGTGACAAGATGAAACTGTATATAAAGTATGTTTTGAGGTTCTAAAGGTGTGGCTTTTGATTTGAACCTATTTGTTGAGGTTCTAAAGACCACTGGCGCTTTGCAAACCATCTTGTTATATCTTTTTAATAAATACTCTTTGTTTTCAATGATCTAAGTGTTTTTTGTTGGCTTTGAGTTATTTCCAACAGTTCCAAGCTGGGAGAAAGACACTGGAAACATGGAGGCTGATTGGAAATAGCAATAGCACTTATATACCGCTTTACAGTGCTTTATAGCTAGTGGTGGTATTCAGCCAGTTAGCACTGGTTCACGAAAACTGGCAGCTAACTTTTTGTGCAGTTTGTTGAACCGGACACAGCAAAGCAGTGGCCTCAGTCCCAGCATAGTGCTCTCTCCCGAGAGCTGCCCACTTGCCCACCTGCCAGCCCAGAAGCAGTGCATTGCCCCATTGCAGGATGTTTGAGGGACCTGAGCCGGAGGTGAGGGCGAACAGGTGGCAGCCACCTGGAGGCCTTGTGGAAGCTGAGAGCCAGGCCCAAAAGGCAGCCTCATCTCTCTGTGTCCCCCCGAGGTGGCCCTTTGGTTGAGTGCTTCAGGCCCGGAGTGGGTCTCCCTCCCCTGCCATCAGCCTTACCTTCACACCTTACCAGGCGAGAGTGCAGTCAGGAGGCCAGGCACTCCCACATTCTGCCCTCAGTGGGCAGGCAAATAATAGAGGGCCAGCTGGTGGAGGGGCGATACAGGCGGCACAGCCTCGCAGTCCCTGGCTGCCTCTGCCCTTTGGCAGCTGCAGCAGGCAAGGCCAGAAGCTGCAGAGAGTCCGGGTTGGTGGGGAGATGCTGGTGGGGGGAGTGGACCGAGCGGCAGTGACTCAGTCCTGGCTTGCCTTTCTCTCTGCCACCAGCCACAGGAGGAAGGGAAGGGCAGGCAGGGATCAGGGGTCGTGGCCAGCCAGGCTTGAAGTTCCCAGCCCTTTCTTTGTAAATCTGCCCAAAAGAGGGAGGGGAGGAAGCCCCCCCAACCGGCCCCTTTGTTGGACGCAGAGTCCCTGCCCACCGGCCTCTGCAGGTGACGTGGGACTGGGGGCGACCATCCCTTCGCATGCAGTCCCCTGGAAACTGGCCAAGAGCACTCAGTGGGCTCGGGCTAGGCTGGCTGGCTTGCAAGGCGGCAGCCGGGGCCTGGATCATTGCTTGGGGGATGCAGCCGGGCCTGGATGTGGCAGACTGCCCTCACCCATGCAGCTCCAAAGTTAAATGCTTCCTTTTCTTGCAAGTGCATCCAAACATCATTAAAGAAAGAAATGATGAGTGAAGGAGAAGAGCATACTTCCCACTGTTCTGTAACCAGAAAAACTGAGAATAAAAACAATGTATTCCAGTTCAATTAGAAGTGGTTCTTTGTGAAGGATCTGTGAAATTTTGGGAATATTGCAATAAAGCCCAAGAAAAAAAAAAGCAGAAATATTTAATTAAAAGAGCAAGAAAAAAACCAAATGCACAGGTATAGAATAGGTGATACCTGGCTCAACAGAAGTAACTGTGAGACGGATCTAGGAGTCCTACTGGCCAGAAAGTTCAAATGCAGTCCTTGACTGCATCAACAGGTATAATATCAAGATCACATGAAATGTTAGTACCACTATAGACTGCTTTATAAGATCACACTTGGCATCTTGTATCCAATTTTGGTCACTGTGATACAAAACAGATATCAAGATTTTAGAAAGAATATAGAGATGAGATGTTGTGTTGGCCATGCCCACCCAGTCACATGACCACCTGGCCATGCCTACCCAGCCGGTCATTAGGGCAGAAAATTGGTTGTTAAATTATTTGAATCCCACCACCTTTTATAGTCCTCTCTAAGTGGTTTACAGAGTCAGCATATTGCCCCCAACAGTTTGGGTCCTCATTTTACCCACCTCGGAAGGATGGAAGGCTGTGTCGACCTTGAGCCTGGTGTGATTTGAACTGCCAAATTGCAGGCAGCCAGCCATCAGCAGAAGTAGCCTGTAGTACTGCACTCTGACCACTGCGCCACCATGGCTCATGATGGTTTAATGATGAAGCTCGTTGGAAGAAATATCCATTTGGTTCAGTTCCAAGTCAGGAGAAAGGCACTGGAGACAAAATGAAGGCTGGAGGCTGATTGGAAAGAGGGTCCATTTATTGATGAACAGAACCACATGTTTGTAGTTCTGGTGCAGCTGACCACATGGAGTTGAGAGGTGGAGGGTATTTATACCTTCTCTTGGGCTTTGCATTTGAACTTCCTGTTCCTGTGCAAGTACATGTATTCTATTTGTTAAGTTTGCATGAAGAGACAGACGCGAAGTGCTTCAAGCTCTTTGTTTATTAGTGACTACAGCTCAGAATGAACCCACTTTGGCTGGGCCTGTTGCTACTATAGCCAGCA
>SOZL01000914.1:0-15683 GCA_009733165.1 Naja naja | reverse complement strand
ATATCTGTAACCCATTCATATATATGTACATCATGTCTCAAGGATCTGTATCACTTTGGTCACCTTGTCATATTTGGCTGGATTCCTGAACTCTACAATCCAGACAGGATTCAGTTTATGAGTAACATGTTGCAAAACCAATGTCATTGACCATTTCTTCTGTGATGGCCCTCTCTGAGTTATCTTTACTGTTCTGATATTTCACTCAATGAACTTCTGCTATTTACAATTGTTGGGTTTAATGAAGTCACTACCACATCATTAGTGTTTGTATCCTATTGCTGCATCCTCTTTACTATCCTCAGAATGGACTCAGAGGGCAAATACAAAGCTTTCTACTTGCATCTCACTTGATGGTTGTCACCCTTTTCTATG
This sequence comes from Naja naja, assembly GCA_009733165.1. Lineage (NCBI taxonomy): Eukaryota > Metazoa > Chordata > Lepidosauria > Squamata > Elapidae > Naja > Naja naja. The sequence continues at coordinate 15,308 of SOZL01000914.1, read as the reverse complement.
GAACTCTTCATGTACTCTGCGTCCTACAACTAGTTATTCCATGAACACCGATAAAGTAGTGTCAGTCTTCTATACAGTGCTAATCCCAATGCTCAACCCAATAATATACAGCTTGAAAAACAAAGAGGTTACAAATTGCATGAAGAAAATATTAAAAGGAATGGTCTTTTCTAAATGAATTTTGTTTATATTAAAAAACAGACAAGACAGGACACTACAATACATACATGTTAACAGGCTAAATTTCCATTTTCAGAATAAAATACATTGCTTCTTAAACACAAATAGGAATAGTTTGTGAATCATATTTTTCAAATAGATTGTGCTTTTGAAAGTATTTATTATTATTATTATTATTATTATTATTTCTTTAATGTCAACAAGCAAAACAGATTCTTCTTTTTTTGTAACATCTTTTATTAGGAAGCATTTGTTAATGATGGCTGAAGTTCCACATACCAAACTTTTTGGAAAAGCTTCTGACATCTTGAAATAATTATTAAGCATTCCAAGTTTTAGAAAATCAATGGATCCAGCTTTTCAGAAATAGAAATATTTATTATAATTTAAGAATGAAGTTAATTAATTGCAATTGTTTTATGTTTACTGGAGCATCAAATAATGATAAAAAAAGCTTGAATATCTGATTTTTGGGGGGTTGTGTTGGCACTGTAAGCAAATTGAGGGGCGATGGCAGGTTGTTTCATTTTTACTCATATGATTTGATTCTATCCAGTCATAATTCCCTTTTGGTTTTAAATTACAAATTATGTTAACACAGTTCTATAGATGTGATGTTGAATTCTATATGTAGAAACAGGATTTGACATTTTATGAGGACTTTTGGTTTTACTAAGGCTTGGGTTCAGCAAACAGAATAATTTTACACAGATGAAAGAAACTTATTTTCCTGAAGCCAAGATATGTGTTTGCTATCAGGTTTTGAAATGCCTTTATATACTAGAAATGAAAGGATGGGGCAATGTGTTCTTATGGTCTAGATTTAATGATCAGTTAAGGGATTGAGTTAATCTTACATTGATACTATATGGATTTTATTTTTCCCTTATTTTCATTTTCATAAATTCAGTTTATTTAAATCACTGGAAAGTATTCTTATTTTACTATGAAAGAAGCATTTTGTTGTTTCTAAAAGTTCACTAATTTAAAAAAAATCTACAGGGTATCACTGAGAATGATCTTAACGGAACCACTCATTGCTGTGCAGTCAGAAGTTCAATAACATTTTACCCCACCTTCTTGGCTTTAAAATGAATTTTTCTCAATGTAAGGTGGCTATTTTTTATACACATTCTTTCATTTGAATGTGTTACCTTCTGCAGTTATGCAGGTAGATTCTCTGGTGCCCTATATGATGAACATCTCTGTTCATGTTTTTGTGAACCTACTGAGTTATGTTCTTTCTACAAGGACTCCTAGTGCCTCTTCTACGAAAAAATACAGGAAAACTAGAAACTTTTTATGTTAATTTCATTTTAATCAACTTAAATACTATCCACATGATGAGGGAAATGTCTCTGGGACTATTAAAATTAGGAAACCAGAATGATAGTTGTTATAAATGTGGACCTCTTATGCTTAGTTTTAACTTTGTCACCTATTGGAACTTTGAACTTTCTTTCTTATGCATTTATTATATTTATTATGCTTTTACTCTACCATCTTTGATCTTGGCATGAAGACAATAAACTTAATATATAACTTAAATAATCATCACCTGAAGAAATATTTGGTCCAGAATTATAGAACATGATTATTTGTAGAAATTTCTTTGTTTTCAGTACTGTAATTAAAATAAATCTTTGTTGGGGGTGGGAAATTGTCCTTCAATGAGTAGGGTTTTTTTTCTTTTCTTATCTATCACTAATACCACTCCCTTATTGTCATTTCTGACTATTACAGGTTTCATTTTTTTTAAAAAACATGCTTTTCATTTTATTATACTAGTCAACCAGGCAGATGGCAAAAAGAACAATATCAAAGGACTCAACCTCAAAAGTGATAAATATAGTGGCAAAAAGGGAGTGTTTATATGGGGCAGGCCTGGAAATAACTCCACAAACTTTGAACATATTGCATGAAAGTCTTATGGTCCCTTTGCTAAGAAAATTTAATTCAAATGCTAACAAACAACAAAATTCAATGATCAACTGCTGCAAGTTAGGGATAGTTTTCTCCTTCCACTGTTGTATAATCATTATCTAAATCCAATGTTTTCCATGTTGGCTGGGAATTCTGGGAGTTAAAGTCCATCTTGAAGTTGTCAAGTCTGAAAAACACTCTCTTAACTAATGCCTGCGACTGAAAAAAATCAGAACTCTTACTAGTTGTATTGCAAAAATTTCATATTTATTTGTTTGTTTGTTTGTTTTGTTTTGTTTTGTTTGCTGTGATTCTCACCGCAAGGAGACTCTGAGCAGTGTACAATAAATATTGGAGAAATGATTTTTAAAAAGGCAAATTTGTCTTCAGCTGTCAATAACCTACAGGCATACTTACCAAACCTGTTGCTGATAGTTCTGAATACAAATATAATGAATTATCAAAATAATTTTAATTGACAACCATTATATTGCAGTAGTTAAGGTGTTCATTAAGGTGCTCCATTAGTGATGTTCTGCTATATAGCTGGATTTCTGAATTCATCCACACAAGTGGGATTTCGTTTAAGATTAACCTGCTGTCATTCCAACATCATCAACCATTTTTCTGTGATGGACCTCCTCTGACTCATCTTTATTGTTCTGACATCCAACTCGTTCAGATTCTACTTTTTACTTTTTTAATGAGGTTGCCACCACATCCATAGTGGGAATCTCCTATAGTTATATACTTGCCACAATCCTCCAAATGGGTTCACTTGAAAGTATTTACAAAGCATTCTCTACCTCTCTTCCCACCTGATTGTTGCCTGCACTTTCCATGGGACTCTTATTTTCATGTACCTGTGCCCTAGCTCCAGCTATTCCTTGGAGCAAGACAAGATTGTATCAGTCTTTTATGTTGCGATCATTCCTATTCTGAACCCCATCATACATAGCAGGATTGTCAAACTCAATTTCATTGAGGGCCACATCACAGTTGTATTTGACCTTGGTGGTCTGAGTGGCATGGCCAGCTCAACATCACTACTTTCAGAGGCACCCTTGGTCAAAGTTGGGGGATCCATTACCTCCAGCAAAAAAAAGGCAAGAAAAGGGAGAACGCCAAACCCTTGTCAGCCAGAAGAGACTTGCCATCTGCTAGTAGCCAAGCACTAAGGCAGAACTTTCCTCCCTCCCTCCCTCCCTCCCTCCCTCCCCTTCCTTCCTTCCTTCCTTTCTTCCTAACTTGCTTTTCATATTTCTCCTTCCATCTCCATTTTACTCTCCCTTTATTTCCCCTCTTTCCATCTTTCCCCTTCCTTGCTATAACCTTAAAGCAAACCCTAACCCTAACCCAAATTCCTGGAGGCTTATCCCTAACCCAAAGTGCATTTTCAGCGATGGGATTTTCCCATGTATTTTGCCAGCAAATAAAGATTTTTATTTATTTATTTATTTTGTCAAAAACTTACAATACAATAGAAATAAGAATAAACATAAGTTTAAATAAAAGAAATAGAAACTAATAATTGGGTAAGTTAAGGCAAGCTCAAAAAGTATACACATTCCTAACCATACACAAGGACTCTGAATCCAATGGCAATGTCCATTTTGCTCTCCGACTTCATAGAGACCTAAACCTAACCCGAAGTGGAATTTCCATGAATGAGATTTTCAAATTTATTTTGCCAGCAAATGTAGATAAGGCATGCTTGAAAACTATGCAGACTCCTAACCATAATCAGGGGCTCCAAATTCATTGGCAATGTCCATTTTGCTATCCAAATTTATGGAGACCTAACCCTAACCCCAAGTGGATTTTCTGCAAATGGAATTTTCCCATGTATTTTGCCAGAAATGTAGATGAGGCAGTCTTGAAAAGTAAACAGACTCTGAACCATAGCCATGAAATCCGAATCCAATGACAATTTGAATTTTCCTTTCCAAATTCATGGAGACGTAACCCGAAACCCAAGTGGATTTTCAGTGAATGGGATTTTCCAATGTCTTTTTCTACCATATGAATATAAGGAAGGCTCGAATAATATGAACCCACCTAACCATACAGATGGACATGGAATCCATTGGCGATGTCTATTTTTTTCTCCAAATTCATGAAGACCTAACCCAAACACTAAGTGGATTTTCCGCAAAGGGGATTAATCTCATGTATTTTGCCAGCAAATCTAGATAATGCAGGCTTGAAAAGCACACACACACCTAACCATACCAAGCAGTTCCAAATCCAATGTCAATGTCCATTTTGCTCTCCTAATTCATTGACACTTAACCCTAACCCCAAGTGGATTTTCCGTAAATGGGGTTTTCCCATGTATTTTGGCAAAGAATGTAGATAAGGCAGGCTCGAAAAGTATGCACCCTCCTAACCATATCCAGAGACACTGAATCCAATGGCAATGTCCATTTTGTTCTATGACTTCATGGAGATCTAACCCTACCCTTAAATAGATTTTCCACAAATGGAATAGTCCCATGTATTTTGATGGAAAACGTAGATAAGAAAGGGTAGAACAGGATGTGCCATCCTAACAATACCAATCAGCTCCAAATCCATTGGAGGTGGATTTTGCTCTCCGAATTCATGGAGACCTAGCTATAACCCTAAGTGGATTTTCCATGAATGGGATTTCCCCATGTATTTTAAAAGGAAATAGAGACAAGGTAGGCACAAAATGTGTGCAAGCTCCTAACCATGCCAAGATGCTCAAAATCCAATGGTGATGTTCTCCATTGACCTTTTATTCTCGGAATTCATAAAGACCTAACTTAACCCTAAGTGGATTTTCCGTGAATGGGATTTTTCCACGTATTTTCATGGAAAACCTAGATAAGACAGGGTGGAACAGTATGCATTCTCCTAATCATGCCAATGGCCATTGAATCCAATGGTGATGTCCATTTTGCTCTCTGACTTCATGGAGAACTAACCCTAAATGGTTTTTCCATGAATAGGATTTTCCCATGTATTTTGAAGGAAAATGTAGATAAGACAGGGTAGAACTGTATGCAACCTATTGGGTATGCTTAGGAGGGTGCATACTTTTCAAGCCTGCGTTATCTACATTTCCTGGCAAAATACACGGGAAAATCCCATTCAGGGAAAATCCATTTAGGGCTAGGATTAGTTCCGCATGAAGTCAGAGAGCAAAATGGACATCGCCATTAGATTTGGAGTCCCTGGGTATGATTAAGAGGGTGCAAAAGTTTTGAGTCTGCCTCATGTACATTTCCTGGCAAAATACATGGGAAAATCCCATTTGGGGAAAATCCACTTAGGGTTAGGGTTAATTATCCATGAAGTCGGAGAGCAAAATGGACATTGACATTGGATTCAGAGTTGCTTTGTATGTTTAGGAAGGTGCAAATGTTTTGAGACTGCCTCATCTATATTTCCTGGCAAAATACAATGGGAAAATCCCATTCACAGAAAATCCACTTAGGGTTATCGTAAGGTCTCCATGAATTCGGAGAGCACAATGGACTGCTCCAATGAATTAAGAGTCCCTGTGTATGGTTAGGAGGGTGGAAACGTGCATCTCTGGGCAAAATATAAGGGAAAATCCTATTCGCAGAAAATCCACTGGAGAGGAAAATGGACATCACCAAAGGATTCGGAGCACATCATATGGTTAAGAGAAAGCATACTGTTCCTTCATACTGTCTTATCTATATTTTACTTCAAAATACATGGGGAGCTATACTATTCGTGGAAAATCCATGTAGGATTAGGGTTAGTTCTCCATGAAGTCAGAGAGCAAAATGGACATCGCCATTGGATCCAGAGTCCCTGTGTATGGTTAGGAAGGTGCAAAAGTTTTCACCCTGCCTCATCTATAATTCCTGAAAAAAATACATGGGAAAATCCCATTTGCAAAAAAATCCATTTAGAGATGTTCATTTTGCTCTCAAGATTCATGGAGACCTAACCTTAACCCTAAGTGGATTTTCCATTAATGGGATTTTTCCATGCATTTTCATGGAAAACCTAGATAAGACAGGGTGGAACAGTATACATCCTCCTAATCATACCAATGGCTCTGAATCAATGGCAATGTCCATTTTTCTCTGACTTCATGAAGAATAACCCTAACCCAAAGTTAAGTTTCCATGAATAGGATTTTCCCATGTATTTTGAAGGAAAATGTAGATAAGACAGGGTAGAACAGTATGCACCTTGCTGGGTATGCTTAGGAGGGTGCATACTTTTCAAGCCTGCGTTATCTACATTTCCTGGCAAAATATATTGGAAAATCCCATTTGTGGAAAATCCACTTATATTATCCCAACATTGCCATTGTGAATTTGGAGAGCAAAATGAACATTGCCATTGGATTTGGAGTCCCCATGTATGGTTAGGAGGGTGGAAACGTTTTGAGCCTACCTCATTTACATCTCCTGGCAAAATAGATGGGAAAATCCTATTCAGGGAAAATCCACTTAGGGTTAGGATTAGTTCTCCATGAAGTCAGAGGGCAAAATGTGCATCACCATTAGATTCGGAGTTCCTGGGTATGGTTAGGAAGGTACACAAGTTTTGAGCCTGCCTCATCTTTATTTCTTGAAAAAATACATGGAAAAATCCCATTTGCAAAAAATCCACTTAGAGATGTCCATTTAGCTCTCTGACATTTAACCTAACCTAAGTGGATTTTCTGTGAATGGGATTTTCCCATGCATTTTGATGGAAAATGTAGATAAGACAGGTGCGAATTGTTTGCATCCTACTGGGTATGTTTAGGAAGGTGCATACTTTACAAGTCTGTGTTATCTACATTTCCTGGCAAAATACATGGGAAAATTCCATTCACGGAAAATCCACTTAGGGTTAGGGTTACTTCTCCATGAATTTGGAGAGCAAAATGGACATCGCCATTGGATTCGGAGTCCCTGTGTATGGCTAGGAGGGTGGAAACATTTTGAGTCTGCCTCATTTACATCTCCTGGCAAAATACATGGGAAAATCTCATTCACAGAAAATCCACTTAGGGTTATCGTAATGTCTCCATGAATTTGAACAAAATCGACTTCTCCAATGAATTCATAGTCCCTGTGCATGGTTAGGAGGGTGGAAAAGTACATCCCCTGGCAATATATAAGGGAAAATCCTATTCACAGAAAATCCACTGAGGGTTAGGGTTAGTTCTCTATGAAGTTGGAGAGCAAAATAGACGTCACTGTTGGATTCAGAGTCCCTGTGTATGGTTAGGAAGGTGAAAATGTTTTGAGCCTGTCTCATCTATATTTCCTGGCAAAATACATGTTAAAATCCCATGTACAAAACATCCACTTAGAGATGTCCATTTTGCTCTCAAAATTCATGGAGACCTAACCTTAACCCTAAGTGGATTTTCCATTAATGGGATTTTTCCATGTATTTTTCCAGGAAATGTAGATAACACAGGCTTGAAAAGTATGCACCTAACCATTCCCAGTTTCTCCAAATCCAATGCAATTTCCATTTTGCTCTATTAATTCATGGAGACCTAACCCTAATTCTATATGGATTTTCAGCTAATAGGATTTTCCGTATGTATTTTTTCCAGGAAATGTAGATAAGGCAGAGTTGAAAAGTATGCAGCCTCCTAACCATACACAGGGATTCCAAATCCAATGGAGTGAATGGAGAGCAGTGGTGGGGGAATGGCTCCTGGGCAGCAGAGAGGAGCGGGATTTAACCGGGCTGCTTCTCTGCTGCCCGGAAGCCATTTCTGATGGGAAGGGGACTTGCAAGCTTTTCTCTCTCGGGAGTGGCTCTTCGCTCTCCCAGCTGGAAGGAACAGTGGAGAGGCTCGTGTCGGCTCCTGGCTGCTTCTCTCACCTGCTCTTGCTGGGAAAGTGAGAGAGCCTCTCCCAAGAGAGAAAAGCTTGCAAGTCCTCCTCCCATCGGAAACTCCAGCATGCACTTGGAGACCTAACCCTAAGTGGATTTTCTGTGAATGGGATATTTATTTATTTATTTATTTGATTTGTATGTCGCCCCCTCTCCAGAAAGGACTCGGGGCAGCTAACAACTAAAATCACACAATAAATTATTTAACTAAAAACCATATTAAACAAACAAGTCAAATCCGAATTAAAATCCCACAGTTTAAAACCAACGTCAGGCCCACCCCCAGGAGGTCAGCACAGCCCGGACTGCACAAATAACGCAGATATTTATAATTAATTAGATCATAATTAGATCATGGTAGAAGGTGCGAAGATCGGGGGCCAGCCGGAGCCCCAGGAGAAGCTGGTTCCATAAAGTGGGAGCTGCCACAGAATAGGCCCTCCCCCGGGTCACCGCCAAGTGACACTGGGTCGCAGACGGCACCCCAAGGAGTCCCCGTCTGTGCACTCGTACAGGGCGGTTGGTATTCGATGCCGGCAGGAGTCATTCTCATAAGTACCCCGGACCCATGCCTTATTTTCCTAGGTATTTTCATGAAAAACTTACACAAGACAGGATGGAACAGTATGCTCTCTCCTAACTCTTACGTATGCAGAGTTTGAAATGATTGATTGTTGTTGTAAAGTGTTTGAAATCATTGGTTGTAAAAGTGCGGGAAAACCCTGCACTCTGATTGGCTGGCAGCCGTGGCAGCCGGCTATAAATAGCTGCCGCGGCTGAGCCATTCAGGTCCATTCTGAAAGTCACAATAAATAAGAGCTGAAGCACTCCGCATCTTGTCTTTCCATGTGAACTTAACACTGGTGACGAAGGTGGGATTTCCCCAAGGAGAAGGCAACGCAGAATGGAGAAGAGCAAGATGGTGGCGCTGAACACCCCCCCAGCCCCGTTCAATCCAAAGAATGAAGACTGGGAGTTGTATGCGGATCAGTTTCAGATGTATTTAGAAGGAAACGATATGGCCTCAATTTCTGAGCAACGGAAGAGAGCGGTTTTTCTTACTTATTGCAGTCCTGCAGTCTTCAAGATGGTGAAGGCATTGGCTGCCCCAGCAGATGTGAAGGTAATGGCATAGTCTGATCAGGAAAGACTTTTAAGGGCACACTACATGCCCCAAGTATCATGCCTCATTAGGAGACACGAGTTTTATCGCCGCGATCAGGGAGATGACGAAAGCGTCAGTGACTTTGTGGCAAGTTTAAGGAACATTGGGGGTGCGTGCGAATTCAGCATTTTAGAGGAGGCCATGCGTGATCATTTCGTATTGGGCCTCAAAGACAAGGTCTTACAGAGTAAATTACTCATGAAACCAAAAATTACACTGAAAGAAGCCATAGATGAAGCAACCTCAGCAGAAGCCACGAAAACCTCAGCAGCAGCCATGAGAAAGATGAACAAAACTACGGGAATGTTGGCAGATACATTTATTTCCTCACAATGTGAGATTCCCAAAACACCTGAACCACGCAGGTCTCAATGTACCCGTAAGAGCCCCACCTATTTACAAGAGTACATTAGATAGATGGGGTTTGAGTATAGACCAAACCTAGTGGGGAGGGGTGTTATGTATGCAGAGTTTGAAATGATTGGTTGTTGTCATAAAGTGTTTGAAATCATTGGTTGTAAAAGTGCGGGAAAACCCTGCACTCTGATTGGGTGGCAGCCGCGGCAGCTGGCTATAAATAGCTGCCGCGGCTGAGCCATTCGGGTCCGTTCTGAGCTGAAAGTCACAATAAATAAGAGCTGAAGCACTCTGCCTTGTCTTTCCATGAACTTAACACTAACAATACTGATGCGCTCCAAATCCATTGGAGAGGTCAATTTTCCTCTTCAAATTAATGGAGACCTTACCCTAATAGTATGTGGATTTTTTGTGAATGGGATTTTCCCATTTCCCAAATGTAGATAACACAGGCTCAAAAAGTATGCATCCTCCTAACCATACCAAGGGACTCCGAATCCAATGGTGATGTCCATTTTGCTCTCCAACTTTATGGAGACCTAACTAGGGGTGGGATTCTACGGTTCAGACTGGTTCGTAGAACCGGTTGTTATAATTCTCGTAGTTCGGAGAACCGGTAAATCAGGCCTCTGGCTAGCCCCGCCCCTCTCCACCCGCTTCTCTGCTCCCTGCCCAGTCAGTCTCTATCACACATGCACAACATCATGCTCATGCACGACATGCCTGCAGCCTGCTTCTGCCCGCCTGCCAGGCCAGCCACTGCTGCCTGCCTTTCTTTGCAGCCCTGCCTCATCTGATGATCACCCTGGGTGAGTGCAAGCCTTTCCCCCCCATGATAGGGAATAAACAGGAGGAAAAAGGGGAGGGGTGTTTGCAGGAGACCATTAGTTCACTTATTATTGTGAAGATTTGCTTATCTGAATTCATGCCTCACAAAGACTCCATGCCAAATATTTTTTTTACAGTGTTGTAACTGGAAGCTCTTGGCCTGGCAACTATCCAAGGACTGATAAGGTCTGTTCTTGTAATTAAACCTGGGAAGGATTATTGCTGGGACTTTTCTGGGTGTGAATGCCAGGAATTCATATTAACCAAATAAAAATGGGGTTTTTTTCGAGACAATGAGTCTGTTTCGTGATTCTGAACAATAAGAGCCGATCCAAGTGCTACCCAAATCTGAATCTGTTTAGGTCTGGCACTCACTTATGGCCAACCAGATGCTGTTCCCTGGAATATATCAAAGCATATTTTCATTGTATTTCATTTTGTTGGTTCAGGCAATCAGAAACACTACAGGGGAGGATTTCAAACTAACTATAGCATTTTGTAATAAACCACTTTGGTTCAGAGGACCAGAAGTTTGTGAGTTCTAGACTCCCTTCACCATAAAAGCTAGCTGAGTTACCTCTCACAGCCCAACACACTTCACAGGGTTATTGTAAGGGGGAAAATGGGAGGCAGAAGTATATAGGTATGGTTGTTATCTTACTTTAACTATTTTTAAACATATATAAATAATATAAATGTGTGTATGTGTGTGTATATATACACACATAAAATCACATTAATGGCATCTTTCAGTATGTTATGTTTAGTTGTGCGTTTTTCACATCTGGTATAGAATACCATTTACAATTTAAATCTCTTCACCCTAAAAAAGCAATCAAATTACCCTAATTCCTTCTTAAAACCCAGAATTCTGAACTAACCTTAACCCTAACCCTAAAGCAATCAAATTACCCTAATTCCTTCTTAAAACCCAGAATTCTGAACTCCCAATACATGGATGGCAACAAGTGGACCACAGTGGATGAAATCATTCTTGTGGGATTTACTATCACCATTACACATCTTTTTCTCTTTAAAAAGCCTGGTCTATTCTTTTTTCTGCAATTGGTATACCTGATTATGTCCCTTGTCCAGAGGTTAGAGTTTCTTATTTTGTTGACTGAGTCTCAGAGTAGATAAACGTGCATCTTTATTTTTCTTCTTCAAGTAATTCATTTACATTTGGTACAGGTGACCTTTGGGTCTTCTATGGACATGCATGGAACATATTTTGCAAATCACAACACTGTCAGACTCTTTTTCCATGATTGTGTTTTTAGGCTATATTTTTCTTCTTGCAATTGCCAAAATTTTAAAAATTTTAGAAGTTCATTTAAAATTTAAAAATTTCAACATTGAAAGATTTTTTTCAAAAAATGTAATTTTTTTAAAAAAATTCAATTCCTCTCCTTTTGAGAGCCTCTTGTGACTAGTATTGAAGCAGAACTTAAATGCAACTAAGGCTGCCCTCTAGAAGTAGTTTGTAATCCATAGATGTATAAAGAATGATAGATGAATAAATATTTGAAAGAATAAAATCTAAGTTGAGAGGAAAAAAGGAAATCTCAGCTGAAAAGAAAATATGAAAACTCAGCTCGCACTTTGGGTCTTTCCTTGGCACCTAACAAGACTACTACAGATAGTCCTCAACATACGACAACAATTGAGACCAGAATTTCTCTTGTTAAGCAAGACAGCTATTAATCATGCCCAATTTTATGACCCTTATTGCCAGAGTTGTTAAATAAATGACTGTAGGTCTTAAGTGAATCAGAGAGTTCATTAAGCAAATCCAGCTTCCCCCATTGAATTTGCTTGTCAGAGGACAGTTGAGAAGGTCCTATTAATATTATGGTCAATCATAATATTATCATATTACCCTGGAGTGCTGCAACCATCATAAATATGAGCTTGTTGCCAACTGCCCGGATTTTGATCAAGTAACTTTGAGGATGTTGCTACAGATATAAAAATGAGAACTGGTTGTATGTCACTTTTTTGAATGATGTAAGTTTAAATGGTAACTAAAGAAATAGTACTTCAGAAATTCTCCAGTCTTCTTCAGAATTCTCTGAACTAAATCCAGATGACTGTTTCATCCAATATTTTCCAGAGATACTTTCTTAGGGGCGATCAGATTATGAACTGCATTGACGACAATAGTAACAGTAGCACAAAACAACAACAATAATGTTAGATGTGCCAGAAGATGTAACTGTGCTAGCAGCTTTTGTCACTTTCTGCAGTACCTAAAATGCTGTAAAACTCTAGAAACATGTGGAGAAATGCCAGCTGCTTGAAAGAAGATGGTGGAAAAATCCCTAGATGTTTCTTAGATGATTCTTTTCCCTCTCTGGGTGGGACGTCGAGCATGGGTCGGGAGTTCATGGCTTCCATGGCAGCTATGGACCTGACCCAAATAATTCAGGGCCTGACTCATGGAGGGGGGCACACACTTGACCTGGTTTTCATCTCCGGAGAGTGGTATAATGATCTGAGGGGGGGATTACCAACTATTCAACCCCTGTCATGGGCCAATCATTATCTTCTGCGGCTGGTCTTTCAGTATGCCACTCCACGTCGCTGGGAGGCGGAACCGACCAGGTGGTTCTGCCCCAGGTGCCTGAAGGACCCTGAGGGATTTCAGACGGCACTTGGGCAGTTTCCTACCCCCCTTACCCACAGCTTGATTGAGACCCTGGTGGATGCCTGGCAATGGGTGGCCTCAGAGGCTCTCAACCATGTTGTCCCCTTGCGGCCCCTTACCCGACGCAGATCTCTGTTAGCTCCTTGGTTTTCTGTGGAGCTCCAGGAGATGAAGCATCATAGGAGGGGCCTAGAGAGCAGTTGGAGGTCCAGTCAGTCTGAATCTGACCGATTCCAGTTAAGACCCTTTACAAGGACTTATCTGGTGGCAATGGGAGCAGCGAAGTATGCTTACTTCTCCGCTCTCATTGCATCCGCAGATGATTGCCCAGCCACCTTATTTAGGGTCACCCGTTCCCTCCTCAATCGGGGGGGGAGGACCCTTTGCAGGGGAGGGCCGAGGAGTTTAGTCAGCAGCTGCTGGATAAGATCGCTCAGATCCGGGCCAGCTTGGACTCCGACTGGCTAGAGTTGGATGAGGGAGTAACGATGGGTCTTGTTGATACTATCTTGGATGAGTTTGAGCCTGTGACCTTAGATGAAGTGGACAGGATTATGCGGAGGCTGAGTTCCACCACGTGTTTATTGGATCCGTGTCCCTCCTGGCTGGTTTATGCTGCCCAGGAGGTTACACGTGGCTGGCTCCAGGCAGTGGTCAACGCTTCATTGAGTGAGACATCCTTCCCCTCCACCCTGAAGGAGGCGGTGGTGAGGCCCTTCCTTAAGAAGCCTGCCTTGGACCCAGCCATTTTGATTAACTTTCATCCTGTCTCCAACCTTCACTTCATTGCGAAGGTTGTTGACAGCATGGTGGCCGACAGCTTCCAGAGTTCCTGGAGGAAGCTGATTACCTAGATTTGTACCAATCGGGCTTCTGGCCCGGGTACAGCATGGAGACGGAATTGGTCATGCTGATGGATGATCTCTGGAGGGCTCGGGACAGGAGGTATTCCTCTGTCCTAGTTCTATTAGATCTCTCAGCAGCTTTTGATACCATTGACCATGGTATCTTATTGCGGCGCCTCGGGGGGTTGGGGTTGGGAGGCACCGTTTTGCAGTGGTTCTCCTCCTACCTCTTGGGTTGCTTGCAATTGGTGTTGGCAGGGGGCAGAGGTTGAGCCCGAGGCCCATAGCTTGCGGGATGCTCCAAGGGTCAGTCATCTCTCCCCTCTTGTTCAACATCTACATGAAGCCGCTGGGTGAGATCATCCGTGGTTTGGGGTGCAGTATCATCAGTATGCTGATGATACCCAGCTTTTCATCTCCACCCCAAACCAACTCAGTGATGTCCTCGCCATGATGTCCCGTTGTCTGGATGCAGTGCGGATCTGGATGAGAAGGAACAGGCTCCGGCTCAACCCGGCCAAGACCGAGTGGCTATGCGTACCAGCATCTTGGATGATCCAGGATATTCCACCATTAGGCATGGTGGGAGAGGTGTTGCCCCCCGTGGATAGGGTTCACAACTTGGGTGTCCTCCTGGATGCGCAGCTCAGTTTGGAGGACCTGGTGGGAGCTGTGACCAGGGGGGCATTTGCCCAGGTCGCCTAGTGTGCCAGTTGTGCCCCTATCTGGACTGAGATGCCTTGCGCACGGTTACTCACACACTCGTTACCTCCCGAATCGACTACTGCAATGCTTTCTATATGGGGCTGCCCTTGCGGACCACACAAACTACATTGGTTGCCAGCCCTCCGGGTGAGATTCAAGGTGTTGGTGATTACATACAAAGCCCTTCGTGGCTTGGGTCCAGGGTACTTGCAGGAGCGTCTCCTGCCAACATTGGTTTCAAGACGCCTGTGCACTCATAGGCAGGGCCTCCTTGGCGTGCCATCGCTAGACAGTGTCGGCTGGTGACCCTCAGGGGCAGGGCTTCTGTGGGAGCCCCCACCCTGTGGAATCAGTTGCCCTTGGGCTCGGTTGGCCCCTGGCCTTCCGCCACGACCTGAAGATGTGGTTTTATCAGCAGGCCTGCCTGGACTGAGGTGGAGTGGTTTTAATTCATTTTAATATCTAGTTTTATCTGTTTTAAATTTTATTTGGCTTGGGTTTAATTCAATTTTTAGTAATTTTAACTTGTGTATTGTATGATTTTATGATGTGAGCCCTGAGTCCTTGGGAGATAGGCGGCATACAAGTCCAAACAAACAAACAAATAAATAAAAAATAAAGGAAATCTATTCCTACTCTAAAGTGTAGCACTGGGATAGGGGAATTATTCCTCTTTCATGCCAAGAGTAAATAGGAAGGTTAACTTTGTATCACAGTCTATCAGAATATGAATCCCAGAGGTTTAAAAACAAATAGCTAAGTAACACCATGCTTCCTGGTAGACATAGCCACTTCTTCAGATGGG
>SOZL01000913.1:0-22759 GCA_009733165.1 Naja naja | reverse complement strand
AGCCGTAGGATATAATGATCTGACCATGGAACGGGTGGAGCGTAATAGGATCACCACTCCCAGATCATTACGCCACTGCTCCGGAGACAAAACCAGGTCGAGCATGTTGCCCCCCTCGTGAGTCGGGCCATCAATCACCTGAGTCAGACCCATGGCTGCCATGGACGCCAGAATTCCTGGGCCAAAGCCACGCCGCCACGAGAGAAGGCAGTTGAAGTCACCAGAACAATAAGTCCTGGGAACTCCACCGCACCCCAGACGGCGCCAAGCAACCCCAGGCAGGCGGCTGCCACAAGCTGGGGAAATGTATGTGAGCAGCAAGCCCATCCGACTCTCAGACCAGCACTCAAAAGGAGAGCTTCACACCCGCCTATCTCGAACAGGGACCCCTTGGAATCAGGGCTTTCAGATAACAACAGCGCCACCCCCACCCTCCCCTGGGCTCGTGGCCGGTGCAACACCCGAAAACCAGCTTTAGCTTTCAGAAGGTATATCTTGTTCCCTCATGAGCAGAGGTGGTATTCAGCCAGTTCGGACCAGCTCTGGAGTACCGGTAGTGCAGATTTTGGCCAGTTCAGAGAACTGGCAAATACCACCTCTGGCTGGCCCCGCCCACCCACCCCCACCCTTTCCTGTCCTATATTCCTTTTTTTTAGCTATTCAAGGCATGCAAAGCAGATTGCTGCGCCTCAGCTGAGCTAAAAAAACCCAGCTCACCTATTTTTTACAGCTCAACAGGGCAGTTTCTTAGTGATGCGCACGTGTGCATGCGTGTGAAGCTTAGCTGATTTGTGTGGCGCGCAGCGAAGCGCTCTCTCATGATAGAACCGGTAGGACAAAATGTGGAATCCCACCACTGCTCATGAGAGTTGGGCTCACCTCCCTTCTATTTTGAAAATTGACTTTTTACCTCTGCCAAATCAGCTGGAAGATGCTTCAGGAGGGTCGTGTCTTGTCCTAGGAAGATCTAAACCAGAATTTTTCAACTTGGAAACATGAAGAATTATGAACTTCAACTCCCAGAATTCTGGGAATTGAAGTCCACAATTCTCCAAGTTTGAGAAGCACAGACCTAAACCATCATTATCTTGTTACAGCAACTTCGTTTCCAGATTTAGGGATCAACTGAGTCAAAAACCTGCAGGCTTTATCTTGGCGAATGGAGAACAAACATTTTATTTATTTATTTAATCTAATTTTATCTTATCTTATCTTATTTTATTTTATTTTATTTATTTGATTTGTCAATCACTTACAAGATAATAGGTATAAGTATAAACATAGTTATGAATACATGAAATGGATACATATAAGAAAAATAAAAAAAAATCAATAGGACAGGGGACGGTAGGCACGTTGGTGCACTTATGCATGCCCCTACAGACCTCTTAGTAAAGGGTGAGGTCAATAGTAGACAGTCTAGGTTAAAGTTTTGGGGTTTGGGGAAGAAACCACAGAGTCAGGTAGAGTATTCCAGACATTGACCACTCTGTTGCTGAAGTCGTATTTCCTGCAATCAAGTTTGGTGCGGTTTACCTTGAGTTTGTATCTATTGTGTGCTCTTGTATTGTTATGGTTGAAGCTGAAGTATTCATTGACAGGTAGGACATTGCAATGTATGATTTTATATACTATACTTAGATCGGACCAAAGGTGGCATAGTTCTAGGTTTTCTAGGTCTAGAATTTCAAGTCTGGTGGCATAAGGTATTCTGCAATGAGTAGAGGAGTGGAGAACTCTTCTTGTGAAATATTTCTGGACTTCTCAACTGTGTTAATATCAGATCACGTAATGTGGTTCCAGACTGATGAGCTGTATTGTATTGGTCTAGCAAATGTTTTGTATGCTCTAGTTAGTAGTGTGATATTACCAGAAAAAAAGCTACGTAGGATTAGGTTAACAACTCTTAATGTCTTTTTAGCTATGTAGTTCCAGTGGGCTCTAGCACTTAGATCATTAGAGATGAGTACTCCAAGGTCCTTGACAGAGTTTGGATCATCAACAAGGTCTTGACTATTCAGCTTGTATTTTATTTTCTGATTATTTTTTTTGCCAATATGTAAGACAGAGCATTTATTTGTTGAGATTTGAAGTTGCCATTTGTTTGACCATTCTGATACATAGTCGAGGTCTTTTGAAGGGTAGCAGTATTGTCTGTGGTGTTGAATAGCTTTACATCATCAGCAAAGAGAACGCAGTTGCTCTTAATATGATCACAGAGGTCATTTATGTAGAGTATGAAGAGAGTTGGTCCTAGAACACTGCCTTGGGGGACACCACTGTTGACAGGTACAGAATTTGATAGGATGCTCCTAATTTTGACCATTTGTTGTCTGTTTGACAGGAATGCTTCTATCCAGTTATGGAGGTGTCCAGAGATACCATAAGATTTTAGTTTTAGTAGTAGTTTGTCATGTACCACTGAATCAAAGGCTTTACAGAAGTCTATGTAGATTGCGTCTATTGCTTTGCCCTGATTGAGTTGTGTAGTCCATATGTTTTTTCAGTGTAAGAGTTGCAGATTACAGGATAGTTTTTCTGAAACCAAATTGTTTATTAGAGAGTAGGTTGTTTGTCTCTAAGTGGAGGATAATGGATTGGTTAATAATTGATTCCATGACTTTATTTATTTATTTATTTATTTATTTATTTATTTATTTATTTTATTGGACTTATAGGCAGCCCTCTCTCCGAGGGACTCAGGGCAGCTTACAATAAAAACAAGAATACAAATATTAAAATAGAATTAAACTAAACTAAGCCCAATAAAATTTAAAACCCGATTAAAACTAAAAATTGATAAAAAAATCCACCCCCACCCCATTCAGTCCAGGTTGGCCTGTTGAAACAACCAAGTCTTTAGGTGTGAAAGGAACGGAGGTCAGGGGCCAACTGGAGCTCCAAGGGGAGCTGATTCCACAGGGTGGGTGCTCCCACAGAGAAGGCCCTACACCTGGGCACCACCAACCGACAGTGTCTGGTCAACGGCACCCCCAGGAGGCCCTGCCTGTGGGAGCGTACAGGGCGATTGGAGGTGCGGCTGGCAGGAGACGCTCCCGCAAGTACCCCGGACCCAAGCCATGAAGGACTTTATATGTGATGACTAATACCTTGAATCTCACCCGGAGGGCAACTGGCAGCCAATGCAGGTCATGCAGGAGGGGTGTAACACAGCTGAAGCCTCTGGATGGTCCACAAGGGCAGTCCCATGTAAACAGCATTACAGTAGTCGATTCGGGAAATCACGAGTGCATGAGTAATCGTCCATAGTGAATCTCGGTCCAAATAGGGACACAATTGGCACACCAGACGAATCTGGGCAAATGCCCCCCTGGTCACAGCTCCCACCTGCTCCTCCAAATTGAGCTGTGAATCCAGAAGGACACCCAAATTGCGAACCCTATCCACGGGGGGCAACACCTCTCCCCCCATGGCCAATGATGAAACCTCTTGGATTATCTGAGATGCGTGCAGCACAGCCACTCAGTCTTGGCCGGGTTGAGTCGGAGCCTGTTCTTCCCCAACCAGATCCGCACTGCATCCAGGCAATGAGACATCAGGGAGAGAGCATCACCGATTTGGTTCAGAGTGGAGATGTAAAGCTGGGTATCATCCGCATATTGATGATACCTCACCCCGAATCCACGGATAATCTCGCCCAGCGGCTTTATATAGATGTTGAACAGGAGAGGTGAAAGGACTGAGCCCTGAGGCACCCCACAAACTAGGGGCCTCAAACTCGACCTCTGCCCCCCTGCCAACACCGATTGCGAATGAGGTGTTGCAGCATAAAGAGATTGGTCTGTAATTTTCAACTAGGCTGGGGTCTCCCTTTTTGAAGATGGGGATGACTGTGGCTTGTGACCATAGTTTTGGCAAGGAGCTGGTCCTGAAAGATTTTTCAAAGATTATGCTTAGAGGTTCGGCTATGGCAGTGGATAGCTTTTTTAAGAAGTGGGCACATATTTTGTCCAGTCCAATAGATAGAGATGGTTTTAGATTGTGTAGTGCTCTTTCAACATTGTCTTGTGTAAAATCAATATGTATTAGCTCATTGTAGTTGTCTGTGGTTCAACTAGGAAATACTGGGCATGATCCATTGCTGTTTACAAATACTGAGCCAAAGAATGTGTTAAAGAGGTTGGCTTTAATGGTGTCGTCATTGCAGTCTTTACCATTAGGTCCTTTCAGGGGTGGGATGGACCTTGAGTCTTTTAGTTTGTTGTTTACAAAATTGTAAGCAGGTGGAATTGGTGCGTAGAAGGTTTTCCTCTTGTTTAATGTGATAATTGGTGCATTCAGTCTTTATCTGGTGGCATAAATTTTTGTATCGTTTGGCTTACCTGAATGTTCATTTTCTGTCATGGTGTAGTGAGTCCAGATAGGATGGGTAATATCAGCTTATGCCATTAGGACTGAGTCTGCTCCAAATTCAAGCTCTGCCCCCTTGCTGTGGCCACTCCCCAGCTTTCGATGAAGCATCAAGGCAGACTAGACGTGATCCTACGGTTGCAAATAAACAGAACACCAATCATTGCACCCTCCTTGAGCTCACCCCAGACCAGACGAACCAGGGTGGGGCTGGACTCACTACACCACGACAGAAAATGAACATTCAGGTAAGCCAATGTTCGTTTTCCTGTCTGTGGTTATGTGAGTCCAGATAGGATGGGACATACCCAAGCCGGCTAGATGCAGGGAGGGCAAGAGTCTGGTCCTACTTACATTAGTGTTCATGCACACTTTGCAGGACCCTTCTTCTGAAAGCGGCATTAGCCACAGCAAATACATCAATGCGATAATGGCGAATAAAAGGAGATAGAGAAGACCATGTGGCCGCTCTGCAGATCTCCTCAATGGGGGCTTGGGTAGCCCATGCCGCCGTTGTTGCTGCACTCCTAGTGGAATGTGCTGTCACTCCTCTTGGAACCGGAAGAGCCGAAATGTGATAAGCCTTAGCTATGCAGGCCCGAATCCACCTGCCCACCGTCGTTGGCAACACCTTCAATCTGGGAACTGGGTTGAAATGAGACAAACAGAGTCTCCAACTTGCAGAACGGACGAGTCCTCTGGATGTAAATTTTCAAAGCTTGTCGTACATCCAGAGTGTGCCATGATCGCTCGAGAGAGTGGGAAGGATTAGGGCAAAAATTGAGAAGGACAAGCTCTTGTGCCCAATGAAATCTGGAGTTGATTTTAGGGATAAAGGAAGGATCTAAATGCAGCACCACTCTGCATGGAAGACACACAAGTCCTCCCTGACAGAAAGAGCTGCTAACTCGGAAATCCTCCTAGCCAAGGAGATGGCTACGAGGAATGCCACCTTGAGAGATAGGAACTACAAGGATATTGATTTAAGTGGTTCAAAAGGTGGAGACATTAATGCTTTCAGGACTTTGGGAAGATCCCAAGTGGGAAATCTATGAACCACCAGTGGCCTTAAGTTAGATGCTCCTTTTAAGAACTTACGAGTGGTCTGATTGAGGGACAGGGAAACTTTTCGATGCAAAAACAAAGCCAAAGAAAGAGCTGCTACCTGCCTGCGCAAGCGGAGAGTCCGTTGTCGAGACCCTCCTGCAAAAAGTCCAGAATGTTGGCCACAGAAGCCGAAATGGGAGATATCTTGGTTTTCAAACACCACTGGCAGAAAACCTTCCAAGTGGCTTGATAGATCCTGTTAGTGGAAGGCCTTCTGGCTGCTAAGATGGTCTGGATGGCCTTCTCAGAAATCCGCTTCCTCAGCACACTCCGCTCAACCGCCATGCGGTCAGCTGGAACCACTAAGGGTCCAGGTGTGAGTTTTCTCCTTGGAGAAGAGAGACCTTGAGAGGAGGAATCCTCCAAGGATGGGAGCATGAGAGGTTCACCAGATCTGCGAACCAAGGGCGTCTGGGCCAGTATGGAGCTAGCAGTAATCCGCCTCCTCCTCCAAAATTTTCCAAATTACCACTGGCAACAATGGAAGAGGAGGGAAGGCATACAGCAGCCCCTGAGGCCAATGGCACTGCAGGGCGTTGGTCCCCTCTGCTCCCTGGTGCGCATACCTGATGAAGAATCTGGGAAGCTGGGCATTGGTCAGAGAGGCAAACAGGTCCACCACTGGAAGTCCAAATATTTGAACCAGCTCCTGAAACAGAAGAGGGGGAATACTCCACTCTGAGGGGTCAATTTTTGCTCTACTTAGCCAATCAGCTTGCACATTATCCCCCCCGGAGATGTGTTCCACCCTGATTGACAGGAGATTCTTTTCAGTCCAAAGCCCCAGACAGTCAGCCTCTAACATAAGAACTAGAGATCTGGTACCCCCTTGTCTATTAATGTGTGCCTTGGTGGTGGTATTATCCGTTAAGATAAGAACATGAGAATGATAAATGTTTGACCTAAACTGTTTGAGAGGGAACATAACTGCTCTTAATTCCAACCAATTAATACTCTTCCCTTTTTCTAAGGAGGATCACAGGCCCTGTGCCAAGTTCGAGTCTAGATGGGCTCCCCAGCTGGAGAGACTGGCATCTGTGGTGATGACTATATGGGAAGGTTCCTTGAATAATTGTCCTGCTTCCAAGGCAGGAGAAGACCACCACAACAAAGACCTTTTGACTGACGGAGGGACAGAGACCCTGATGGCTGAATGACTCCTACCCGCCTTTTGATGGGGCAAAAGGAACCATTGATGCTTCCTGGAGTGAAGCCTAGCCCAAGGCACAATGGAGATGGCCGAAATCATTTTCCCTAATAGTTGGGAAAGAGAAGCCAAGGAGGAAGAACGAGCCTTCACTACCTCCAGAATCATTAAACATAAACTGTCTATCCTCTCTTGTGAGAGAAAAACTTTGCAAGAAATTGTATCAATTCTAGCCCCCAAATGTATTAAACTTGTGGTAGGTGAAAAATGGCTTTTCTTCTTATTTATAGAAAAAACATGATCTTGTAACATGGTAATGGTTGTCTGTAGATCCTTTAGGGCCTGGTTCTTAGAGGAAGATTGGATTAAAATATCATCTAAGTAACACTGAACCCTAATGGGAATGGTCCTCAAGCGGGTTGCCAGGGTTGCCAAGATTTTAGTAAATACCCTGGGTGCAGAGGACAGTCCAAAGGGCATAGCCCTATATTAGAAATGTTTGCCTTGGTAAGTGAAATGTAAATATTGTCTATGCAATTGGCAAATTCTGATATGAAGGTAAGCTTCAGTTAGATCTATAGAGGTGAGGAAGTCACCCTCCCTGACACTGGCCAAGATAGTCTGTAGCGAATGCATCTGGAAACGCTTGTACAATACAAATTTATTGAGCCTTTTTAAATCTAAGATGGCTTGCCACCCCCCAGAGAATTTAGGTACCACAAACAGATGGGAATAGAACCCCTTGCCTTGTTGATTAATGGGGACCATTTGGATGGCCCTGATGTCCAAAAGATGTTGTATTGCCTGTTCCATCAGCCTTCTACAAGATGGCATTTTGGAGACTGAACAAGGTACAAAAGATCTGGGGGGGAGATCGAAATTTGAGGAATAGGCCCTGTCTAATTGTTCTCAACACCCAAGCATCGGATGTGGTAGTTTCCCATTGGGCAACAAAATGGGATAATCTGCCTCCAATGGGAGGACTACTGCTATCTTTAGCAGGAGCGCCTGAAGAAGCAACTTCCTCCCCCACAAAAGGGCTGCTTGCCTGAGTACTGCAGTCTATCCTGGGCTGCTCTGTCCTGGGGGAGTTCTTGCCAGTTGTAGGGTTGTCTTTGAGCCCCTTTAGCCCCTGAAGTGCCCTCTCCTCTGTAAGAGGACCTACGGTTATAAGGAGCAGCCCTGAAACTGGAGCGCCATGTTAGAGAAGGCAGATACTTCTTCTTATCCCTGGTTTCCACCAGGTGAGGCTCCAGGACCTCGCCAAACAACTTGTCCCCTTCCACTTTCAATGACTGTCTGCTTGCCAACTCTTGAGCCAAAACATTCAGCGGGCAACAATGGATGTGGCGATGGCCTTAGAGGCAAACCTGGCACTATTCAGAGTAGCATCTGCTGTGAATTCTGTGGCCGCGACCAATTTATGAATATCTTGATGAATCCTCACATCAGAGGCTGGAACTCTGTCCTGTAATTGGTGAAGCCACCTTAGAGAAGATCTCATGAAGAAGGAAGCGGCCAAAGCCGCCTTAACTGCCCATGCAGCTGCCAGGTGAGTGCATTGGAGGGATTGTTCAATCCTCTTGTCCTCAGCTTTTAGTGCCTCCTCTGGGTCTGCAGGATTGGAGGAGGCAGAAATCATAGCAGCTACAGGTGCATCTACTGTAGGCACTTGTAGGGAGCTGGTGAGCTCGGGCCCCATAGTGAAGAAACACCTCTCGTTGGCAGACAATGTTGTGGATGAACCTGGGGCTTCCATCTGTTTATGGATAACATTCAGGAATAATCTAGGGACTGGAACCATTTCTGGTCTGACCGCAGGTTCATCGAAAAGTTGGTCAGGTGGAACTGTGCCATCCCCTTCTGCTTCTCCAACATCAGCCCCAGGTCCCAACTTTGCTGTTTTGTTGGCTTTAAATAACAATACTCTAAATTTCTGAGCATCAAAAATGCCAGTAAAAGATGGCCTCTCTGGGACCATATCTTCATCCTCTGAGAAATCAGACTCCTTTTTCTCTTCCTCATGAGCTCTGTAGGTAACACTAGGCAAAGAGGGGACAGGAGAGTACCTGTCCCTGAAGGAGTCATTGTCTCTATCATGAAAAGACCTGTCTGGATCTGATTGGTCTGAGGCCTCAGAGACTGGCCTTCTAGTAGCTCGGAGAGCCTCTACAACTCCTCTTCTAATAGCTTTAGAAATGATGGCTTCCAGATGCGCTGGCACAGCCTCATCCTCATCCTCAGGGTTGGGTAGCTCTGCTACAGCTCTAGCCCTTTTAGCAGGTGGAGGAATAGGTTCTTCCATGACTATGGAATCCCCTTCATCCCTTGCATGTTCTCCCAAGGTAGTTGGATCACCCATGGCAGAGGAATTATCAGGAGACCAAATAAGAGGGTGAGAAATACCAGTGGAAGTAGAGGGCACTACTTCTAGATGTAAAACGGGGTTGTTCAGAAGGACCTGAATCCTCAGGAGGGGGTGAACTCCTGCCCTTCCCCCCAGCCACATGGTGGCGTTTCTCCAACCTTTTTCCAGGTGCCTTTTGCTCCTTCTGGACCTCAAGTTCTGTTCTGGAAGGTTCTTTAGGCTCAGAGGCCTTCCTCTTCTGCTTGCCCTTGGATCTGCCTCTGGAAGTGGAAGGGCTGCATTCTTTTTCATGCTCTTTGTCAGCCATCCCACCTGGAGAATGAATTAGGTACAAGAAATAGCCAGAGGGAGAATGGAACCTGCTGGAAGGAGGGATGAGGAGTTATTAAACCAATCGCAAACATTTTAACCATTAAGGCCTTATCCATTTTAAAAGGTAGTTCTCCTTACCTGGTAAACCAGCTATGCAAGCCTAGATAGACTACTGCTGGGCTGCAGCCACACCCTGCTGGTCACAAACCAGTTCTGGGACCTGCAAGCAGGTCTGGAGGCACCCACGCAATCTCCTCAGTGCTGAAGCTGGAAACGCAGCACTGGCACCATGGTCGATAGCGCCCTCAGCTGGGGGCAATCTTTCCTCCTATGCTTGTTCCCCACCAGCTGGGACCGGGCCAATGCCGGATCTAGCGGCTGCTTTGTGCTGCTGCAAAGCTCATCAGAGCTGCCTGCTCCCAAAGCCACTGCTGCAGGCTGCTGTGCTGAGCATTTTGCAACCAAGGTAATCCACTCAGCAAACCAGAAAATGAAAGAGAAATCGCAAGCGGTTTCTGTTGCTGCCGCGCTGCCATGCCAATCAGCTGTTCGCCCTTATTAGGCCGATTGCCTGGAGCCATCCCATGTGGTCCTGGCTCAGCATGCTGGGTCGGGGGCCTTTAGTGTGATCTCCAAGCCCCAGGAGCCAAATAACCTCCACTCACTTGCTTTGTGATGTTTTCAAGCCTCTGGAGTACTTTTAAAACTTTTTTTCTTTTTCTTCCAGGCTCCACTTGTTATTAGAGTGGAGCCCTGCAACACATGTCTGTCCTGGCTAAGACTGAGTTGAAAACTGGGGAGTGGCCACAGCAAGGGGGCAGAGCTTGAATTTGGAGCAGACTCAGTCCTAATGGCATAAGCTGATATTACCCATCCTATCTGGATTCATGTAACCACAGACAGGAAAAAGTTCTTACCCTCTGGGAAGTGTGTTTGTGTGTCTGTTTTCTTTGTCCACTTGTATGACTTGGTCCCTTGCAGATATAAATCCACAGTGAAAATGAGAGAAGATTGAATCTCTTTAGTATGGTGTTTCACTGACTCGGTGACTTTTCGTATGTCTGGACTTCAACTCCCAGACTCCCACAGCCTGTCCAAACACCTGAATGTTGCCAAAGTTGATAAACCTAGAGCCTAAAAATCAGGAGGAACTTTCTTAGGGTGTGAGCCATCAGCTAAGGCAGGGGACTCCAACCTTGGCAACTTTAAGACTTGTGGACTTCAACTCCCAGAATTCCCCAGCCAGTTATGCTGGCTGGGGGAATCTGGGAGATGAAGTCTACACATCTTAAAGTTACTAACACTCAGGTAGAGCCTAGAAATCTGGAGAAACTTTCTAAGGGTGTGAGCCATCAGCTAAGGCAGGGGACTCCAACCTTGGCAACTTTAAGACTTGTGGACTTCAACTCCCAGAATTCCTCAGCTAGTCATGCTGGCTGTGGAATTCTGGGAGTTGAAGTCCACCAAGTTGTCAAGGTTGGAGATCCCTGGTTAGGGACAGGAGAGAAAAAACGGTGCCCACCAAGGCCACAGATCTCACCAAAGCACTGCTGCCTCCTCCCCACACTCACACGCTCACAAACACACACACATACAATTTCTGCACAACCCCTGTTAGCTTCCACATCCTTTGCAAGTCTCCACCTTACGCTGATCCAGAGTGGAGCAAGGCGACTGAGGCATTAAAAGAGGTTAAAGTTTGCCACCCAACCCACCCACTCACCTGCAAAGGGACTCCCACATCTTCCTCACACCCAGATTTCAAATCCTTGGTTGGAAAATTCTGCAACGTGGCTTGCAAGATCTCCCCGGGCACGTTAAAATTCACCACCATAAAATGTTTTATAGATGGCACTTATCACTGGCAAGATTAGCAAAGATGTTTAAAAATTTGTCCGCCAAATGCTGAAAATGTAATCAGACACCAGGCATGAAGTATCATATGTGGTGGACTTGTGTGAAAGCCAAGAATTACTGGATAAAAATACATACATGGTTAAAAAAAATGGTAAAGCTACATATAGATTATAAGCCAGAAATATTCCTGTTAGGGATAGTACCAGAAAAATATAATAAAGGTGTGGGAAGAAAAAAAATAGGCTATTGATCTATCAGATTCAACAAGGCCTTTGGATGATAGCAGACTCCAGAATAAAAGAGACATGAACCAAAGTTTTAGATAGGATGATTTCAAAATGTACCAGAACTATTTGTAATCCTGCTGAGCTGTTGCTGTGGAATGTGATTTTGCAAAGTACATAGTTTTGAAAACCACGAGAAATAGAGAACAGAAAGTAGCCAATGGATAAATGTTTGAGATGTACACGGGCATATGTGGAGACTGTCTTTCAGTAAGAAAGAACAGAGAAGTAAGTTGTGAAATGAGTGCAGAAAAGTATAAAAAGAATGTCTTGGGATGTGTTCAGGGCCACTGGCCATGGCTACTCCTTGCTGGACTCAGTCATGTCAGTGGACCTCATTGCAATGAGTTATTGATATAAGTTGTGTTATGTTGGCTGTTCATGTTCTAAATTGCTCATGAAATAAACCTCTGATCTTAAAGTAGGATTTATTGCTTGTGGTTTATCAATGTTCCTCTTTTATTGAATTATTTTTACGACAAAGGGAATTGGTATTTAATATTGCATGTCTTGACAGCAGCAAGAATTGTATTTGCACAATATTGGAAAAATGAGGAAACTCCGAGAGAAGAAGATGTAATTAAAAAAATATTAGATTGCACATAAATTGATAGACTGACATTAAAGATAAAAGAGAAGGAAGATACAGAATATTTTCAAATATGGGATTTATTTTATAGCTGGTTGGATAATAGAAGTAGAAATTAGGAGCTGGGAAAATATGTTGTTATTATTATTATATACTTTATTCATTAAACATGAAACTCAAGTCAACTGAACATTTAAAAATGTATCACAAATATTATTAACTGGCACTGATGGTTGATACAGGTTGCTGCCAGCATCCTAGGTATTGACCAAGTATTTTCTTAACATATACGATGTTCTGAGTAGCGCAGTTTTTTGCAGTTCTGCTGCTGTTATTGCAGGAAGCTGCAATTTCTTGATGTACTGTGTAAAATTCTTGGACATGGTGCCAAGTGCCCTGATGACAATAGGTTTCACTGTCACATGTTTCATTCATAATCAGGTAGTTTTGATGGCCAGGTGGCAATATTTCGTGATTTTTTTTCTAGTTCTTTTTCTTCGACTTTGGCATCTCCTGGTACAACAATATCAATAAACTGTACATTTTGGTTTTCGACAGCTGTGATATCTGGTGTGTTGTGTTTTAAATGACAATCTGTCTGTATTTGATGATATTATTATTATTAATAGTATTAATATTATTATAATAAACATCATTAGTTATTATGTTATATTATTATGTAAGCAATTGACCCAGACATTACACTGTTCACAAAGCACATATGTATGTTAATTGAAAATGTATAAACTATTTTTTAAAAAATTCACCACCAGAGAACAAAAAAAAATATTTTATTTACATCTGCAAAAGCTTTCTTCTTCTAGATTGCAGTCACCCCCTCTTGGCACCTTGGATGGCAACTCTGGCTGGCTTCAGCTGCAACCCCCGAGACCCTTGATCAAGATGGTGGCTTCAGGCATTTGGCGGAAAGTATTCCGAAGGGTATCGGTTTCCTGCAGTTCCACCATGTGCTGCTGCATCTCCATCACCTGGCACTTGGCCTTGTCATGGCTCTTGCGTACCGCAATGTTGTTGCGTTCGTGGCACAGGCGGTACTCCAGGCTGTCCTTGTTCACTGATTTCTTTCCCTTGGGGTTGCTGCAAGGAAGGGACAGGCTACAGGCTGGACCCTGCGGGCGGGGAGAATAAGAGATTAGAGAAGCATGGGTTGAACCCCGCCTGAAGGCAGGGAGAACAAGAAGCAAGGGATGGAAACACGTCAACGAGAGGAGCAAGCAAGAATGAATTTCCCGAGAGTTTGAACAATTAATCTGTGGAATGGCTCACCACCAAAAATTGTGGGTGCTCCATCAATGGTGGTTTTTAAGAAGTGATTGGACAACCATTGGTCTGAAATGGTACAGGGTTTCCTGCCTGAGCAGAGGGTTGGACCAGAAGACCTCCAAGGTCCCTTCCAACTCTGTTATTCGGGTAGGGGAAGTGGGGCTCCCTGTGAAGGAATGTACAGTCAATCCAACACAAGAGATAGGAAAGGAACGAGAGAGCCATTAAGAAGAGACGTGCAGAAAAGAAGAGATCAGAAGGAAATTCAAGAAAATGCTGCCTTGATTTTATTTAGTATACATTGGCACCAAATAAAAATTGGAGAGGCTTTCAGATTCATGCTTCTCTGCCTTCCTAGACTAAAGAGCCCTTCCTGAAATCCTTGCCATGCCCGTTTGTTCAACTAGTCTACCTTGAAGGACTGTCATCAATCAAATTCAAGGCAGGAATATTTTCTCACAGAGCATATCTCAAGTCCTCCTTAATAGTCATTCCTTTTCTCTCCCCCAAAGTCAGGTCTATGTTCTTCCTCCCTCCCTCCCTCTCTCTCTCTCAACTTTCAAGAAGAGATTGGTCTGCCATTTGTCAGAAGTGGTGTAGGGTCTTCTGCTTGGGTGGGGAGTTAGACTAGATAACTACAAGATCCCTTCCAACTCTGTTAATCTGTAAACTCTCCCTCCTTTCCTCCCTCCCTCCTTCTCTCTCCCTCCCACCTTCCTTTCCTGTCTCTCTTGCTTTCTCCCTCTTTCTCCCTCCTTCTCTCTCTCTCTCTCCCATTTTCCTTTCATCTGTCTCTCTTTCTTTCTCCCTCTTTCTCTCTGCCTCTTTCTCTCTTGCCCTCCCTCCCTGTCTCTCTCCCTCTCTTCCCTCTCTGTCTCTCTCTCTTTCTCTTCCCCTCCCTTCCTTTCTTCCTTTCATCCCTCCCTCTTTCCTTCCCTCTGTCTCTTTCTTTCTCTCTCTCCCCCTCCCTTCCTCCCCCTCCCCCACTTCCTCCCTCCTTCTCTCTCTCTCCTGAGAGGAGAGAGAATCCAGGGGTGGGATTCAAATTTCTTAACAACCGGTTCTGTGGGTGTGTCCTAATTTGTGGGTGTGGCTTGGTGGTCATGTGACTGGGTGGGCATGGCTTGTATGTAAATATTATAAATATTTATGTAAATATTGATTTTTTTAATTAAAAAAGAGCAACTTTTACCCAAAAGCAGGCAAAGCAGGCAGGCAGATTGAGTTGCTCACAGAATCACAGATTCACTTAGAGATCTATCTATCTGCAATCAGCTATCTTAGTCTGTCACATAAAATTTGCTAGCAAGCAAACTCACAAACTTAACTCACAATACACCATGTATGTAAATATTGAATTTTTTATTTTTAAAAAGAGCAACTTTTACCCCAAAGCAGGCAAAGCAGGCAGGCAAATTGAGTTGCTCACAGAATCACAGATTAATTTAGAGATCTATCTATCTGCAATCGGCTACCTGAATCTGCACTGAAAAGCTTCAGTCCTAAGGAAGGTTGGGCTCTGCTTTTAGATTAGCTCGAAAGCAAGAAATCCAAGGATTTCCTGCTTTCTAGCTAATCTAAATCTCCTGGTACAGCAGAACAGCTAATGGTCGGGAAAAAGAAAAATAGCAATTTACCAAACGAGGCAAGTTGGATGGCTCACATGCCAGGTAAGGAGTGAGTGGGCGGGGAGGGGAGGGGACAACCAGTGGAGCGATGTGCCATTTCTCTGAACTGCAGACAATCGTGTGTGCAGCATTTGCAGGGAAATCATCAGCTGTGCCGCCTGGACAGCTGACAAGCGCTGCGCTTGGGTGCGCAGTGTTTGAAAATCCTCTTGTTTCCTGCTTTTTCAACCTCAGCTGTGCTGCGCTGAGAAGGGAAAAGCAGGGAATAAATGACAGCCTAGAGCCCGGGCAGGCGGATGGGCCAAACACCGAACTGGTTCGGTGTCAGCTGCTCTTTGCAGCTACAGGTTCTATAGAACTGGGCCAAACCAGCAGCATCCCACCCCTGCTGTCAGGACATTTTTCCTTAGTTCTAGGTTGCTTCTCTCTTTGGTTGGTTTCCAAGCCATTGTTTCTTGTCCTGCCTTCAGGTGCTTTGGAGAATAGGTTGACCTTCCCTCTTCTTTGTGGCAGACCTTCAGATATTAAAAGACTGCTATCATGTCACCCCTAGTCCTTCTTTTCATTAAACTAGACACACCCAATTCCCATAGCCTCCAGTCCCTAGTAGAATATGTGTATACCGTTTTTTAATGAAAATTATTGGTAGTTTTGATCAGTGATGTCATCAAAGTAAACAAAGCCACGTGCTGATTACATCACCAGAACATGACCATAAACGGAAATGACATGCACAGCCTTCCTCCCCGGATGTGATGTGCATAATCTACCCTCACCTGGTGCAGGATTCACAAGGTCATAATATTAGCCGGATATGACTTGTTTGCCTAAGGCCATCAAAATAAGCATGGGTAACCCTAACAGATAAGGTGTGGTGCAAGGTCATAGCCCTATTTTCAGGGGGTCTTGCTGAACCTAATCCCATCAAGAAACATGCGGCAGTCAAGCTTCTGGGGTACTTGATTACATTAACCCTAGACTAATTCTATGGACATTCAAAACCAAAAGAAACACAGAGATCTGTCTTTTTGGGAAACAAAACCCTGCTTTGGGGGGAGCTGTAATAAAAAAAGCCTTTTTATTTCTAATCGTTCTAGCCTAATGATGCTTTTAATTTTTGTGGAGTTTTAAAAATCAATACCTCAAAAGCTGGGGAAAAAGGAGCACCTAAAACCCAGCCAGGGTCTGCATTTAAACCCCCCTCGAATGTAGGGGGGAAAACCCTCAGACCTTTTAAAACCCACAGCTGGTTTTTACCTTTGTAAAAATCTAAAGACATATATTTTGGCAATTGCAACCCTCCTCAAATCCACATATACATGTATGCGTTTGAAGCAGAGGCTTAATAAATTTTATTCTACCCCTACAGCAAAAGACAAGGAATATTAACAGGAATTTTTTTAAAAAATGCTCACAAGAGACGGACAGTTAGGAACGCGGCACTGGGTATGCGTGTTTGAATCTGCCAGTAGAAAGGAGGGGTTAGGTTTAGGTCTAGGGTTAGGGACATGCCCGGGCATGACATACCCCGCCCCCCCGTGATTCTGGGCATGCGCGAGACTCCAGGACAGGTCATTTTCAAGGGGGCAGTGGGATTTGCGCAGCCAGCCCTGAACAGCTAGCAATTTAATTCCGGCAGTCTTGAAGATGGATAGCTCTGATTTCAAAGATGTTTTTAAAACCACAGCAAAAACCACCGTATCCTCTGATGGGGATTTGTTTGATGTAAATTTGATCCCCAAACCCCCCAAGCGTAGGCGCAGAATAAGAAAAAGACCTGAGCTATACAGCTTCTTTGAAGAGAACAAAATTATAAAGCCATGTCATTGCCGATTCTGCAAAACAACAAATGGTAAGTAAATATATATATTTTTTAAAAAAGCAGTGTATTGTTTAGTTGAAACAGCCGTTTTAATTCTACCTTATTCAAGGTATTAGTGACAACATATAAAGTCCTACATGGCTTGGGTCCGGGGTACTTGTGGGAATGTCTCCTGCCAGCATCACACTCCAATCGCCCTGTACGTTCCCACAGACAGGGCCTCCTTGGCGTACCGTCGACCAGACATTGTCGGCTGGCGGTGCCCAGGGATAGGGCCTTCTCTGTGGGAGCACCCATCCTGTGGAATCAACTCCCCTTGGACCTTCGTTTGGCCCCTGATCTCTGCTCCTTCCGCCATGACATGAAGACCTGGTTATTTCAGCAGGCCCGCCTGGACTGAACCAAGGGGGGCGTCTCTTCTTTTTAAAATAATTTTAATTGTTTTAATATTTAATATTGGGCTTGTATCATTTGTTTCACCCGCTGGGTGAGATCATCCGTGGTTTTGGGGTGAGGTATCACCAATATGTGGATGATACCCAGATTTATGTCTCCACCCCAAACCAGATCAGTGATGCTCTCTCCGTGATGTCCCGGTGCCTGGATGCGTACAGATCTGGATGGGAGTAACAGGCTCGCTCAACCCGCCAAGACTGAGTGGCTGTGCTTACCGGCATCTTGGTTTTCTCAGGATGTACCATCTTTGGTCATGGGGGGAGAGGTGTTGCCCCTTGTGGACAGGGCGCGGAATCTGGGCATCCTCCTGGACTCACAGCTCAGTTTGGAGGAGAGGTGGGGCTGTGGCCAGAGGCCTTTGCCCAGGTTGGCTGGTTCAGCCAGCTTCTTACCTGAGCAGAGATGCCCTTCAAAGCAGTCACTCATGCGTAGTCACCTCCAGAATCGACTACTGCAATGCTCTCTACATGGGGCTGCCCTTGCGGACCACCCGGAGGTTGCAGCTGGTGCAGAATATGGCCGCGTGGGCTGTGATGGGGGTGTCCCGATACTCCCATGTTACACCCCTCCTGCGCAACCTGCATTGGTTGCTGGTTGCCTTCCGGGTTAGTTTCAAAGTGCTAGTAACAACTTACAAAGCCCTAAATGGCTTGGGGCCAGGGTACTTTCGGGAATGCCTCCTGCCAGCATCACACTCTGATCGCCCTGTACACTCCCATAGGAGGGGCTTCCTTGGGATACCGTCGGTTAGGCATTGTCGACTGGCGGTCCCCAGGGCTAGGGCCTTTTCTGTGGGAGCGCCCGCCCTATGGAACCAGCTTCCTGTGGATCTCCTTTTGGCCCCTGATCTCCGCTCCTTCCGCCGGGACCTGAAGACCTGGTTGTTTCAACAGGCTGGTCTGGATTGACCCGGGGGCGGGGGACTATTTTATTCGTTTTAATTATTTAACTGACTGATTAGGCTTGTATTTGTTTAATTATTTTTTATTGTAATTGTATGAGGTTTTGTAATGTTCACCGCCCTGAGTCCTTAGGGAGAAGGGCGGCATACAAGTCTAATAATAAAATAATAATAATAATAATAATAATAATAATAATAATAACTGTTTTTTAGGTAATTTATTGTACTGTATTTTATATTGTGAGATGCCCTGAGTCCTTAGGGAGAGAGGGCAGCATACAAGTCTAATAAATTTTATTATTATTATTATTATTATTATTATTATTATTATTATTATTTCCTGTCTAGAAACGACGGGATCTCAAAAGATCAGCATGCCTCAGATTCTGAAAGTGTGTATCATGAAACAGGACATGCACGCCGAAAAATACAGACAGATGCTGGTAAAAAAATCTTGAATACCCCACTGAAGAAACTTTTAGCACGTTATGGCATTCATCATTTTGTCGCTCATAGTGAAACTAAAGCAGCTGTTATAGAGAGGTTTAA
Organism: Naja naja; assembly: GCA_009733165.1. Classification (NCBI taxonomy): domain Eukaryota; kingdom Metazoa; phylum Chordata; class Lepidosauria; order Squamata; family Elapidae; genus Naja; species Naja naja. The sequence goes on along the minus strand of SOZL01000913.1, from coordinate 4,084 downwards.
TAGAACCCTAAAAATCAAACTCTGGAGATATTTCACAGCTAGAAATACCCATCAGTATGTGGACATTTTGGCAGATACTCTTCATGGGTATAATAGCTCTTACCATCATAGCATTGGGGCAACTCCTACCACTGTAAATTTGTCTAATGAAAGGGATGTTTGGATGAGACTTTATGAGTTTGCTTTAAAAAGTAAAAGAAAGGGAAAATATCTTAAGGTGGGAGATCATGTCAGGATATCCAAACTGAAGGGTAAGTTTGAAAAGGGCTATCAGCAAACCTATACAGATCAGATATTCATCATCAAAGAACTGGATACAAGAGGGGAAAGAGTGGTGTATAGGTTAAATGATTACGCAGGTGACCCTGTAGAGGAAGCTTTTTACTTTGAGGAGCTCCAAAAGGTTCCTGATGACCAACAGCACATATACAGAATAGAGAAAATTATCTGAAAAAGGGTGGGGGAGCCACAGAGAGTTTCTAGTCAAAAGGGCTAGATGGCCAGAGAAGTTCAACAGTTGGATTAAGGATACTGAAGTACAACATCTTTGATATGGCAGAGTTTTACATTACCCTTCCCAGCAATGCATCAGCATCAATTTTTCCCCAAAACAAAAATTCTAATTTTACTATTCAATTAGCAAGATCATTGGATCTTCCAGGGTCATGGGAAGTAGGACTAGCAGAGATACAGTATCCGCATAGTTGGCATAGATTAACTTCTACTGGATATTTTGAAATTGCTAACGAGAGAAAGAGTTGGTATTTTTCTTTGAGAAGCAGGTACTATAGCAGCGTCCATCAACTGTTAGAAAATATGAACAATATTATATCAAACGTTAAGGATGGACCTAAGACAGCCCTACATTATGATTCAGTGGTCCAAAAAATTAATCTTAAAGGAGATGAACCGCATACCATACTAGTTAGCGGAGAACTTGGACATCTGTTAGGGATGTCCCCTGGAATCAGCACCTTATATGTTTACACAGACATTGTAGAGCCCCAGATAGTAGGTGACTTCTATGTGCCATTACTACGGTGTGTACCTGTACGAGGGCAAAACAATGATGTCATCACAATGACCTATGATCGTCCCCATTATGTACCGGTCATCAAACATCACATCAATACCATTACTGTAGAAATAAAAACTGACCAGGACAAAAACGTGCATTTTTATCACGGGAAGGTGATTGTCAAGCTTCATTTTAGACCTCGGAAAAGTGAAGGATGGTTGTAATCAAGGAGCATGGGCGTCCTCAAGACTACATGGCTTACTACAGGGCACAAGCTGGGGGAGGCCTTCCAGGGTTCTGAGAATCCCCCATTATGTACAGGACAGGTTTAGGAGGTCTGTTCCATGTACTTTTTCGAAAAGCAATGCCTTTTTTGAGACGTGGATTAGAAATTATTAAGCCGCATGTGAAATCTGCTGCCAAAAACGTTGCCAGAGATGTTGCGGGACATCTTGTATCCCGTATTGTTGAGAGGGGGCAGGAGGGGTCAGGGATGTTCATAGCCAGGAAGAATTATGCAGAGGGCCCACCTATTCCATTTAAAAAGAGAAGACTTGTGAAAAAAATTCGTCATACCAAGAGGATACATGTGCAGAAGAGGAACCCGTGTAACAAGGAAGACGTATTCTAATACAACATGTCATTTATTCATTCTGCTTCAGAGGAATGTGTTAAATCAGAACTGGATCTTTTTCAACTGGCACCTACACAGACCAGCATTGAAAACAGTACCTATGTCGCGATCCCTCCTTTATCAGCGCTAACACCCAATGCACCCCTGGAATTTTTTATCACGGGACATGGTGAGCATTACATGGATTTAAACAATACCCTGATGTATGTGAGTTACAAGATTGTAAAGGCTGACAGATCAGATATTGACGATGGGGCAAGGGTGGTCCTGACCAACTACCCCATAGCTTCATTGTTTAACCAGCTGGATGTTACCTTGGGAGACCGACTCATCACTCAGAGCCATCATTGCTATTCTTATCGAGCCGTAATTGAGCTGATTCTGAATTTTGGTGGTGATGTGTTGGGTACCCAATTTACTGCTGGGGGCTTTTACAAAGATGACTCGGACCTCATGGAGAGTACTCTACTGTCAGCAGCTGAGAACTCTGGTTTCAAAGGGAGAGCAAGACACATGGCTGGTAGTCGTAAATGGGACCTGCTTGGACCTCTGCATAGCGATCTGTTTTTTCAAGACAGACTGTTAATTAACGGTGTTGATGTGAAAGTCAAACTCACAAGAAGCAGAAATGAATTTTGCGTGATGAAGGACGGCAATGAGAATTACAAAGTACAACTCCTAACAGCTTGTCTCTTTGTAAAACTTGTAAAAGTAGCCCCGGGAGTGCGCCTTGAGCATGCAGAAGCTTTGCTCACCTCCAATGCCAAATACCCCATTGATCAAGTGGGGATGAAGGTTTACAGCATACCTGCAGGTAGCCTTGTGTGTGATCAGGAAAATCTATTTCTGGGGCAGCTACCTAAACAATTAGTGATTGGGTTTGTGGACAATGCTGTGGGAATTCAATAACCAGTCATTTCAGTGTCCAAAGATGTCTGACTGCCTGGGCAGTGTTTATTCTTTTTATACCATTTTTACAAGCAAGGAAGAGTAGCATAGATACAGCATTTGGATTGGAGAATAGGTCCCACATGGGTGAAACCCCTCAACCACATTGGTATAACCCCTCAACCAATCCTTAAGGTTAGTGGTGATGTTAGTAAATGAGATCACCTATAGACCTGGAAAATCAGGGACTTTCCAACCCAACAGATAGAGGATGAGATCATGAAGTAGCAAAAGAGGCCCCCTCCACTAGGCTGCAGTGTGCTGCTAGCATCTAGTGTCATCCAGAGAATCTCAGTGGCTACCACATTTCACTCTTTTTTATTTTAATTAATTAAAGAAGAATCATAAAAGGAGTTAGGAGAGGATTCATAATAATCATTAGAAGAGTACGCTTGCAATTGTTTATACAGAGCATATACTTGACCCTTAGGCAATGTAGGAGAGGGTTTAGGGTGAAAAGCTGTGATACATATGTTGCAAAGAGAAGGGAGATATTGAACAAAGCAGCACTTATTAATTAAATCACAAATAATGACTACATAGCATAGAATTTTTCCCATTAAGCCTGTTGGCAACCAAGCCCAAAAGCTTTCCCACCAAGATCCTAATTTATCAATTTTCAAATCCAAGGCCAAATTGTTGAAAATATTAAGCTAGTGCTGGATGGTTCATGACCCATCAAACAAATTAAAACAATATAGATTTTGTAGAATAGCCTTCAACTACGCAGCATCTTATGGTTGATTGCTGAGATAACTGAAGAAGTAACATTAATTGTTTTTGCTAAATTACATAATTGTTTTTGCTAAATTACATGCAACAGAGTTAATGTTAAGGTGAGCGTAGCAGCAATTGCTGGAGCGCCCACTATAGACAAAGCTAGCACTACATGTTCTGGTTTTTAAGTAAGGTTGTTTCAGAGTCACAGGTGTTATCTAGCATGACCCCTCATCGAGAACGATTCAAGAGATGAATTTGTTTAGAAAATAAAACAGAATCAGCCAGCTGAGGCAGCATTACGCTTCACTATTAGCAGGAATATAATTAAAAGTTTCTTGACCACATGTAAAAACTATCCTTGAGTAGCAAACATGAGAAAAGTGAAAGAAGTCTCTTCCAAAGCTGTGCAGTTCAAAGCAGGTGAGCTAATACGATGACAGTGAGGTTTTTACTTGAAGATGTACAATTAACTACTTTTGCACAAGTTATATTTATAGGACTGCTACCATTGGGGTGTATAAAGCAATTGCATCAAGGTGTGGATAATAAGCAGCAAATCCCCAATTAGATATAGTCTTATAGTTAAAGTTCCCATGTAATAAAATCTGCTTAAGCCAGTGAAGTTTTGAATTACTGCAGAAGGAGTGAGACAGGAACTAAACATGTAGAAAGCAAATGTTCCATATCATAAGTTTCAGATAAGCAAAAGACATCATTCTGTGTGATGTTAGGCCAAGCATAAACAAATGAACCGGATTGGACCT